>OY987329.1:40492559-41030581 GCA_963920685.1 Polydrusus tereticollis
AGATTTATTGTAGAGAAACGCCAATGCTAGATGTCCACAATTGGATGATCCAAAGTCCCTGGTACTGATCGTAATTAAAGCAAATTTTACAATTTTTCATATATTTTATAAATTCCTTGGGTGGTTTCAAATTGCCAAAACTATCGAAATAAACAACTTTATCACTGCGTTTCTTATAAGCTACCCAATGTGTTCCAAATCCGACGTTTCGATCTAAATTGACAACACCACACTCAGTATGGTTAGGTGATTTTGGAAGAGTATCTCGCATAAAGACCCCCCTAAAGTTGGGTATCTTTAATTGAGATGTATAGTTTTTGATGTCTTCGTCGGTTAACGGGCGTTTGGGCAGCTTCAGTGGTAGTTTTTTGGCATTTTTCTTAGATATAATCCATACCCCGATTTATACTTCTTTAAATATAGACCGCTACCCTTTTTCCCTAAAGCAATGGCTTCCATCGTCTCATTATGGCGTTTAGCTTCTTGAAGCTTGTCTCTCCCACTTTGAACATCATTCACGGTTTTTGCAATACCGGCCACCCCGCCGCTGAGAGCACCCAAAGCACTAAGCCCGGCAAATATTGGTATCAAAGGAAGGATCCCGCCAGTCTTAGGGAGTGGTATAACCCTCGGTATATTAATTTTTCTACGTCCACCGGCTTTCTTTATCGACATGCGTGCTGCTTTTAGTAAGTTACTCAAGGTCTTTTTCTTGGTTATATCACCAGCGCCGTGTTTACTAAGCTTATTCACAATCGAAGTCAAGCTTTTGCACCCCGCCCCCAACTTACGTTTAACCTTCATAGCGTTAGTAACTAGCCAAGCTGATGTTTTTTCGCCAAAACTGGAGTCGCTGGCTTTCACGCGCTCCCACGCTCTATTTTCAAGTATTTTATCTGCCTGATGTCTTTGTTTCAAGTCTTGAGACTGAGAGTATGCAATATCGTGATCTCGACAAAAACTGTCCAATTTATTTTTTGGGGGATCACCTCGAGCTAAACGTTCTTTTAATCGAGTGCCGGGACCACAATATGAATAACCAGGTAAATGAAGTTCAAACGGGAGTCGATTTATGGTACTATTTAAGACACCTGCACCCTGCAACGTTGTCATTACAAATAAAGTTCTTGAAGAGAAAAGAGTGTATTTATAGTAATGCGGAAGCAGAAACAAAAACATCACCTAAATATTCAAAATTTCGATATGCCCAAACAGAAACAAACAAACAAACACGGGCAGCTTTTTCCAAACACCATTAGGGCGTTAATATATGGACCGAGTAATTGTGGAAAAACCAATGTAATGATGAGTCTATTAACTGACGCCAATGGCTTAAAATTTCAAAATGTGTACGTTTATTCGAAATCTTTACAACAGGAAAAATATGATTTCCTCCGAGAAACATTGAAACATTGTCGTTTGGGGTATTTCACATATGGTGAGAATGATGATGTAATAGACCCGTCAACTGCTCAACCCGACTCTGTATTCATCTTTGACGATGTGGCTTGCGAGAAACAGGATAAAATTAGAAATTATTTCTGTATGGGCCGTCATAATGATATCGACTCATTCTATCTCTCGCAAACATATTCAAAAGTACCCAAACAGTTGATTCGCGATAATGCCAACGTGTTAGTTTTGTTTAAACAAGACGAGCTAAACTTGAAACATATTTATAGCGATCATGTAAACACGGACATGTCTCTCGATTCGTTTAAACGCATTTGCTCTGAATGTTGGAATGATAAATATGGGTTTTTAGCCATAGTAAAAGATAACGACATTAATAAAGGCAGATATCGTAGTAAATTCGATACCTATATAATACTATAACGTCATCATATGTAGTTAGTATCACCGTCATCATTGTAAAGTATAGACCATTTAGTCGCAATGTCTCGACAATTTAACAGCTATGATAAGAATGTTAAACGTCGAATAATTGATGCCTCTAATACAATAAGAAGAAAATACTTGGCTTTAAAGCTGAAAAGAAGCGAAGAAGATGCTGCGCTTAACAAGTTTTTAACACCAGTTACTACCCCGCTAAATATGCTTGTACCGCTTATGGAAAAGAGAGCCAAGAAGCCAAAGATTAAAACTGAACCGACAGAGACGATTGTAAAAACAAAACCAGAAGAAGTTCAATTTTTGCCCAGAGAAGCGGAAGTTAGGTATGGAGATTTGGTTGATAATGAGGAAATCGAGGATGATGTGTTTGAAGAGAATACCCCACAAGATTTAAAGGAGGTATTTGAAACTACTATGAGAACGAATCCGGCAATTTTCAAGGAATTTACCAGTCAATATCCTCCAATTTCTCACGAATATTTAAAAATGTATTGGACAAGTTCCCCTGATTTGGATGACTCACAAGGTCTAACATACAATTTTGAAAATGGTAAATGGACAATGGGTTCTCTGTCGGTGGACTTTTTGCAAAATGGAGACATTAAAGTAGGCGATGTCGCTTATCCAGGAAGTCAGGGTCTATATGAGTTATTGTTTTTAAAGAATCCCATCAATCGTAAGAAAGATGATGAGGTGCATTATAAAGACATATTAGTGCGCACTAATGCATATAGGCGGTTAAGTAATGGTCAACTAAAAGGAAGCAAATCGGAAAAATATAAAAATATTATTAGACCGCTACTAACATCTTCAACACAAGGATCAACGTCCTTGTTGCAATCATCAGCATCTTCTCATGCTAGAAATCTTAGAAGTTCTTCGAACAAAACACCGCCTATTAGTAGAATGCCTGTAACAAGATCTAAACTGAAATCTGGGAATGCATTAATGGAGTACAACGAAAGACCAAAGGAATTTGTATATTACGACGATGTAAATGAACTAGTTGAGCGAATGAAGGAGCTTGAAGCCTCCGAACATGTTGGTAATAATAATAATTGGAACGAGATTCAGAATATTTTACAGGAATTGCAGAGACTTGGAATTATTGAATTCTATAAATAAACATGTAATTCCTTAAAAGCATCATTAAAGTATTAATCATGAATAAGTTTGGACGTTCTTTACCTTCCCCCTACAGGGTTCCGAGAGTTTTACCAGCACCCACCATACTTTCCTTCACTAGGGATGGTGATTACAATTTTAGGGAACATAAGCTTTGTAACGTCAGTCCCCCAACAGATGATACAGATGCTGTTAATAAAAAATTTTTAGATGATGCAATTTCTGTTCTTTACATGAAAATTATTGCTTCTTCAAACGAGTGTGTTAAGCTGGTTAACGATACTACCAATAACATCGAAGGTCGCATGAAGGCTGTATCTGCAGAATTAGGCGATTTAAATGATCGTTTGCTAAAGTCTTCTACCAGTATTTCAAGAATAACAAGAGATATTTCAACAATTAATGATCGTTTTAATGCAATTGATGTTAAATTGAAATTAGTTGACAATTACCAGCAAGAAGCCATGAAAATAGTGCAACCAGAGTTCGATAAACTCAAGGACCTCTTACATAGTTACATGCATGTAAAAATAGAAAATTCTTTTGCACCTTTAGCTGCAGAGTTGAAGAAACTTGATGAGAAAGTAACTAAATTAGCAGATACAGTTGATAGGGGTATATAAATTGTCTAACATGTTTCAAATATTTCACTTTATTAACAAAATGCCCAAGGGTGTCATCACTAAGGCGCGAGAACAGGTTGTTAAAGACTTACACGCCCCAGCTCGTTCGAAATTTAAACGTCGTAGATTTATCCAATATGGTTTAGATGACACATTTGCATCCGATCTTGCGCAACTCGATCAATATGCGCGCGAAAATAGGGGGTATAAATACATACTTGTTGTTATCGATTCGTTTTCGAAATTTCTCTGGGCAAGACCCATAAAAACGAAAACTGCTCAAGAAGTAACCAAAGCGATGGAAAATATTTTTAGACACTCCAAGCGAATCCCGAAAAAGTTAGTTACAGATAATGGAAAGGAATACTACAATACAAGTTTTCAAAATCTTATGAAGACGCATAAAATACATCATTATAGCACTTTCAGTATCTTGAAGGCTTCAATTGCGGAGCGAGTAATTCGAACAATTAAAGAAAAGCTTTTTAGATTGTTTACTTTAAATGGAAATCATCGATGGATTGATTTGTTGGAGGAAATCGTGAATACATACAATGCTACTAAACATCACACGATTGGCATGAAGCCGTCGGATGTTAATAAGAGTAACGCGGATAAGTTATAAAACTCTGTATATACACATCTAAAGGTTGTGGGGAAACAAAAATTTGGGGTTGGGGACATTGTTCGTATAAGTAAATCCAAGCATGTCTTTGAAAAGGGTTATGTACCTAATTGGACAACCGAGCTTTTTAAAATTTCCAAGGTTAATATAACAAATCCTACAACCTATATATTGGAGGATATGCAGGGACGACCAATCAGTGGAGGATTTTATGAAGCGGAATTACAGAAAACTAAACAGTCCGATGTATTTCTTATTGAAAGAATTATACGGAAAAAGGGGAAGAAAATGTTTGTCAAGTGGCTTGGCTTTGATAATTCACACAACAGCTGGGTGGACATAATAAAAGATGTTGTTTAGTTTGCTAGAATTGAGTGTTATGCAGACTCATTTGGATAAATACGTCATATTTCGTAATAATCAGCTAGTATTATAGTATAAGATGTACTGCAAACAGTGCTACTGTGAGGTGACTAAAGGTCATAATCGTACAACGAAACATAAGGAAAACTGTGGGGAGATTGTAGGCTCTGGTATTAAACTTATTCAAACAGCTTTTAAGAATAGAGTGAATACCTATCACATATCGACAAATAATAATTTGACTGATGTTAAGCTGTTCCTGAAAGACTTGAAACATAAGGTTCTAACGGTGTTAGCGGAGCAGTTGAGTCTTCATCGAGCTATATCAATGAATATGGAACTTTATGGTGTATATCTACAACCATCAACGCAGGAACAAGAAATTAAATCATTTAATTCGAGATATAGCGTGATTCATCCAGGTACTAATTTAGAACATGTGTTTGAACTATATAAAAATAACCTACTTAAAAAAGCTTTAGAATTTACCGAGATGGGTAGCGGGTGGGCCTTGTCGCAACTTTTATTCCTAGAACTTAATATTAATAAATATTCAGGAGTGGGGTAGTCAGAGTGTAGTCGATAATTTGCTTGGACGGTTTCAGTACTTATTTAGTCATGGGCGAATACGTTGTTGAAGAAGATTCAAGAAGTTTGTCTCCTTGGAGATATCTTGATAGCATGATATTAAGAAGTAGAGAAGACATTAAGAATGAGAAAAAGCTGTTGAACGAGGTGCATTATTCCGCTGGAAATATAAGATAATCGTTGGCCTTAGTGTAGCTAGAGGAATGGTGCCGAGTGTGAAGTTAATAAATACTGTTTTAAATTTACCTGAGGAAAAAGTTGCAGCATCACTAGCCAATTTCGAGTGGCATGAGTTTCTCGAAATCTCGTCTAAAATGGTTGAAGATGATACATTATTAAGAATTGATTCTGAAACTGAAAATTTTACAGTGTCGTCCGTTACATTGTTGAGTGAAAAAATAATAAATCTTGTGTGTAATAATACAACGTTATGTTTCTGTTCTCACGACATAACCTCATTTGTTAGTATAAGTCACATTATTAATTATAGATTGAACCTGATAAAAAATTTAGATTTTATGGCATTTTATGATAACTTTTTAAATTATATGAACATTAATGAAGACATCCAAGGAAACTTTTTTGAGATTATCAAAAATATTTGTAGTTTAAACATGTCTGAACAAGCTATTTACATGTTGGAACTAATACACTTTAATCCCAAGAAGGTACTAGATGACTTTGATAGAATACAAATGTGTAATATTTGATGATAATAAATGTATATTAACCCGTTTTATTGGTTTTATTTCATAGTATTCTTACAACACTTTAGATAGCAACATCTCCTAAAATGTGTGGAGATGATGGTTATAGTTTGCTTCGTAATTTTGAAGATAGGCTAATTACGTTCGCTAATTGGCCTAGCAAGCTCAATCCTGAAGAGTTGGCAAGTGCGGGGTTTTATTACACTGAGAGATTGGATATTGTCAGGTGTTCATTTTGTTATTGTGAGTTTGATAGTTGGTATGTGGGAGATGATCCTTTGAAAGATCATTATAAGAATGTCAAGCATTGTGAGCTAGCTAAAGTCTTATGGAGATGCCGCCAATTGAGAAAAAATAAACCGATAAAGTGTACAAAAGAGAAGAAAAACAAGAGTTTCTCATATACCGACGCCATTTGTGTGCTAGTAATATTTATAGTTTTTATGAGCGTCTGGTACCAATCTCGTGAAGTAATAAAGGTTTTAGGGAATGGAATTTAGATCATTCTGCCTACAGTCATGGCGGCGTTAAGTTCATCCTATATTCTCTTGACTGCCTTAGTACAAAATGTGTTTTACGTTTACGCTCCGTATAAAGTATTGAATGCATCGGTAATGTTGGGAACTCCACCCTTTTCTGCAAACAACACATGGCTTCAAATGACATATGAACAAATTGATAATAGACATACGGCTGTTTTTAAATCAAACGCTCCAACAGTTGGTGATTTACGATATAAGGTTAGGTTTCAGTTTAGAGACCTGACTTTTGGCGAAACCGAGTGGAGGACGCTAATAAACCAAAATGCTTCTCACAATTCTCCAATAGTGGATGGATATGCTGGAACACATGGTGTGCTTAGTTTAATTGTATTTATATGCGTATCTTGTACCATTTTACTAATTAATCTATTGCATACCTTTATTAAGTCAAGGTATAGATAAATAAATAATTTTCTATAATTTTGATGTCTTTTCTTTTATTTAATATATATCCCATATCCGCGAAACAATTTTTTTTCTCGCACATGCGGACTGTTAAATTTGGTTCTATTTACTCAATTAACCCCGTTCCTTTTCTAAACAACTTATGACGTCACCCTAAACACGCGACATGTATTAGCTATACTAAGGTTACAATTTCGTCGGGAATATATATTTTAGGGAATTTGTGGGGGATCTGGGAGGTCTTTGTATACTTACTTTATATCTTCCCTGTATAGATTTTTGTATAAAATAATGCAAGTAATTATCTGTTCAAGAAATACATTTTTGCATATAAATGACCCAATATTTGTTGTTGTAAATTACTTGTGGCCAATTAGCATAAATAAATCATTATCTAGACAAGCCTCGTGTATAATTATATAATGATGCATGATAGCATAATGATGCTACATTTTTTTTGCTTTTAATAATTATTAAATAATATTGATATTCTTTTGATTCCTAAATAAAGCAAAATACCCGAACTTGACTTGTCTTGGTCGAGCTTCTTAAATGATTTTAAACAATTGGTAATTTTCTATAATCATTAATTCATATGTAATCATTCTTTAGTTAGACTGATAAGTTTTTGGTTATAATAATAAGATAATTTATTTTTAATGCTGTGCAATGTGCATGGTAAAATGTTCCTTTTTTATACAAAACTACTTTTAATACGCCCCTGTATGTATTGTTTGGTGTATACCTTTATATTTTTGGTAATATATTTGTTTGATGTACTTAACTATTTTGTTTTCAATTCCATTTATTGTATATAATTTCAAGGTATGAAACATTACAACGTCAATATTTTACAATATATAATAGTCTATAACTAGGTATTAAGCTAGTCGTAACACAGAGAGAAAAGTAAATTTGACTAGATAAACGTACAAGCAATAAGTGCATAAATAAATACAATAAGAATAAAATGCAATACTTGAAGAAATAACAATAAAATATAATACATAAATAAATATTAGGTGTCAACTTGTTACACAAACTAAAAGTAGTCAAGAACAAACAAACAAACAAACAAACGAGAGTTCAACCAGCAGCAAGAGACCCCCTCAAAAACGGCTACTTAGGCCTTAAATTTGAACCAGAACTTAACCATTTAAGAAGCCAAATCAACTCAAGCAGCCTCATAAAATTCGGTTAGACTATAAAATGTATTAGATATTAGGTGCTTTTTTAGCTTATTTCGAAAAATGCTCAGTTCGGGAATTGTTTTTATTTCATTTGGCAGAGCATTAAAAATTTTTATACAGTTAAAGTATGGACACTTTTCGTAAAAAGTTGTTTTATGGATTGGTACACTAAGATTGTCATTTCCTCGTGTTACCATATTATTATAATAGTCTCGATTCTTAGGAAACCTATTGAGATTTTTTTTTGTGTACACCGCTATGTTGAAGATGTACAGAGAAGGAACCGTTAAAATCTCTAACTTTCTGAAGTAATCTTTACATGATGTAGTACGAGGCAATTTCATTATTGCACGAATCACTCTTTTCTGTGCCAAGAAAATTTTTTGTGCGTCAGCGGCCCTAAACCAAACCATAATGCTGTATGATATGATGGATTGAACATAGGCAAAATAAAAAAGTTTTATTGAATTCTTACCAAGCTGATTATGCAAAAATCTAATAACGTAACAGGCGGTATTTATTCTTCCTTCGATGCTATTTATATGTTCCCTCCAAGATAGATTATCCTCAATAATCAACCCTAAAAATTTTGTTTTGCACATTTGTGGAATCGATCGTCCATTCTGAGGAACATACAGGGAACTTGTAGGGTTCTTAAAACAAAGAAGTACTGTTTTCTCATTATTTAGTTTTAGCCTATTAAGTTTACACCAGTCAATCATCATTGCGACAACCAACGTAGCCTGTTCCGCGACCCGGCCGATACTAATATCTGAGACAACACATGACGTGTCGTCGGCGTACTGAAATGTACTGCTCCTGCCAATGAATCTTGCCAAATCATTGGAAAAAATAAGAAATAATAAAGGGCCGAGAATAGATCCCTGAGGCACGCCTGATGTTATCAAGGCCCTATTTGAGAAAACGGAGGATCTTTTTCCTGATTTTAGTGATGCTATACAAACCCGTTGATACCTATTCATTAAATAGGATTTAAAAAAGGAAAGGCCCACACCTCGCACGCCGTAGATCTCCAACTTCCTCAGCAATAGCTCATGGTTTATCACATCAAACGCCTTCGACAGGTCAAAATAGATTCCAGCCACGACCCTGCCACTTTCTAGTTCGTCAATTAGAAAATTCAGTGAATCAATTATAGCGTCAGTTGTTGATAAATCGGGCAAAAATCCGTATTGACTCGCAGAGAACACGTGACCCCTGATGAAGTAATCAAGCAATCTGACGTATGCCACTCGCTCCACAACCTTTGAAAACACTGATAGCAAAGATACTGGTCTATAGTTGTTTGGATCAGTTTTTTCTCCCTTCTTATGTATAGGCACTACTTTAGCCTCCTTAAGTTTCTCTGGAAAAATTCCATGACCAAAACAAGCATTTATTACCTCACACAAAGGATGACATATAATATCGGAGACGGACTTAACTACGTTTGTAGGTATTTCGTCCAGTCCGGTAGAATGTTTTGGTGGTAACTTCATTATTATTCTTTGAATTTCAGTGAAATCAGTTGGAAAAAGAAAGAAGTCCATGTTTGTACCAGCCACACATGACCTAACCCTATTCAAATCCAAAGTACTTAGGTCAGACATATCATGACTTATCCTAAATTTAGAATTAAAGATTTCAGCAACATCAGCAGGGTCCTCAACCTCTCGCTGATAGCCATCAGACAACACAATTCCACTATTCTCCCAACTATTGGAGTCCCGTAGATTCTTAAAGATATTCCATGTTGTTTTTGTTCTATTTTGGGAGTTAATTATTTTATTTTCATTATGACTAATTTTTTTCTTTATCGTGGTTGTTTTCTGTGACAGAGAGGCCAACAGAGTCCGTTCCAGGTCATCAGACCAACAGGGTCTGTTCAGGCCAACAGGGTCTGTTGGACAGGGTTCATAATACGTTTAATCTGATTCCCCACAGAGCAGTTTATATTACGATACTTTTTTTTGTTAAATCTGATGTCTTTGTTTTTAATTATCGGCTAAAAGACTTGACGCTTCGGCTAATTACTGATTTTTAGTTTATACTATCTATCTATAAGAAACGTTGCAGCCCTTTCGGGGTGAATGATTGTAAAATAATATTGAAAGCTGATGCTCGCGTTGCATAACAGATGGGTGAATGCACAAGATTGTTAATATTTTCCTACGCTTATAATATTTATTATGTGAAACACTGGTTACCTAACTTCAGGTAGTACTCAGATATCAATTAGTTTGTTTTACTAAGTATATGAGACAGCCTGGTTTACCCTAATTTTGTACATTATAAAATATCGCCATAATCCCACTTAAGGACCTTTTGTTCCAGCAATCTATTCAGATGTGCCCCCGTGGTTTCACGTTGTCAAACATTGTTTAACAGTTTTAATCTATATGCTCTCGTAGCGTATTTTGCAAGGTTTTGAGGTTCGGCCCCAGAAGTTTATGGTTCAATTCCCGCTGACTGCCCAAACTTTTTTTCTGTTATTATTTATTCATTATGTTGTTCAATATTGATTATTTAGATAGATGTTCAGGTTAGGTACTTGGGTTTGGGTACTATTGAGAACGTGGTACGTCATCTCTCCCCCGCTATAAATGTAATAACACGTGACCATGGGCCATAAAGTTGGGTTAGAATCTTGAAATAATGAGGGTTGATAATACCAGGGGGCGCCACTTAGGCTAAGACGGGTCCTATATTACCGACATCGGATACCCTCGGGCGATCATCGGGTAACCATCGGGTGACCACCGCTCGGGGTCGCTGACCTGCCTGAGCTAGCCTCGCGAATTATGCATAGGGTCTCGCGGTATCGCCTTCTATCATCATGCGCGTTCAACGCCTGTTGTGGAGGCTTCTTCCGCCGCGGTTCTGGGGCTCGCGCCGGACCAAGTGACCACGCCTTAAAATGGCACCAAAAATGCAGATTTCAGCGCAATGTTATTTCTTATGGGATTGTGTCCTGAAAGTCACATTGCTATACTACTTTCACCTGATCTCAATACATTGGATTACTTTCTTTGGGGATATCTGAAGTCTCTGGTATATTCAATACCTGTCGAAAATGTACAACAATTGGAACAACGTGTTATTTATTATTGCGAGGAAATTCGTAATAAGGAAGGAGTTTTCGCAAGAGTACCAACATCAATGAGAAATCGTTTAGTTGGTTGTATTGACATGAATGAAAACCAGTTTCAACATTCGTTGTAACTTTTCTACTTTTTTCCGTTTATTATTGTTAAACCAACAACTCTTAATTTGTTTTGTTTAAAAATTACAATAAAACAACGTTTTGACTTAATTATTGTCATTGTCAATTTATTTTAACCCTAACCATGGGCTTCTTGATGTAAAATTTTTTAAATGTGTCGTGTAAAAAAATTAGGAATGCATAAACTAAGCCACGCCTCCCCCCGTAAGGTGTTCCATTTAAAAAAAGTAAATTGGTCTCTATGGCAACCAAACCAGAAATGACAGAAAAAACTCATTCAGGTAGAAATGTGGGGAAAATTTACTGAACAACTTTTATAAAGGTCACTTTTTCTCTTTGGCTCTCTGCCGTGTTAATGAAATTTAATATTCTAGGGGTCGACCGACCGTTGCTTTTTAATTTAATTTGTTTATCTAATGACAAAAGTTTATATTTTAAACTTGAAATATATTAAATAAGATATAAGATCACTTTTTACCTAAGTTTCAGTTTGGTTTTCCATGTCGTTGCGTGAGTTACCCATTATTTTTCCGAATGTCCAAGCAATATATTTTATTTAAATTTTAAAACACTTACCGAGGTTCTAATATTAAACAAGGTTTGTTTTTCAACAGATAACGGCTAGAGATATTAACTTGAAATTTATACCAAATATTAAAGACTACACAAACCCAATAGTCTCGTAAAGAAATGAAACTTCCATTTCAATGCAATAAAAAGATACGTCCTGGTAAATATCGCATATTGATACTAACTCACAGATGACTCTCTCATAACGTTGACCATATACATAGAACCTTGAGAAAGGCCTTAGGGCACAAGTGCAGAAAATATGCAAAAATCATTTAATTTTAAATTTATTTTTGACATTATTAGGCAAGTGAGAAACATTTATTTATGATATATCGACACAGAACCCTCAGGGCACGAGTTGTACGTGCACTTGTTTATTTGTTTTTTTAATTTAAAATAATAGACATTATGATGCAAAAAAGAAGACGACATCATCATATATAACTTCAGCGTGCTTCACAACTGGCGAAAGTTATGAGTTTTTCACTTGCAGCTCGCGGGATTATAATTCGGCGCACAGCTGTTGGTTGCGGTCAGCCACTCGTTTAAACTAGTCCCTAGTTCTACTGGGAAAGTTTTAAACAGCAGAGAGCCCGCGGGCAGAAAAATATGAATTTAACGAAACCCAAACTTGGGAAAGAATAAATTATCTTGCACATGTTTCAGTTACAAACAGCTATGTATTAAAAAGTTCAGGTATGTTCCGTAATTAAAAACAAACGTATTACGACACTAAAGTTAAATTTTAAATAAAATGCAATGACGTTCGCATCTCGTTTTGCATTTTTAACCGATCTTCTTTCATTCGGACGCCTTGAGGAGGTACAATGAAGGGAGATGCGGATTGCTATTGATGAAGGGCGTCCGCTACTATTTTGACAGTTTTAATGATAAGCTCAAGACAGATTACTTCAATCATTTACATTTAACTTGATATACAGGGTCAACCACTTAAAACTCCTCATGCCCGTATTTTACTCCATTTTTGAGCGACAGACCAAATTGTAGGTTGTACCAAGTGCATACTGCCCTAAGAAATTTTTTTTATTAGAAATTATTATTTTATTTTATTATAACCTATTAACCTAGTTAACTTTTAATACAGAGTGGCAAAAAAGTCGCACATAATGCCTGTAACTTTTAAATTACCTCGTATACGAAAAAGAAACCTTTATGAAAGTTCTTCAATAATTTATTCCCCACTTTTCTACCTGCATGAACTTTTTCTGTCATTTCTGGTTTGGTTGCCATAAAGACCAATTTACTTTTTTAGATGGCGCACCCTGCATATAATTGCATATTTAAATTCTACTAGGAAAACTCTGAATCTTTTGTATTTCGAATTTCCACCAATCTGCAAGCGTTTCTTTTTCCCTGAAGGACGCCCCTGGAAATCGGTTATTCCTGAATAACTATCAAAGTACTTAATAAAATTTATTAAATATTCAATGTGATAGATACTAGTAATGACTTCTTGAAACAGTATCCTTGAACCATATTTAGCTTTTTTAGCTTACCAGGGGCGGACTAAGTTTTACAACTTAATGCTTAAATTTTTAACACCCTGTGTCATAAAGACTTAAAAAAATAAATCTGGGTAGCGTGCACCTTAGACTAAAAAAAATTTACCATTTTTCTTTTGACGTTGATCAACTCGTTGAAGTGTCTTCTGGTTTGGCATAGCACGATTAGGAAATTTTTCGTGATATAACCTTATGGCTTCTAAAGCATTGCAAGACGCAAGACCATACATCAGATGCATATCTGCATACTCAATAAATGTGTATTCCATAGTTTGAATTAATTCACCATTTAAATCACCACGAAATCCAAAAATCAGTGAATAAATATCGAAGTAAAGGATTAATAAGTCAGCGATGTGAAAGATGACAAGTTCTAAAATGCAGAATATTCACAGTATAGCGTTTGCAATAACAATATGTTTTTTGGTGCCGATATCACGCACATATCTTCGTATGGAGGACCTGTAAGTAAGTTTATAGGAAATTGTCATCAATTTTTTCATGTTCTATCTGAATCCGAGAGATTTCCCAGACTTTCCCGGACACCCTATATAATCCTAAAAATTCAATCTCGATTATACTTTCGACCCTTCCGGGCTGTTTCTAACAGCATAAGTGGGATTATACTCTACAGAAACGTGTCGTTCGATTTGTTATGTTGTGATTCTGCTTTACAAGCGTAGTTGGCTCAGGTCGGACACGAAACGATAAACTCTCTTATTGCACACATTTTCAAGTTTGGTTAGTAGGTATTCGCATGTAATCAAAATAAAATTGTAAATCATAATGCCCTTAGTTCCTTTGTTTCAAAGAACAGTCCTTTATTTGAGGATATTGTCCTTTGGCCTTTTATGAGATGTTAAAGGACGGTAATTGTCCTTTAAAAATAAAGTAATTCCCTTAAAAAAAAACATAATTTAAATATACTTATTATTATTAGACAGTTCCTAAGAAATTTTAGAAGTTGGCAACCCTAGCAATATGTGTGTAACAAATACAAATATTAATTGTTTCAATTGTGGTAGGTAAGATAGACCACAGCAAGTCAGAACTGCACTGTACGAGGTGCGAAATGAGAACGAGATAATATACCTGACTCATCTAGTTCTTCCAATGCTGCTACATGTAACATGCAATTATTGTAAAAAAAACATGGCATTTGTTTGAAAAATGTTTTAAAAGAAAATGCTTTTAAAGGAAAGACGATAAATCTGAACATATTTAATATTCGCAGCACCTCTAAGCAAAATGACAACTTTTGTTTATATTGTCACGAGGTAATTTTCTCATTCCCACACCCACGACACTGCATTTGCACATTCAGAGAGGAAGTGGGGTGCAGCGGTCGTGCGTGTCAACCGGCCTGTCGAGTTTGGCGCCGCGGTAACTACTTAGAGATTGAACTCATTGAACTCCGTGAACGACGAGATACCAGCAATTAGCGACCGAGATTCAGACCGGAGCCTCCAGACGCTCCCCCCGCGACGTCAAGAAAACTGAGTACAAGGTAGGACTGGGTTAGCCTAATAATTTATTTGTTTTTGATTGATTTTAACATAAATAAAAGCTGCAATAATTATGATGACCATCATTCAATCAAGCCCCCGGTGCCCCTCGTGACAATATTCACTTTATGTTAATGGTATCGCTTATTAAGTGATATTGGATACCGGGGCTCAGGTCCTCAGGTTTCACTTATTCGAGAAAGTAGGGTAGAAGGTATCAGAAACTTTCTGTTGTGACATAATGCTAAGTCTGGACTTTTAAATATCCCTGGCGTGGTTTTTATGTATAACCACTTTGTTCCACAATTAGAATTTAAGTCATCTAAACTATTTCAATGTCTGTAGATGATCAGCTTAAAGAATTACTAAATAAGTTTTCGAATATTGCTACCCGCGGAACTAAAGTTTCATCTTACTGGCGAATTTAAAATATGCATTACATCTGACAAAGAAAAAAATATCGGCCATATCGACTATCCATAGCTAAAAGAGAAAATGTTTGTAAAATGGTAGAAAGATGCTGGCCATTTGGTGTAAACCAGAGCCATATAATATAATTAAAAAAAAAAAAAAAAAAATGGTAGAAGATTTGTTTTTTGTGCTCTTAGTAAAATAAAAAGAAATGGCGAGCCACGCCTAGTTTATCAGATATATCGTTTAAGCAACAGCAAATATTACACTACTCTCGATATGACTGCTGGCCTCCATCAAATAAATAAATTATTTTTAGTTTTAGATAACCGTGTTAGCGGTGTGTAACAAGCTTTCAAATTATTGTTTCGGCGTTTTAACGCTTTTTGACAATAATTATGTGAGGCTTGGGCTCTTTTCATACCTTCTGGCCGGTATGACACTTCATAAGAATAAACTGAATAAATTGGAGTGATGTCTGGGCATTTGTACTGCTTTCTGACCTGATATTCACTTTATGATGTCTGAGTATTTGTAATGTTTTCTGACTTGGTATTCCCTTTGTGATGTTCTAGTAATTTGTAATACTTTCTAACAGGTATTTACTATTTAGTATTGCTTAACATTCAATCTGCTACAAGGCAGATGAATTGTTGCTTTGTTTGGAATCATTGAACTATCCTATACTCCGGTACCAAAATAATTGGCAGTGACTCATTTTTACCGGGGTGTGCAAGACGTAAGGGGAACGCCAATTCCAGAAGCGTGTTAGTCTAAACAATAATAATTCAAAAAATTAATGAATTTTTTGTTTATTATTATAATATATTTACACTTACTATAATAAATATATTATTATAAATTAAACTGAAAAATAGATTAAGCTTTTACATTTGGTGATCTAATGAAGTAATTAGAGAAACTAAATTACGCAGGTATAAAATCCAAAAAGAATAATAAAGCAACGGTATAATAATAATATGTTATTTTCATAACGTTTTTATTACACTACATAATAATAATAACAAACACAATAGTGAATAAAGGGCAAAACCTAAAGCTAAATTATAAATGTTTATAAATATCCTAACCATTGTTACCTAATGAACACTAATTGATAATAATTTGACAAATCATATTCCAACCCGACATTAAAAAGTGTTATAATGACAATACGTCACAATTTAAAATTCATTACACCGATTATTTACTATCTGACGATGAAAACAGTTCATTACTGTCCCTACTGCTGTCATCTGCAGGATTTATAATAATGGGTTCTACAATGACTTCAACGCGTACATCTAAGTCTCACCTTTTTTTCTCTACGCCCTCGACATGTAATACGCACTAATGCCAATCTGCTGCTTGTACATTCGCCATTGCCGTTTTTAACAGTTCTTTAACATCTTTTAATTTAAAAGCTTTATTTTCACGCGACACTTCGCCTTTTATCTGTGCCCATATAAGCTTGATTGGATTTAGTTCACAATGGTAAGGCGATAAACGTAATATTGTAACACCTCGTTCATGAGCCATTTCATCCACTACACATATTTCGTAAATGTTTTTTTGTGAAGTCTTGCAAGATCGAGTAACTGCACTTTTAGCATTTTTTCGCCAAATGCAGTATTTTTTTCTTCGAGCCAGTCAACAATCTTTCCTTTTCGCCACGCAGAAGTTGACAAAGCTTCCACCCGACGGCTGTGGTATGGTGCATTATCTATCACGATTACCAACCCACGTTCAATACGCGATAAGATGGATTTAAACCAATCTTCAAACACTCCCGAGTTCATATACTAATAATAATCAATAAGCTTTTACATTCGGTGATCTAATAAAGTAATTAGGGAAACTAAATTACGCAGGTATAAAATCCAAAAAGAATCATAAAGCAACGGTATAATATGTTATTTTCATAACGTTTTTATTATACTACATAATAATAGAAACAAACACAATAGTGAATTAAGGGCAAAACCTAAAGCTAAATTATAAATGTTTATAAATTTCCTAAACATTGTTACCTAATGAACACTAATTGATAATAATTTGACAAATTATATTCCACCCTGACATTAAAAAGTGTTATAATGACAATACGTTACAATTTTAAATTCATTACAGCGATTATTTACTATCTGACGATGAAAACATTTCATTACTGTCGCTACTGCTGTCATCTGCAGGATTGATAATAATTGGGTCTACCATGACTTTAACGCGTACATCTAAGTCTCACATTTTTTTCTCTACGCCCTCGACATGTAATACGCACTAATGCCAATCTGCTGCTTGTACATTCGCTATTGCCGTTTTTAACAGTTCTTTAACATCTTTTAATTTAAAAGCTTTATTTTCACGCGACACTTTGCCTTTTATCGGTGCCCATATAAGCTTGATTGGATTTAGTTCACAATGGTAAGGCGATAAACGTAATATTGTAACACCTGGTTCATGAGCAATTTCATCCACTACACATTATTTCGTATATGTTTTTTTGTGAAGTCTTGCAAGATCGAGTTACTGCACTTTTAGCATTCTTTCGCCAAATGCGTTATTTTTTTCTTCGAGCCAGTCAACAATCTTTCCTTTTCGCCACGCAGAAGTTGACAAAGCTTCCACCCAACGGCTGTGGTATGGTGCATTATCCATTACGATTACCAACCCACGTTCAATACGCGATAAGATGGATTTAAACCAATCTTTAAACACTCCAGAGATCATATACTCATGATAATCACCGGTTTTACGAGATTTAAACACGTTTAACCCACCTTCAGGGAAACCAAAATCACTCCCGATGTGGGTTATAATTAACCGACGACCTTTCCTGAAGGAGCTTTCAATCCAGTGGACAGTCCATTGATAAAGGCGTTACGTGCACTTTCCGACGAATGGCTAACTTTGTTTGCCGATCAATAAAAATATTTTTCCGTCCTCTTGTTTCCTTCTGATCGGAGACTTTAGTATTCCTATTGTTCTTGATAGTTCTATCAGCAGTACGGCAAGATGTCTTACTCAATGTGGCACAAAGTTCTGCTGCATCAGTGAATGATATTCCACTGTGTGTACTTCCCTCATTCACATTTTTTACAATTGTACGCTCCCCAGGTTTTAAATGACGTCGCTTTGTAACTTGTTGGTTACTATCACTTAAAGAACTCGCCTGATTTGCTGTTTTGAATACCCACCAAAATAATACCAAAATAATAAAACTGAATTGCTAATATCCTCTTGATTGAAACTTGTCTACGACACGGAACGTTGGTTCGAGGCGATAAGAAAGCCTGCGAGCGCCTTTAGACCTGGGTTTTTCTTACCTGCGTTGTCAAATTGAGTAGGGTGTAAAGGCCCTTAATGACATGCTGATTTTGGTACATTTTATAAGAATTTAAATTAAATATTTTAAAACATGGCAATATGTAACAACGGATTAATGCACAATCTTCCCAAGCGGTTTTGAATGCTTTTATTTCAGTTAAAAGTGTGTGAATCGATGTTATTTAATAGATAACATTTATAGTAAATTGAGGAGAAATATTCAGAAATGTATCAGAAATGGAGGAGGTTATATTGAGAACCAGTAAAATACAGACAGTTATTATATCATTGAAAACTAAACTCAGTAGGGCAATTGTTTTTCAAGACACTCTACTCATAATAATTATTATTGTAGGGTGCCGTTTACAATAATGGATCAAAACCAATTTAATGAGGGTTCCTGCAAATAAAATATAGAGCAACTATACGTTATTGAAATCAGAAAAGAAAGGTCTTTATGATAATAAAAAACATATAGCGTTCCATTAGAAAACCCCCAATTTGGTAATTTTTTTTGAGCTTTCAGATCGTCTTTTGTTTATTTCCTTAAAATTTTCTGGCGGTTCAAATAAAATCCCATAACTGCTATATTTAAAGGTTTCTTGTACCTCTTACTGTTGACGCCGCTTTTATTTGCTTGCGCCAAACATAAATTGTTTACTATGTTTCTCATAGGTTGCGTGGTTCAAAATATGTCAGTCGAAATAAAGGGCTTTTTTCTTACACAAAATATATTTATTTACTTCTGGTATTTCATTTATTCATCTTCACATGTGTTCTGCGTACCAGCAAATGCTTTTTAGTTTTACAACTTAGTATGGTAATTATTTATTGCATTTAATCAGCTATACAATTTTACTTCACTAAACTTACATCACTAAACAAACAATAATATCGGGATACACTACTGTATTTTTAAACCTTCGAGAATTTATCGTATCTACCACCTTGAGACTGCTTTTTACAATAGATAAACAGCACTTGAGTTGGAGTATAATAATCACATTAGTTACACCTTCGGGATACAATACCGCGAATTTTCTAAACTATTTCATGGTTTGAATACCATAAAATCGACTAAACCCGCGCAAAATGCCGCGAGGAGACTGTTTGCTTTCTCCCAGGTGTGATACGAAACCCTACTTAAGTCTGAATATATAAATCACATTAGTATATCTTCAAGATAACACCGCGAACTGACCGAATTAATTACTTGGCTTGAGTGACATAAAAAACTAAAACCTTGCGTAACCCGCGCGAGGGAAAACCGTCTGTTTCTCACGAAGGCTGTGATACGCTGGGATACGTCTCCGTCTCCGGGTAGCCTTGACGCATGCGCACAACGTATTCTATTATGCTGTCGTTCAGCTAGTTCAACATAAACTTGTTTGAACTCTTCTTCACCCAGTATTCCCCACGGCTGTATTTCTTCGCACCATGACCAGAGATCCTCTTCTTCAGGCTTAGTTGTTATTGCCTGCGGTGAGTCACCCACGGGGTTTGGGTCGCTTGCCACTTCTTCGCCACTCGGCCGGCAGTCGGGCGGAGGTTTAGAGAACCCTAACAGGTCCTGGACACCAAGTACAGAGTTGGCATCTCGGTCTGGGCCCTTCGCCACCTCCGCAACGTTGACGGAAAAGTCGTAGCGAACTTCCTGGAGTTCTGTTTGTCCATTGGGCGAGTATGCGGCCATGGCATCATTGATCCAGGCCTCCAGGAAGCCGCTCGGCGAAGACGGTAACAGCACGTCTTGCATTCTGTCAAAGACTGCTGCGTAATTTAAGGCCATGTGTCTAAATCACAACAGTCTTGTTAAAACGTAATAAAACTATTTCAAAACTTTTCTCCTAACTCTGTATATTATATAGGTCTTATTCTGACTCTATATAATGTTCAACTAATAACACTTTTTATGCCTAAGTATTTATTCAACTTAAAAACACAAAATTAAACGACTTCGTAACTTTAACAAATATTTTATTGGTCCGACTTTTATTTTGACAACTCCCAAGAAAGTCCCAGATTATGCTTTAGGAACTTTCCGTTAAACTACGTATTACAAATTTAATTCTTGTGAAAATAACTCATCATCTCGAGTTATGACGACATATGATGACTGCAGCTAATTTGATCTTTCTTACTTGAACCCCCGTGAATGACTGAATAGCATATGAATTTGTCGGCTATTTATAGTAAAATTCAATACCAGAACACCCCCCCCCCCCCTTAGAGATCAAATTGGCTGTTGTCGAATAAACAACAACAACAAATCATTTACATTTACAATTTCCTTAACTAATATTTACACTTGACTTCTTCTGTCTCTGGAGGTTTGTCCTGGGTTGATCACCATCTCTGGCCGTGGCTCCATCGCTACTCTATGCCACGCTTTAGAACGTGTGGTTCTGGAGGATCGTCCTGGTGCCTGTCACCAACTCTCTGGCTGTGGCTCCGTTAAAAGCATCTCTGCAGCTCCTGGCTTGGTTCAGCAAGGACTGCAACTGTAGAGGCCATTCTTCTCTGGTCATCGCTAAAATTCTAGTCTTCATTCGTTCGAATGGTATCATCGTGGAAGCTACTAATTTCTCTGCCGTGCCAACCGTTGTAATGTTGGTTGCATGGGCTATCTTCTCTCTATACTTTGCCACATCTGGCGCTAGCATCAGCAAACTGGGTGTTCCCCATCTGCTAATCACTTCGGCTTGTATAAATTCTATCAGGGAAGCTGGGTGAATATTCCTATGTGGTCTGGCTTCTATAAATCCACTGAATACATCAACAGCACAGTACAGTGTTGTAAATCTACTGTGTCTGGTCCTCGGTAAATCTTCAATGATTGTAATTACAACTGTGCCCCACGGTTTTAACATTCCGTGGCACAGGTCATCTTCTTTAAAGTGTTGGCATAACACACATTGGCTGAAGTACGTGTCCACATCCTTATCTATCGTCGGCCACCATAACCATCTTTTGATAATATCTGAAATTCCCTCACGAGTGTTGTGGCGAACTCCATGTGCTAAGTTGATAATATTACTTCTGTAGTTCCTTGGACACCAAACCGCTACTGCTCCGTCGTCCTCCTGACGCCCCACAACTCCAAAGCGGTCTACCAGCGGCACCTCAGCTCCTCCTTGGATACTTTCTCGTAGGTCCCTGGCAGCCGGGTCCATTGCTTGCGTTCCAACGATCCCTAGGAGTGCGGTGATCCATCGCCCATCTACTGGGGCCTCAGCCTTCAACTTGCCATGTAGCCACAAAACGGTTTCTCCATCTATTCCTGTTTGATGGGACACCACTTCAGGCACGTCGTACTTCAAAACTTCTTTAAATTCTTTAAACATCAATACTTCTTCGACTTCTTTAAACTTCAATACTTCTTCAACTTCTTTAACTTCTTTAAACTTTAAAACTTCTTTGACTTCTTGAAAATGGGTCTTTGACCTAGGCGGATCGAAGGGCTTTAAGTCTTCCTCGCCTTCAACGGTCTTTTGCTCGGGCGCCATGATACGCCGCGATACTGCTCCGTCCCCGGGTAGCTTTAACGCATGCGCACAACGTATTCTATTATGCTGTCGTTCAGCTAGTTCAACATAAACTTGTTTGAACTCTTCTTCACCCAGTATTCCCCACGGCTGTATTTCTTCGCACCATGACCAGAGATCCTCTTCTTCAGGCTTAGTTGTTATTGCCTGCGGTGAGTCACCCACGGGGTTTGGGTCGCTTGCCACTTCTTCGCCACTCGGCCGGCAGTCGGGCGGAGGTTTAGAGAACCCTAACAGGTCCTGGACACCAAGTACAGAGTTGGCATCTCGGTCTGGGCCCTTCGCCACCTCCGCAACGTTGACGGAAAAGTCGTAGCGAACTTCCTGGAGTTCTGTTTGTCCATTGGGCGAGTATGCGGCCATGGCATCATTGATCCAGGCCTCCAGGAAGCCGCTCGGCGAAGACGGTAACAGCACGTCTTGCATTCTGTCAAAGACTGCTGCGTAATTTAAGGCCATGTGTCTAAATCACAACAGTCTTGTTAAAAAGTAATAAAACTATTTCAAAACTTTTCTCCTAACTCTGTATATTATATAGGTCTTATTCTGACTCTATATAATGTTCAACTAATAACAGTTTTTATGCCTAAGTATTTATTCAACTTAAAAACACAAAATTAAACGACTTCGTAACTTTAACAAATATTTTATTGGTCCGACTTTTATTTTGACAACTCCCAAGAAAGTCCCAGATTATGCTTTAGGAACTTTCCGTTAAACTACGTATTACAAATTTAATTCTTGTGAAAATAACTCATCATCTCGAGTTATGACGACATATGATGACTGCAGCTAATTTGATCTTTCTTACTTGAACCCCCGTGAATGACTGAATAGCATATGAATTTGTCGGCTATTTATAGTAAAATTCAATACCAGAACAGCTGGTACAGATCTCTCCTTGTCTCTCGAGTCACGTGGACTCATTCCGCCTCCAGCGACGCTAGATGCTTGCTTACTGGGAATTTAGTCTGGGCGTTGAAGATGACGAATTCTAGTAAATTGTTATTGGCTATATGTTTTAGAACTCAACTGTCTTGTCTTATTTCCATGCGGATTTTTCGCTTCGATGCACCGTAGATACATTAAAAGATTGTAAACGGCGGCGTTACCGTGCTTTCTCTACTTTGACTTGCTACCTGTTTGTTGTTATTAAATTAAGGAGCTAGAAAACTAAACCTTTCTCCAACGCTTACAGAAAACTCTATAGATATGACCAAAAATATTTCTGATGACCCTGTATAGTGCACAGTCGTTTTAATAATTTATTTTAAAAGTCGGTTATAATGCATGCTAGTAATTATTATAAGAATACACAACCTATGAAGAATAAAATAACTATGTTTCTAGAATATCGAAATCAACACTGGACTTTTTAGTTGCTATTGATATTCGACCCAAGCGAGACGTAATTCACAGGTACAAAACGAAACAAAAGGGCAAATATTTAAAATTTGAAAAAGTAGTCCATTCTTTCACTGGAGTTGATATAATCAAATAAAACGACTTCAGTCTACCTCCACATACTTTTATTATTAAGATCGTTATCCAACATGTTTCGGACATTTAAATGTCCATCTTCAGAAATACAGCAATTGATCTTGGTGGTTCAGTTTAGAAAATACGAAGTTCAAAAATGATAAGTCTTTGAGACTGAATCTAGACTTCGGTTTAAGGTGAAAAGGTTAACATTATAAAATTAAATAAAGTAATGAAGTGTAAGGTAGAAAAATATTAAAAATTGAACTGAGGAGAAAGAGGGATGTGAACTTTCGAAATACTAAATTCTTCTTTCTCCTCAGTTCAATTTTTAATATTTTTCTACCTTCAACTTCATTACTTTATTTAATTTTATAATGTTAACCTTTTCACCTTAAACCAAAGTCTAGATTCAGTCTCAAAGACTTATCATTTTTGAACTTCGTATTTTCTAAACTGAACCACCAAGATCAATTGCTGTATCCCTGAAGATGGACATTTAAATGTCCGAAACATGTTGGATAACGATCTTAATAATAAAAGTATGTGGAGGTAGACTGAAGTCGTTTTATTTGAAAATATTTAAAAGACGATAACAAATTAATTGGTAATTTTTAAATGGAATTTTAACGAAGAAAATACATCCCTTTATCTACGCGCATTTAAGAAACTTAGAGAAATTTTAAAATCAAATAACTTTATGGTTTATAATATTCGTTCGTTGTGTACAAAGTTTTTATTTTAATGAAAATCCAAAGTGAAGCTCTATTTATTAGATTTTTTTATTAGTTGTTCCTGTATTAATATTTGTTGTATTGCATAATAATATTATGATTATCAATACTGCTGCTTGAAGAAATAATAAGTAAATGTTATTTATTGTGATTTATACAGAACATATTGCTATTTCGGCCTTTGTTAAAATAAATTGATATATTTGAGAAAAAGACAAAATAGCACCTTTAATGACGACATCCAGTACGTTAATTTAAGCTCATATTTTAAACAAATATGCCCTAGTTTATCAACTTTTATATATTTGGTAATACCCACTTTATTTACTTCACACTAATAAAGCCAGACATATAGCTAATCCAAAAACCAACCTGTAAATTGTTTCCATTTCAACCGTTCCTCTATTTCTTGAGCGAAATGTCCCTTTTTTTACTTTCCACACATTTATAATTCGGAGCACAGATGTTGCTTGTGGTCAGCCCAGTTTAGATCTATCCCTATGAGAGTTTTCTCCGAAAATTAAAGCAGTAGCGTGACTGCAAGCTCAAAAATAATAAACAATTCGCAAAACCTAAATTGAACGAAGCTGATTTGACTTTAAAGTATACTCCTGATAAAAAAAAAATAGGACACAAAAATTTTATGGTATATAATATTCGTCGAAACAAATAAAAAAAACTAAAATCAATATCTAGGGAAGTTATTTATATCACACAATTATGTCAAGAAATGTCCACTGTAATCACGACTATGGTACCCAAGAAGGAAACATTTTCCGGAAGTCTTTTTAGATCATTTCATTGGTCGACATTTGTCGGTGTGTGTTCAATAAAAGAAATCGTCTTTTCTGGTCCAGAGAAAATTTTTCATGCATTAAATATGTAAATTCAATTTTAAATATTTTGATATCATTCTTATTATTTATTAATCAAGTTCAACAATGTTCAAAATAAAACACAATTCTCTTACCTCAATTTTCTAAGACCAGTAGATAAAAACGACATTAATTCGGGGTGATAGGACAGCCATGTCAGTATTCCTTCTTTCACAACTGTATTAATATAATTCAAAATTTGCACCAAATTCCTTATTGAATCTCAACTATTTAAGTTGTGGGAAATTAAATTGCTCATGAGACTCGCCAAGCTTCCACATCTGTAATTTTTCATAAAGAGCTGAGGGAAATCATAAAAATCTTCTTGTATCATTGTTTTAACGACAAATCTGTTGTTTTTGGCAGCAATACGCACTAGCTGATACCAATCACGCGGAGTATGAATGGGAAATAGACTTTTTTTTTTCTATAAAGGCGTGATTGGAGTCACACTCCATGTGTGTGTGTGACTAGGGGTTAGAAAATTATGTTTTATTATTTCCAAATTTTGGAAGATACTGAAGACATATATAAACATCGTAATAAGATTTGCATTTTTATTCTGACCTCCGCATATATCAGAGTAAAGTATGACGTGCTGTATTTTTGATTACAAAAAACCTAATAATTGATAGAGGTAAGATACTGCTTCTATAGAACCTCTTTTTATTGTAATTTCATTCCACATGTAATAGGTTAGTTCAGGTTAGTTCAGGTTAGTTCAGGTTAGTCCCCCTGTGGTGCAACCATGAATTGTTAGATTATACACGGAAATATGTCTATAGGTCTTTTGGCATATTTCGAGGGTAAAATTCTATTTCATCTACTTACAAAGTAAGAATTTTTTTTTAACATCTAAACTTAGAAATTTAATTAATAATTTTACATTACGAACAAATGATTATGAACTACTAGTATTATCTTGACCTCTCCTGTACGCGGGCGAAATATTTCTCTGTACTTGCCTGACACCCTCGTAATAGACACATGAAAAAAATTTTCAATATTGATGTACAGAATTTGCTGATGCCATGTCCATTAAGTAATTCTTTATTTGTCAGTGGCGTAGCATGAGTGTCTGTGCCGCCCGAAGTGGAGCCCAAATTGCCAATATCCCCTCCACCCTGAACTAACCCCTTAAATTGGTCCAATAATTATTAAGTATATTGATTGTATTGATATGCTAATTATTAATTTATATACAATTTTTAGGTCTAGGTATCTTCTGGGTCGATACAAATTTATTTTTGGTTCTAACGGTAAGTTGTGTACACATTTTATTTCTTTATTTTGTAATTTTCGTAATAAATTAATTTTATATGCAGAGCCCCAAATTAATATTAATTAGTGAACTTTTAAATAAATAAGACAAAAATATATGGTTTTTAAATATTTTAAAGAAACAAAATGTTACACTTTATTTGAATTTAAAGTTATTTTAAATCATTAAGACAAAGAGGAAATAAAAACACAAAGTCATAGTTTCAAAATTAGTTTTCTTATATCGAAAATACTATCGAAAACGGTTGCATGTTTCACCCGTTAAGGCATCATCAGACCCAAAAATTATACCGTGTGATGCATGGCTTAATTAAACATAGGAAATCCCATGTAAATTTTGAAGTGGCCAAATATTGACTCCCCAGTACATTTTAGAGAAAAATTTTATAATAATTTTTTGAAGAGGCCGATACAATAAACCCATATACTAAGTTGTAATAAATTTTAATGAGACAATCCTAACTTATTCCATTAAATGTGATGGCAAAATTACGAAATTTTCATAGCTTAGGTAATACAGCAAAGACCAGCAAATCATTTCTATGACGCTATTGTCAAAAATTAACGCAAAACTGGACATAACGAACAAAGATTATTTTACATTAGAACACATTTTTGTTTCACCAATCCGGCAATCACACATCCAAAATAAGAGACACCATTATGTTTTTCTTATTGAGCTTTCACTTTAACATAACATATCTAACACTACAAATTTTCACAAAAACATTAGGTAATTAAATGTTCAAACAACCCTCCATTAACAAACAATATCCTAACCGATCTCAAAATTAATTGCTAACATTACTGAGTTGATATAGAGAAATTCTGTCACATTCTAACGAAATACAGTTTTTTGCTGGTCTAGATTTTCAAATTTTACATCTTTATAAATAAAATTTTTTAAGTGACCCTACAGAAAGAAGTTGTTTGGCGAAAGGTCAGGAGACCTGGCTGGCCAAAGGGTTAAATGCCGTGGACCAATAATATTTCCGTTAAAAATATTTTGCCAATAGTCCCTAATCATGAAAGAATTATGGGGGCAGGACAACCATCCATTGGATACCAGATCTTCTGGTTTCCGTGTACAACTTTTTCTAGTGCGGGTTCAATTCGATTTTGTAGTAAGTCCAAATAGGTTACCGCTGTAAGGTTGCCTTCCATAAAAAATGGCCCAATAATGTGATGTCCTACATATCCCGCCCAAATATTTATTTTTTGTGAATATAGCCTCCGAGTATGAACAAGACCATGTTCATTTTCTTGGCTCCAATACTGGCAATTTTGTAGATTTGGTTTGTTGTTGAGGGTGAATGTACATTTATCGTTAAAACAAATATTTTCAGTAAATCCGTATTATTATTTGTTCTTTCCAATACCTCAAAACAGATCACCATTATCCGTTCTTCATCACCTTGTCGTAGCTCTTGATGTTTTTAATACTTGTAAGGAAAATATTTATGTTTTTTTAAAGTACGCAACACTGTGGTTTGATGTTTTCCTACGGCTTGCCCAAGAATCCCTGTGCTAATCATTTTATTTTCCTCAACGCAGAGTAAATTTCAAGATCTCTATTATCCCCTTCTTTAGCTCTATTGACATTCTGAGTTGAGCATTTACAATTATTTATTACAGTGCCTTTGAACTTAAATTTATTAATACTACTTCTTCAAGTATTAATGATGAGTTTAATTAGTGAAATGGAATGGAGGCTTATCAGGGACTCGAACTGAAAACATTTCAGACTTTGCTCTTAAACTATTTTCTGTATAATGCCACTTAACCATAGTTACTTTTTCGTTAATGGGATAGCTCATATTCAGCTATAATTAAAGCGCCTTCAATGAAAATGTTGTCACTGACGCTACTTTTCGTTATATCAATATCAAATAATAATTTGCTGGTGTTTACTGTATTACCTAAACTATAAAAATCTCGTAACACATTTAATTAAATGAGTTAGGGTTGGCTTATTAAAATATATTTAAACTTGGCACAATTTTTCTCTAAACTGTACCGGGGAGCCAATATTTAGCCTCCTTAAAATTTACATGGGATTTCCTATGTTTAACTAAGCCATGCATCACCCGGTTAAGAAAAAAGAACGAAAACATTTTTAACGATTCGTTAATCTTAGTGACAATAACAAAACATAAACCACAACGAAAAAGGAAAAAAAAAGATTCCTATCCCTTATTTACTATGCACCCAAAAACAAAGAGGAAAATAATAAATCCCAGGCACAGATTACTCCAACTTTGTGTCCCACGTGTAGTAGAGTATAGAGTATAACAGTATCAGTTTATTAATAAGAGATTCCACACAATTGATATTCCAAGAATTTTATGTGAATAATCAGTTTGGTTTTATACAACAATATAGATATAGAGAAATTTTCCTATTCGCAGACTTTAAGCTAAATGAACATACATTTAAGAGTAGTGTGTTCTCAAATATATGACTTATGACAAAAAATGGATGACTTAAATTAAGCTTTGTGCTCTACTTTGAATTGATTGTATTGTACATTTCTAGAGTTGTAAGCCTAACTTGAATCATGAATATATTCAAGTCGCCATTTATTCAAGTTGCCATTTACTTAGTAAGAAATGTCGTACACTACTCTGTGAATCGTTAGTACTATCGCATCTTAACTATGGGGATGTGGTTTATGGCCCAAATCTGCTCCGCGCAGATTCACGCAGACTGCAACTGGTTCAGAACTCCTGTATTAGGCTCATCTGGGGCCTGAGAAGAGGAGCGCGCGTCTCTTACTCACTTAGAGATCTGGGGTGGCTCAATATGAAAAAGAGGCGACAATTACATTGCCTTACATTTTACCATAAAATAATACTAACTCAAAAGTCGGCTTATTTGTATAAAAAACTAAAATTTAGAACTTTTATTCACAACATTAATGTCAGATTTAAAAACCTCTTGACTCCGCCACAGCACAGGACAACCCAATATCGTGGATCCTTTTTATACAACGTCACCAAGCAGTATAACGTACTAAGCGAGACTTTAAAAAGTACAAACCATCCAACGTTTAAATACAATATTATGCAAGTGTTAATGAGCAACAATGATTAAGTGTTTAGGATTATTATCTTTTGTAATTAAGTGTATAGTAATATAGGTAATTATTGGTACTGTTATTGTAATTGTTATTGTATTATGGTTATTATTATTATTATATTACTTTAGCATTATTGAATTATATAACAATCATATATTGTTTTAAAGTTTAAATTATGAATTGCAATATCAGTCAATTATACTTTCTGATGTCGTTTTGACAGATTCAATTAAGATTTTAGGGATATATTATACAGAGAATGCAAGTTTTGTTGAGTTGATTGTAAAAGCGCTGCTCACTGCAATGACAGATAAGTGCGTAATCTGCCCTTTTCAAATGGAATAACACATTATTATTATTATTATTAATATTTATTATTATTATTTCTAGTTATTTTCCTTCGTTTTTTTTTTATCTTGTATGTTATTCTTCCTGACAATAAAAGCATTTATTATTATTATTATTATTAAAAAAAACTTCAAAACATATTAAGATTCTAATTACGTTCTTCCAAAAACATTTTGAAATTAACAGTGTTTTCTGTTTTTTAGGTATATAGGTATTTTATAATATGTGTTAGTAACATTATTAACATAATATATTCAATTTATATTTAAATTAAAAAGAAAATCAGCCCTAACACAGAGCCATATGGCGCCTTTACTGCTTCTTTTAGATATATATTGAGGACTCCCCCATACAATCAAACCATAAGGTAAGGTAAGGTGAGGCTTAACCAATGGGATGCAATGTTATTAATTCAGGTGTAATAAAAATATTCCAATACAAACGAAACCCCGACAGTAAACCGCATATTTTTTGAGTAACATGATTGACGTGTGAGTTCCATCCTAAAAGATAATCGATTGTGATCCCCTAGTACGTTACTTTATTACATGAATTTTTTTGCAAAATTTTGGAGCACTTTATAATAGCCGCAACTTTATTAAAATTGCATTCGTATGTCTGATAGAAATTGAATATACTCGGTTATTTTCTGACAAATCTATTGCACCCAAAGGAAAGCCCCAATCCTCAAAAGCCCTTACTGCCGAAAAAGAAACGTTTTTCCTTCCCATTTTAAGAAATCCGCCATTTTGTCTTAATGTCGGCCATGGTATTTATTGTTCAGTGTTTCATAATATCGTATTCGGTACATTGACGAAAAACTTTTTTTGTACGGACGAAAAAGCTTAATTGATTTTTTGTTAATTGTGGTAATACAGCATGTTTGGAAAATACATTTTCTAATAATCAAAGTGATAAACTAGTGTTTTATCCCGCAGTATACTTATTCTCATAAAACATCATGTCTTCTTTAAACATGAAAACATACTATATTCTAAACTAAATAATATTAAATTTAGTGTAAGAAAACCGTTAATCGGTAGCTTTGCAATATTCTTGCGGCATCGAGAATTTGTATATTAGTTTCTGTGATGTTTTAGCCGATAAAGATCAATATCATTTAATGCTTAATGGATGCTTCAACCTTCTTGCTGGCAGTAAACAAGTAAGGTCGCTTCTCGTTGGTTGGTCAATAGGGTCCACGTGACCAAATGTGATTGGTGGACCTCCCAGACTAGAGCGTGTAGCACCATAAATAAAGCAGTATCCTGCTAGACTTCAATGTAAGCAGATGCTCCACGTGGCTAAAATAATAATAGCACGTGTATGGATCTGACATGTGTGTCACGCAAAGTAACTTTCTAAAGTTAAAGTAGTTTATTTTTAGGGACGCGCTCCCAGTAACACAGGTTACTATTCTTTCAAACGTACAGTAAAATAACCATGAATTTCGCAGTTAAATAGACTTCATTCTTTGTGTTTGGTTAAGACGTGCACGAAGTTACACCTCAGTGTTTTGCAGTTCGCATAAATACGTGAAATATTCCGTTCTATATAGAACATGCTTTTCAAATAACCCTCGTGATATTCAGATGGCAATGAGACTGTAACTAATTCAAGTTCTGATTCGTTATCTACGATAGAAACCAATAAAATTCTAACGGTATCTCGGTGCAGTGCTTTGGGGTTGTTAAGATGATGTATTCATGTTTAACAATGTAAATAGTGTAATTTTGTAAGGGTGGTCAATAGTGGAAGAATAAAGAGACAGCCAAAATAAGTTTAATTGGTCCAGCAAAAATAAAACGAACCAACCTTATTATACTGTGGGTGCTGCAGTGTCTATGTGAGGCCAGGGCGAATCCCCGTCTAAAACATGGCCTATATTTCATAAAGATATATTATTGCAGAGAAAATATTAATCGAAAAAAAAATTAGTCGATTCAATTAAATTATGTAATTGTCACATATTTTTTTAAAACAAATCTCTATTGGGTAAAGTAGATTAATTTTTCTCCGGAATCTATTATAGTAGGGCATTATTATTAGATTAAAATATTAATTTTTTCAAACAATAGTTGCAAAAATAATATAATTAATCTTTTATTCCCCGTGCAATTCATTTATTTGCATATGTCATATTTATAGTTAGTTCCCATATTAAAAATAAGGTTGTCCGAATGAAAGTTTTATGATGCAGTAGTCACGAGACCATCTTCTTTCCCGTCTGCATTTAATAATAAGTCGGCGAGAAGTCGCGCGGACGCGGCATTTATGTGTTGTACAAGTTTGATTCCTGGCAATGGAGGGCGCATAGTGGCATAAAAGCAACATCGGAATAATCAGCGCTCTTGAATAAAGTAGTAAGAAACATAGTGTTAGCTATAATAGTATCGATAAATGACTCTTCTCCTGCGTTAATGTCGAAGCAATCTTGCTTATTGATAACAGGAGTTCGAAAAGAAGACTCATAAGGGTAAAACTCTTTGAACTGGTGAAATTGTTTCAGGATGATGCAGATTAAATTGCGGTAGTCTACACGTTAATCTTATAGTGTTTTATTAGAGCCTAAGGATTATTATTACAAGGTTATTTAATATTGTAAGTAATACTTTACTAAACTAAGTTATACAAGACCCATAGTAACAGAAGTGAAGACAGAACGACAAAACAACGGAAGTGTAACTTAACTAACCCAATTATTTTTAAATATTTATATGAAAACATATTTAATTAATTAAAACGTAAGTTGTGATAAAGTAATATTGCGGTTTGTCGGAAGTAAACTTTAATTCAGGCAATTAAACTTTAATTAAATTTGTCAATAAAATCATTAAATATTTTTATTGAATGAATTCGTTTAAAGTTATCCCAATTAAAAATTTTTCTCAGTGATACTTACGGGAGATGCACTGTAGGATGAATCATTTTTCGGTAACCGTCGTAAAAGCTTATTCAATAGACTCTTCGTGGTAGTCTTTATTTCTTGGACTGCAAATTTTATTTCTTAAATGAAGCCGTATCTGCTATCCAGAAGGGATACTGACTTGTGCCATGCTCAACCTAAAAAGAAAAATACAAAATTTTATCGATTTTACAGGAAAGTGGGCAAAATTGATTCGTTTCTAATCTGATCACTTTCATCCCAAGTGTCCAATTAATTTGACCACTACATACAAATTTTAAAATTCCCGCGATCTCATTTAACCTAGTTTTTATGTACGCTATACCAAAAAAAAAATAATTTGTAAATATTTATTAATACTTACCATTGATAGTTTGTAGCTCTACAATACCTACATCACAAAATCTTACATTAAATTTGAATTCCGCTTGGAATGAACAAATATGTGAGAAATCGCGGATATCACAACAGATATGTTTAGTATTTAGCTGAGTTTGGCGCGCTTTTTAAAACTATATTAGAGAATGTTCTGATTAATTATGCCCCCGGAAATGAATTTAGGCCCAAATTACAATAACAGAAGAACAAGTGATCTGTTAATAATATAAATTTAATTTATCGTTTTGAAGTTATAATTGTAATTAGGTAGGCAATAAATAACATAGATGCAATTTTAATTAAATGAAAATGGATGCAAGCGTAAATGGCGAATAGGGATATAAGGCCCAAACCATCAATGTCCTGTTAGCGATATAAGCGACATAACTTCCATGGCAACAAATTATTTCAACAATGATATCCTTGAAAGTTATTTTGTAGTTAGTGTTAACAGAATATTAACAATTTGAACTTATGTAGCTAGAAGTAAATTCAGGGTTACTAGTATTATATTAAGAAATATCTCTTTAATTTTGATATTTTGAAATTGTGCTGAAATTGATAATATAGTACCGAGTTATGTATTTAGATTTTGAGAAAAATAATCCGATTGATCCAGTAGTAATGAGCCAATGCATCACCAAGGCCAAGAATATAGCATCAATAATAATTGTGACTCTCGATTTTGGCATTGGTTTTATAAATTTGGTTTAGTTTTGGTAAAATATCTCTTCATTTTAATTTAGCATGTTTCATCGGAAGACATTTTTTGGTATCAGCAGGACGGAGCTCCACCACATTAGGCCGCAGAGTGTCCGTGTTACTTAAACGATATTTTTCCAACTAGGTGGATTGGAAGAAGAGAAGTAATCGAATGGCCACCAAGATCACCAGACTTAACTCACCTTGACTTATTTTTATGAGGAAACATTAAAGATAAAGTACTTGAGACAAAACCTGCGGATTTAGAGGACTTAAAAATCCGCATTAGTTATGAATTACGGTTAATTCGACCAGAAATTATTTCTAACTTGCAGGAAGAATTTATTAGTCGCTTAGGGTTGGTACTGTCATTTAAAAAAACACAACGGAGAAATACTAAATTTACAACAGAATTTTATTATTCAGTAACATAAAACAATTACATTTAATTGTAGGACATGGTATATAAAAAATGTTTAGAAAACAAAAAAAGAGAAGATAAGGTGTCAATTTAAAAAAATTAAGTTGATGTCAGCCCACTTTTCTTATGTGCACCCTCTACAGTAAAAACTATTCTAAAAAAATGCACAGCAAACAAAACAAATTGACGGACCCGGGCGATTTTTCAATATATTGTCACGAGGGCACCGGGATCCTTGATTAAAAGGCGGTCATCATAATGATTGCAGCTATTTATTAATACAAATATTACCCTTTACCATTAATACAACCCAGACCTACCTTTAATTATTATCCTAGAACTTCCCAGGACGGGCGAAAGGGTCACGGCGTTCGTGGGGGCGTCTCGGCGGCCAGCGTCTTCGTCTGGTTCGACCGCACGGCTTCGCAGCGAGCTAGGTGATGCTCTCCTCTCGCCTCTAGCCCGTCCTCGCGCTGGTCTCCCCCACTCACGGATCCTGCCGTGAAACGATATACAGGGCGACCAGGCGACAACAGTCCAGAAGCGAGTGATAGATAAATGAACCCTTCGTGACACTTTCCCCCCCCCCAACGGAAAACAAAAACCTGAAGGGTTTTTGTCTCAAACACTTTCTAAAGTACCCTAAACCTATATATACACTATTTAACAATAAAAAAACTCTGGGTTGAATCCAAGAAACAAAAATTTACAATATAAGCTGCTCTTAAATTCCTAAAAAAAAAATTGTCTTCCTGTTTTCTTTCTTTGTCTTCGTCCTCGTCTTTGTGTTGTCTTCTCCCTCTGTCTCGTCCTCGTTCCTGTTCTTCCCTTTTCTCCTGCCCCGTCCTGCTGACGTCAGGTCTCCGACCTGGGGACATGAGGTTTTCGCCTCGCCTGGGGTGACAGCTCCTGGCACCTGCTGTCCTTGGGGACCTCACACCTCCGGCTGCCTGCTGCCTGCTGCCAATCCTCGCCCATCGTCGACATTAAACATGAAAAGAAAAAAAAACAAGGATTAGACACTTACCAACACAAGACAAACATGTAGGACCATGTTTGTCTTGTGTTGGTAAGTGTCTAATCCTTGTTTTTTTTTTCTTTTCATGTTTAATGTCGACGATGGGCGAGGATTGGCAGCAGGCAGCAGGCAGCCGGAGGTGTGAGGTCCCCAAGGACAGCAGGTGCCAGGAGCTGTCACCCCAGGCGAGCAACGAAAATTCAGCTTGCCCTCTACATTGGCAATTAGCCACCGCTTAACCTTGATCGAACCATTTTCCCCGAACAATGCGTCTTTCAACCACGCTAATTTTATAAACTTTAAACTTTTACCTCACTATTTTCTCCAGTTTTCCCCCTCCCTTACTGGAAATTATCCCCAAAATGAAAAATTACATTTCCTATTACTTTAGTCCTCCGGTTTACTTTTACCCTCTTTTTCTTTTCTAAACAAAAAAAATTACATATAAGACGCGACACGACAGTTAAAAATTACCAGAATTTTACAAGTTGATCAGACATGCGTTCAAGCAAAACCCAACTGTTTCAGAGCCTCGTGCAGCTGCTCACGATCCCTAATATTTTTTCTAACTTCGAAACAAACACTTAATTTTCATCTTTTTTACCTTGACTATTGCCTTATACTTTTTTCATTTTTTGGGGGAAAACAACAAGAAAAAAAAATAACCCTTATTTACTACTGCATTTTGATAGTGGTATACAACAAAATTAATTAAAATATATTTTATGCATTGTTCTAGCTAATTGGAAAAATTATATGGTTCATAATATGGGGCTAATCTGCTGACATGAACTATTTCTTGCTTTGCTCTTGCTCCCTCTCCTCTCTGAATTATATAATTGACTGGTGAAACTTTCTCGACAATGACAAATGGACCATGATACTTGCATTGTAACTTGTCACTTTTTCCCTTTTTTCTTATGAACACCCTCAATTTCACTTTATTTCCTGTTTCAAACGTCACCTCCTTGTGTTTATCGTCATATCTGGTTTTGTCCTTAATCTGTTTTTGTGCAATATTCCTCTTCGCTTGTTCCCTGTGTGCTGCTATATTCGAATTTGGAAGTACCAAAGTTGTTGACTTCAAAAACATTGCGTCAGGAATAAGGTTTGGATTTCTACCAAAAACTAAGTAAAATGGCGAAAACTGTGTGGTATCTTGCTTACTGGTATTATATGCAAATGTGACTAGTGGTAAATATTTATCCCAGTCGTCCTGTGCTGTTGATACATATAAACTGAGCATGTCTGCTAATGTTCGATTGAAACGTTCTGTTAAACCATTTGTTTTTGGATGATACGACGTTGTATATATGTTTTCTGCTCCCATGTTTTGTACCATTTGTCTCACCATTTCTGATCTGAATACCTGACCTCTATCGCTCAATATTTTTCTTGGCACACCATGTATACTTATGACAAAGTCCACTAAAAATGCAGCTATTTCCTCAGCTTTTGCACTTGGCATGGCTTTCGTTATCGCAAATCGTGTTACATAGTCTGTGCAAACTACTATATTATTATTTTGTTCTTTTGTCTTTGTTAGTGGCCCCAATATGTCGATTCCTATCATTTCGAAGGGTTGCAAATCGTCTATTTTTATGGGTTGTAGGTCACCTGGTGGTTTTTCATTATTTGGACCTTTCCTTATTTGACAGTCTGGACATCCCCTGATGAATTTTTTGATGTCTATATGCATTTTGTCCCAATAATAACGTTTGTTTACCCTGTCATACGTTCTAGCAAATCCTAAATGTCCTGATAAAGGCTCGCAATGTAGCTGGTTCATCAGTTGAGCTTTCAGTCCCTGTGGAATTACTAATTTGTCCGTTTCGTGTGGCACCACTGATTTTCTGTATATTACTCCATCTAAGACTTTGAAGTGCTTAGCACGGCGTTGAAGATGTGAATTACCATAATTTTGATTTTGGACTGCCTGTAACAAATCTGACACTACTGGATCCTCTTCTTGAAATTCTGTGATATCCACTAAAGGCAACAAAAATGTATGTATCTCATTAGCGGTATCTTCGTCTGTGCTTGTAGCTTCAAAACATGGTTGTCTAGAGAGACAGTCGGCATCTTGGTTGCATTTTCTAGTCTTATGAATTATTTCATAGTCAAATTCTTGTAACTTACAACTCCATCTAGCTAATCTTCCTGTAACGTTTTTTATACTCTGTAAATAGCATAGTGGTTGATGATCTGAAAAAATTTTCACATGTTGACCCCAAATGTAGCTTCTAAGATACGTCAAACTTCATACTATAGCGAGACCTTCTTTTTCTCCTACACCATAGTTTCGTTCTGCTTTGGTAAGCGTCCTGGAAATGTAACAAACTGGGTGCATTTCCTCTTGTACTTTCTGTAGTAGTATCGCTGAGATTCCAAAGTCTGATGCATCGACGTGAAGTTCTTTTTCTGCTTCTGGCAGGTAGTGTGTCAAGACTGGTGGTGAAATTAACTTTTGTTTGATTGTCTGAAAAGCATTTTCTTGTTCAGATTTCCATAAAAATGGTTTTCCTTTCTTGAGAAGATTATACAACGGTCTAGCCATCACACTGAATTTTTCTACGAATTTCCTATAATAGTTTGCAAGCCCAAGGAAACTTTGAAGTGATTTTTTGCTTATGGGGGTTGCAAATTTTTCCACTGCTTCCAATTTAGAAGAATCTGGCAAAATACCTTGATCACTGATAGTGTGACCAAGCACTGTTATTTGTTTATAAGCAAATTGGCACTTAGATGGTTTTAGTTTAAGCCCTGTAGCTTTCAGTTTTAACAGAACTTTTTTAAGGTTTTTATTGTGTTCTTCCAAATTCCTTCCATATACTAAGATATCATCTAGGTATGTCATCGCTCCATTCCACTTCAAATCCCCTAAAATTGCATCAGCTAGTTGTTGAAAAGTACTTGGCGCTGTTGTTAGTCCAAAACTCAGTCGATTAAACTCGAATAACCCATCTGTTGTGACGAAGGCTGTTTTATGCTTATCTTTTTCTTCAATTTCCACTTGCCAGTACCCAGAAAACATATCTAATGTTGAAAAATATTGTGCTTCTCCCAAATATGTCAAAATGTCATCTATCACTGGTAGAAGATACACATTTTTGACAGTTTTTGCGTTTAATTTCTTATAATTTACGCAAAATCTCATATCTCCATCCTTTTTAGGTACTAGAACTACTGGACTTGAATAAGGACTTTCTTATAATTTCATTTGTCAACATTTCTTCTACTTGGTCATTGATTATTTTTCTTTCCTTGTGTGACACCCTGTATGGCCTGGAAACTACTGGAACGTCGTCGGTTGTATCTATACGATGCTTCACCAAATGTGTTCTTCCAAGGTCATTCATACTCCAAGCAAAAATATCTTTGAAATCATACACTAAACTGCTCACACATTGAAAGTCATTTTCACTTAAATTTTTATTTACATTGTATGTTTTATTCAAGTTTTCGGTTTCTAAAGTCAATATCGTTTCGAAATGTTTAATGTCACTATCATTAATTAAATGTTCATTTTCTAATTTATGCGCGATACACGTGCCAGCGAAAAGTTTATTTGCATTGCGCCTATAATTTTGCAGTTCTGCATAAAAAGATGAGTTTTCACTATAAATTTTATTAATTTCCAGTCCGTTTTTTAGCAAAAATTCATAGTTCGGAACATAAGTTATTTTTTTGTCACCATTATTTTTTAATTTAATTTCACATTTAACTACGTCTGTTTTAATTGAAATGTCATTGCACAGAGTAATTTTAATATTTTCCGTAATTTCGTTTTCAAGGTTAATTTCGCTAAATTCTTCCATTAAACTGTCTATGCTACTATTACTATTTACATTAACGACATTACCACCCATATCTGTTACTTCTAAATTATTTACATTATTACTTATATTTGGCATTTCTTCTGAATTATTTACATTACTACCCAAGACATTTATCGTTTCTTCCGCATTATTTACAACTTTCTGGTTCAATGGTAACTCTATAACTTTATGGTTTTTCGTTATCAGGGTTAAACTGTTTGATTTAATTGATTGTTGCTTCGTGAGACTTTAAAAATTCTAAACCTAATAATAATGGTTTTGGTAGGTTTTCCAACACCATTGCTTCTAAGGAAAAGGTATAATCATTAAAACACACATTTATTTCTGTAAATCCCAAAATTCTTATCAATGAGCTGTTTGCTACTTTAATAAAAGGCATATTGTTGCAATGTTTTATTTTATCTCTATTTACAAATTTACTATCTACAATATTTTTAACTGATGCCGTATCCACTATAACTTCAATATTTTATCGTTCAAACTTCCGACTAACGTAAGAACATCTGTTTCTTCATCTTTTGGGGCAGTACTTATTTGTGTTAATACCGCCCGTTGGAGTTTTCCGAATGCTGCTGATTTGCGGTTTGTTGTTGGTTTGACGACCATGTTTGTGGAAAATTGCGGTTTCGTGGCGCACCGTATCTAGGCCTGTTCTGATTTTGGGGGTTCCTGAAACAAACTCTAGCTTTGTGACCTGGTTTTCCACACTGAAAGCATACTGGACGGCTCGTTGTTGTGCGTGCTTGCATATTGCCTTCTCTGTAAGGTCTGCTCTGCATTGCTTTTCCTATTTCCTCCTTTATTACTTGCGTGATTTCCTCCATTATCTCCGGTTTTTTGTGCTGCTCTGGTTCATCCTTCTTTGGGCTGCTTTGTATCAAGGATAATTCTGCAAAGACCTTTGTTGCCTGGTTAATTTCATTTTCTGCGTCATTTATGGTTTTTATCAATTTTTGAACCTCTGGCATAGGTTGGAAGAAGGCCTTGCTCAAAATGTTCCCTTCTTAAATATTCGCTCATCTTCGGGTCTACTAGATCACATAGTCGCAGGATTTCTCTAAGGTAAACCAATACATTTTCGCCTGGTTGTTGTCTTCTGTACCTCAATTTTAGTTTGGCTTCGTTTATATACGATGAAAATGAAAATTCTTCTTTTAATGCTGCTACTGTTGTTTTCCAATCGGCATCTCGATTTCGCAGTGCATAAATTTGAAGCCACGTTTGTGCTTGACCCAACAAATATTGCGATAAAAAACATAATTTAAAATTTTCGTCCCAATTATTGAAAATTGCTGTTTGTTCGTAATTTTGCAAAAACACAAGTAAATCATCGCAATCTGGATTAAAATGGCGTGGAGGGATAAAATGAGGCGCATTGGGTGTCCTATTTGGATTTAATAAATTTCCTAAAGTTGCGTTAAACTGCGTCATTTTAAATGATTTACTTTGACTTCCCAAACTTTCTAAATTTTCAGAAATTTCCAAATTTTGTGAACCTGTGCTATCCGTGGAATTATTAATTTTAGTATCGTCCGGTTTAATTGTGGATTCCAAAGATTCGAATGATTCGTTAAAAACTAACGTCCGCCTAGCGTTGGTTAAATTTGGCGTCGAAAAAACACGATTTTGACTTCCAGATGGTTGCACAGAAATTCCTATCTCGTTTTTATTTTTTGTGCTATTAGGTAGCTTAGTTTCTGACTTTTTCGTTTGACTTCTTAAAACCATAAATTTGTCCATTTAACAAATAAAACCACACATATTAAACACGCGTGAATAAGCAATAAAAGCGAGGCGACAATTTAAAAAAAATTTGACTTCAACCAAACTAAAAAAATTTTGTAGTAATTTTTCAACTAAATTTTCATTTTTAGAAAATTATTACCAGCACAACCCAAAAAAAGTAGAAGGTACGCATATGCCCATATATAAAAAAAATATATATACCGTTACTAGTGTCCTGGCACAATTCGCCTTCGCTTCCTTCTTCAAGGGGCTTATCCCTGGAAGTTCCGCGGCTAGCTACAGTCGTTGTCTCAGGGGCGGCGATCTGTGCAGGGCAGTTTGAGACCGCCCCAGGTCCTTTTCTGGGGTCGGCCTCGGTGGTGGAGAGCATGTCGTGTTTATCGTCGTCCTCGGCCGTCCGGGCTGGAGGGGTTTCGTGGTATAATGCCATATTTTCGGCCATTACAATATTTGCCACGTGGTTTTCACGTCCTGCCGACCTGGTGCAGGTTATGCCCAGGTGGTAACCTCTTGTATTCGCCTCCCTGGCGATGGCGTCGGCTGCTGCAGGTATGGCACAGTTTGTCCAATGCTGGCAACGCCGGCTATGTCGGTTTCTCGTTGTATTTCTTCCTTAAATTAATTTGCCACGGGGTTTTCGCGTTTTGCCGACCTGGTGCAGGTTATGCCCAGGTGGTAAACTCTTGTATACGCCTCCCTGGCGATGGCGTCAGTGGCTGCAGGTATGGCACAGTTCGTCCAACACTGGCAACGCCGGCTAAAGTTAGTTCTCGTAATATTCCTCCTTAAAATTATTTTGCCACGTAATTTCCACGTCTTGCCGACCTGGTGCAGGTTATGCCCAGTTGGTAAACTATTGTATACGCCTCCCTGGTGATGGCGTCGGCTGCTACGGTTATGGCACGGTTGGTCCAAGCTTGGCAACGTCGGCGATGACCGGTTATCGTATTTCTTCTTCTTCAAATTATTTTGCCACGTAGTTTTCACGTCTTGCCGACCTGGTGCAGGTTATGCCCAGGTGGTAAACTATTGTATACGCCTCCCTGGCGATGGCGTCGGCTGCTACAGTTATGGCATGGGTCATCCAAGGTGGGCAACGTCGGCGATGGCCGGTTATCGTTTTATTTCTTCTTAAAATTAAGTTTCGGTCCTGCTCGTACCTAGGTACGAACGCCTCGGATCGGCTAGGAACCACTGTTTCCTCACAGTATCGGGCTCGACTACGGCGTCCTCCACCAGTGCTTCTTCAGCTACACCTTGCTTTTATCTTCAGGTTCACGTATGCCGCCTTGACATACCCAGGTGCTCGGAAGTTCCAAGTTCGACTGGCAATTTTACTTGGCGATGGTCGTCCAAAGAAAAAGACTTATACAGATTTTAAAGCCGGAACAAATGCTCAACTATGATAATAGGTCTTTGCCTCTTTATGGTTCTGTACGGACTGGCTATTCCCTTGAAAATCACTCAATTTATAGTTATTCTCAAGGTCGAATACCACAACACCCCCCCCCCCCCTTAAGAGCATTTGTTACGGTATGTTTATTTAACCGTACTCATCTAGTACGATTATACCGTATTTATAATGACAACACTTAAAAATAATTAAATCCAAAAACAACAAATATAACAAATAACTAAGTCCATAAACAACAATAAAAACTAATAACTAAGTCCAAAATAAACATATTTAAAATCACTTCCTCCTATGGAACGATTTTTCTTTTTCCCTAGTGCGAGGTGATTTCTCAACCTCCATGGCTCTAGCTTCAATTGGTGGCTCTCCTCCAGGTGACCTGGTATAGGCCTCCTGTGGGTAGTTCTCTGGCGACCTGGGGGACTCCTTGGAGGCTTCAGGTGGCTTCTCTCTTGGCTGCCTCAATACTGGTACGGCGACCTCGGGCTGAGGGGCCGTAATTTCTTCCACGTCTGGTGGTTTCTCATTAGGCTGCCTCAATGGTACCTCGGCGACCTCGGGCTGAGGGGCCGGAATTTCATGGATTTCAGGGGGTTGGCCATGGAGTTCTTCCTCCTCAATATCAATTTTGTTTTTGAATTCTGGCGGTGGCGAGATTACATCGAACTCGTCCTCCTGGACCACGTCTGGTGGCTCCAGAATTCCATATTTCGCTTCCTTGTTTTCTTGGACCACGTCTGGTGGCTCCAAAACTTCGCATTTAGTTCTTTTCGCTTGCTGCAGCAATTGGTCAGCTGCACCTTTCTCATCTTTTCCCTGTATCAGCGCTACATAAGTCCTTTTCTTAAATTTCACGCCCTCCTCTGAGTCTGCAGTTGGGGGTGAGGCATGACGCTGTCTCTTCGGACCAGGAACCTCCACAGGTAACCCATTCGGAAATACGAATCTCGGCTTCTTTGGCTTAGGTACGCTTGCTTGTTGCTGCGATTGGACAGCCGCAAATTCCTCGTTTCCCTCGTCTACGTCTCGCTTCCCCCAGTATACTATATCTCTGACGGCGCCCCCTAGGTGTATACAACATCGATTTATGTCCATCACTACTTCATTACTTTTAAACCATGGCATTCCCAAAATGACATCTTCGTTTAACTCGTCCATGATCGTAAATTTAGTTAGCATTGTCATATTTTTGATCTTCACTTGTTGTTGTACATCATTTCTTGTTAAATGATGGGTTACGCCGCAGGCTAGTCTCATTTCGCTTCTCGGAGTCCTATTTCTGATGGTCCGGGGCAGCAGGGTACTTCTAATGATATTCCGGCTGGCCCCAGTATCGAGCAACGCTCTTACTGGGACTCCTTCTACCATTACGTCGATTCTTGGCAATGTTGCAGAATTCAAATTTAATAGCGTATTCGCTATTCCCTGCTTCCTATTCCATCTCTTCTTCTTCCTTCTAGCTCTTCTTTTCCTAATCCTCTGTTGCACGGGTAGGTTTTTATCATAAATATACCGAAGGTACCCCTCCTCTGAGAGTGGCATCCATATTTGTTTAATTTCCTTTTTCTTTTTCTGCTTCTGCCGGACTCCCCTTTGAGTTGGCGGAATTTGCCGACTTAACGGTGGCAGCGCCGAACCTCTAGGTTTGTCCTCATAGCTTGGCATTCCACCTTCTTCCTTTAATCGAGATGGCATCCGCCATTTCCACGGTGGCATCTCCTCTTCCATAATTTCATTCCGAATTCTTCCCTCCCATAATTGGCGCTTCGCTCTTGTATTAAAAGCTGGGCATTCCATGGGCAGGTACGCAAATGATTTGCGATCGCTTAGGCCAAAGGGCCTAACGTCGTCACAGGGTTCTTTGTTACTCTTTTGGTTCGAGTAAGTCATCGAGTTGGGCGCCATGTCCTGGCACAATTCGCCTTCGCTTCCTTCTTCAAGGGGCTTATCCCTGGAAGTTCCGCGGCTAGCTACAGTCGTTGTCTCAGGGGCGGCGATCTGTGCAGGGCAGTTTGAGACCGCCCCAGGTCCTTTTCTGGGGTCGGCCTCGGTGGTGGAGAGCATGTCGTGTTTATCGTCGTCCTCGGCCGTCCGGGCTGGAGGGGTTTCGTGGTATAATGCCATATTTTCGGCCATTACAATATTTGCCACGTGGTTTTCACGTCCTGCCGACCTGGTGCAGGTTATGCCCAGGTGGTAACCTCTTGTATTCGCCTCCCTGGCGATGGCGTCGGCTGCTGCAGGTATGGCACAGTTTGTCCAATGCTGGCAACGCCGGCTATGTCGGTTTCTCGTTGTATTTCTTCCTTAAATTAATTTGCCACAGGGTTTTCGCGTTTTGCCGACCTGGTGCAGGTTATGCCCAGGTGGTAAACTCTTGTATACGCCTCCCTGGCGATGGCGTCAGTGGCTGCAGGTATGGCACAGTTCGTCCAACACTGGCAACGCCGGCTAAAGTTAGTTCTCGTAATATTCCTCCTTAAAATTATTTTGCCACGTAATTTCCACGTCTTGCCGACCTGGTGCAGGTTATGCCCAGGTGGTAAACTATTGTATACGCCTCCCTGGTGATGGCGTCGGCTGCTACGGTTATGGCACGGTTGGTCCAAGCTTGGCAACGTCGGCGATGACCGGTTATCGTATTTCTTCTTCTTCAAATTATTTTGCCACGTAGTTTTCACGTCTTGCCGACCTGGTGCAGGTTATGCCCAGGTGGTAAACTATTGTATACGCCTCCCTGGCGATGGCGTCGGCTGCTACAGTTATGGCATGGGTCATCCAAGGTGGGCAACGTCGGCGATGGCCGGTTATCGTTTTATTTCTTCTTAAAATTAAGTTTCGGTCCTGCTCGTACCTAGGTACGAACGCCTCGGATCGGCTAGGAACCACTGTTTTCTCACAGTATCGGGCTCGACTACGGCGTCCTCCACCGGTGCTTCTTCAGCTACACCTTGCTTTTATCTTCAGGTTCACGTATGCCGCCTTGACATACCCAGGTGCTCGGAAGTTCCAAGTTCGACTGGCAATTTTACTTGGCGATGGTCGTCCAAAGAAAAAGACTTATACAGATTTTAAAGCCGGAACAAATGCTCAACTATGATAATAGGTCTTTGCCTCTTTATGGTTTTGTACGGACTGGCTATTCCCTTGAAAATCACTCAATTTATAGTTATTCTCAAGGTCGAATACCACAACACCAGCAAGCGTTGCCCCTCGTTAAAAAAAAAATTCCAACTTCATTAACTAAATAATCATTAAATCTCATTAAAATTTCTTTTAAAAATCCATTTATAATCCAACATTAATTTTTATTTCTCAAAAATAGATTATATCCTAAAAATCAACTCGTACTAGCAACCATATTCATTTAAAAATACCAATATTTTCATCAAAATTTAAAATAAAATCTACAAAACTCCGCAAAAATATCACAAACAGTTTGCTTCGCACAAGGAATTCATGATAAAAAACAGAAATGCGAACGATCAACTTTATTAAAAAAAATTTGAAACATACTTTTTTAGGTCACCTTGAACTTTTTATCTTGCTATACACCATCATGAAACGTTAAATTTTGCACTTTTATTTCCCAAGAATCAAAAAATATTTTATGGAGAAAATTGTGAAGCTTACAACAATTATAATTAACACCTTAACTTATTACATTGACACATTGTTCGAAAAATTAATGATCCAACCAATAATCAAGTCGGCAGCCTCCACCAAATTGTCACGAGGGCACCGGGATCCTTGATTAAAAGGCGGTCATCATAATGATTGCAGCTATTTATTAATAAAAATATTACCCTTCACAATTAATACAACCCAGACCTACCTTTAATTATTATCCTAGAACTTCCCAGGACGGGCGAAAGGGTCACGGCGTTCGTGGGGGCGTCTCGGCGGCCAGCGTCTTCGTCTGGTTCGACCGCACGGCTTCGCAGCGAGCTAGGTGATGCTCTCCTCTCGCCTCTAGCCCGTCCTCGCGCTGGTCTCCCCCACTCACGGATCCTGCCGTGAAACGATATACAGGGCGACCAGGCGACAACAGTCCAGAAGCGAGTGATAGATAAATGAACCCTTCGTGACAATATTAAGCATTTTAAACATATTGAATTTACTCCTTTCTTTACGTCCTCCCTGTATGTACAACGATTTAAACAAATATATAACATCTTATTTTCTTAAGGGGGCTACAGAGATGCGTTTAAGTATTAATATATGTACGCACGGTGATGTACGGGCGTAGGTGTTCGCCAGCGTGTAGTCAAATTTTGCGGTCTATTAACGGCAATTGCGCATGTAGATGCAAGAAGAATTTATTCTGATACATTTCCAAAATAAAGTTTGCCGCCTAAGGGAACCATTGAAAGGGTTGATGTTTTGGAAATCAGTTAAACGCAAGAATATTAAAAATGTGAAAGATTTGCTTCTTCTTATTTACTTCAGCAGATTGTCAAAATTAGCGCACTGTACCGTTACGTAGCCAACGGATATTTTATCGTTAGACTTGAAACAACATTTTCCATTATCTGAAATTTTGTTCAAATGGTGTGCTATTCTTTCTATCAGATCTTCCCTGGTGTAAACTAGAGTCGAGTATATAGGCGTCTTTAAATTTTCCCATAAAAAGAAATCCAATGGAGTCATGTTGGGCGACTTCGACTTATCCATCGATTATCAAAAGTATTTGATAAGTGCTGACGAACAAAATTGGTAAAACACAAATGCACCATCGTACATATATCACATCTGATTTTTAATTTCTAATTGCAATTACATGACACCATATAATCTGCCTTCAATAAACGGTCCAGTGGGATGATTCCCTATAATCCCCGCCCACATGTTAACCATGAACCTTAGTTGGTGCTTTGTCTGTACTGTTGCATGGGGATTTTCTTCATACTAGATATACAAATTATGACAATTCATTACTCCATCTCAGATGTAACCAGCATCGTCAGTCAATACTAGTAAAATTGTGATTGTGTCGAAATCGTGGCAAAAAGCAACTTGCGTAGTTGACTTTTGCACGATAATTAGCGGGAGATATGGCATATACCTTTTGGATATGATCAGGACGCAGCGGTTGTTCCCGAAGGGAAGAGGAATAATTCCCCCTTACTTAAGTCTTATGTACTCAATCAATCACACAAATTAAAAAAGTGTTGTCAATAACTCATTGTTAAGGAAATAAAAACGGTATTTTATTCTATTATTCTGATTTATAAGTTCAATTACGTGCTATACAAAAAATTCGAAAACAGCTAATTTTATCAAAACCAATGTAGATCCCTTTTTTGGAGAGGAATGACCAGAGTACTAAATCAGTTTTCAGCTCTGTAAAATGACACCTGTCAAAGTTTTGGACCAACGAGTGTGATGACAAGTCCATTCCTGACTTCCCTGGCGATGTAAAACATCTATACTCTATTCCACAATAATTCGTTGATTTCCCAACCGCAATAAAATTTAAACCCAGCCATAAATAAGTGCCTTTTGAAAGGGTACAGGTCCTGATTACCTACTAATTTCAATAGCGTAAATTAGCTATTTTCAACAAAACAACAAATATGAAATAATAGGTAAGTATCTTTATTTTAATCATGTAATTAAATAGCTATTAATATTTATACAAAAATACTAATCTACAATATTATAATATCATCCATGTCTAAACTAATTATTAGGGGCCTTACGTTACTATTAATTATGTTATTATATTGGTATATTAGGTAGGTTAATGGTAAATTGCAGGTGTTCAATATAAAGCAGAGTCTTTTCATCTTAGTTCATCAGTCGTTTGGGGTTTGTCAAGCTGTGCGTTAATAGATATTTACGATATAAGTGTTGTAAAGATTCAAATTACAATTTTAAAGTTTAAAGTTTAATCAAACATCGAGTGTAGTTATATGAATTTACAACAAGAATATTGTACAAAATTTTATCTACTTTCATCTATGAATAAAAATATTTGGCAAAAGGCATTTTTACAAATAAAAATGCACCTGCTATTAAAAATCGTTTTGTAAGGGCATCTATTACAGCACTAGTCCTGTAATGGCATCTATTACAGCACTAGTGCTGTAATATATGCCCTTACAAAACGATTTACAGAACTGTAAAATTCATATTACTAAATGAAAGTAGATAAAGGTATTTTCGTGTGTGTTATCGAGCATCCAAAATATCACTTGATGCCAAAAACATCATAAAGAACGTCTACTGTACCCTTTTAGAAAAAGGGTATGGCCGGAGTGCAAGTTTTAGTAAAACGAGTAGTTTGACCAAAGTTGCGTTAACGACAGTAAAGATATAGTGATCAAACCCATCCAGCCAAGGAAAAGACGGTGTGACAGCGGAAAATTAAGAAGCATCGAAGAAGCTGATAAAGACTTGATTCGGAGGAAAATTTATGACATGTACAGTAACCAAATAGTGCCAACAATAGATACGCTAAAAAAGGTACTTACAGCAGACGAAACCGACATATCATGTGGCAGGAACAAGCCTTCGGAGAATAGTAAAAGCAATGGGTTTTAAATATCGTACCATTGACAAACGACAAGTACTAATGGAATCGCAGCGTTTACAAGTATGGCGTAGAGATTATTTGAATCTTATCAGACAATATAGGGAAGAAAATCATTCAATCATATACTTGGACGAAACTTGGTTTGATACCCACGACACTCCTAAAAAAGGTTGGAGCGATTCAACAATCAAATGTCAAACTAAAGCTCCCTCAAACAAAGGACAAAGAATTACGATATTACATGCAGGTTCAGAAAATGGATTTATTCCGAACGATCTATTATTATCTGCGAAGAAAATTGACAATTTATCTTTGGATTGCCATCAAGACAAGGATGCTACATTGTTTGAAGATTGGTTTTAGAATCGTCTGCTTCCGAATGTGCTCAAAAATAGTGTTATTGTGATGGACAACGCTAGTTACCACAGTCGCCAACTAAGTAAAGTGCCGAATTCAAATAATACAAAAGTGGAAATTCAAAACTATATGATGGAAAATAAAATATATATTTCGAGGAAACCTATACAAAAAAGGACCTTTTAAATGTTTTAAAAACATTCAATATTGAAAAAGAATATATCTCTGACAATCTCGCAAGTGCTAATGGTCACACAGTTTTACGCCTCCCTCCGTATTACTGTATATTTGACCCAATAGAACATATATGGAGCCAGTTAAAGACGATGATTAGAAGAGAAAACACATCCCCAAAACTATGTAGTTCTGTTATAGAATTAATTAAAAAATGTGTAAATAATATCCCAGTAGAAAGTTGGAAAAATTCTGTGAGACACGTGATCCAAGTCGAAGATTCCTATAACATAATTAATAGTAACGTAAGGACCTTAATAATAAGTTTAGGCATAGATGAAGACGATAGTGATAGTGAAACAGAGCTAAATAAAGTGTAGGTTAAGTTAAATATTGTATTATTATAATATTGTAGATTAGTATTTTTGTGTAAATATTAATAGCTATTTAATTACATGATTAAAATAAAGATACTTACCTATTATTTTATAATTGTTGTTTTGTTGAAAATAGCTAACCTAAACTATTGAAATTAGTAGGTAATCAGGACCTGTACCCTTTCAAAAGGTCCGGTGCCTACACAATAGATATTTGTCAGGTAACTTATTTATAGTTGGGATTACGACTGAGGGTGGTCATTTAAATTTTATTGCGGTCGAGAAATCAACGAATTATTGTGGAATGGAGTTTACTGTAGTATGTTTTTATGAGTCTTTATGGCCTACTAGAATATTAATATTTCATTAAGTTATACATATCGGTTCAAAAATAGAGCCAAAAGGTAAGTAGCTGTGGACTCCTTTCAACACCAGGTGGAATTATCGCTTAAAGGCAAAAAAAATGTCTATGACTTTGAAGATTTTAAGGCGATTGGGCACAACGCGAATTTGGGAAAGGTAGACGTGATTAAAATGGAATTGAAAAATGTGTTTACCTTTACAGATTACACTTCCAAACATAAAATGCCAAATGTGTAAGAGCGTGTTTACTGTTTACCTAAATGATATTATTCAAATGAATTTAAGGGGTTGCAGGTATTTCTTTTAATTTTTTAAATAACGTTTTCCTAGCCAATTTTAAAAAACATGAATTAAACCAACCCAAACAGGGTTCTGCCGAAGGAGCTACTCCTGAACGAAAAAGTAATTTAATTAAAAAACTAGAATCTTAAGTGCCCGCAGATATTTTCATGTTAGTTTGATGTCTTATCGAAAATTTAGAAACTATTGTGCACAGTTCTGCGAGTTGAAAATACAACAAAATGAAAATAATTTTACTTCCATTCAATATGGGTAATAATAAATGTATTTTGAGACCACTAAACAACCTTTTTCATAAGCAATCTCAGTCCTTTTCTTTAATTATATTTGATCCGCCCACATTATTAATAGGGGTATCGTCGACATAACAGTTAATATAAAGATGTTGTAAATATAATGAATTAAATCAAATCGTTCTCAATAATATCAAAAAATAAACGACCAGAAATACCGTGCAATGGGATCAAAAGGGTCTATTTTGAACCTACAAACTTGGTAACACCAAAATCATTGCTAATAATTTTTTTAGAGTCCCTGTAGAGTAAGCTTGCCATATTAGTTTTAGAAATTGCATTATTAAACGCCACAAGTATATATTAAACAGGAAAGAAAAATCCAAAATTCTTCACAAATATTTAATAATTCGCTCTACGCGTTTCGGTTTCTTAAACCATTTTCAAGAGCTATCTAAAAAGTTTATTCATATAATAATCTCAGGTACAAATCAAAATAATTTGGTGTTACTTACATAATATAGACAAAACTTTACATTAAGGACACAAACAAGCTCACAATGGCGAGCACAGGTTTACTAACTATATAAAACGGGATAAACCCAAAAAACATTTAAAAATAAAACACTTAAAAAATAAAACAAAATACACCGAACCATAGCGACATCTAGATTGTACAAAGAGAGGTTCCATTATTTAAACAATCATTCACTACTTAAACTCGTTTATAATTCTCGCCGCTTCCCTATAGTGGGCGTTGACAGGATCGTTCAAACACTCAATTTGATTATTTATCTCTAATTTCGCTATTTCAATATTTTCTAAAAAATTCAGCTTTAGGCCTTTATTCGCATTATGTAGCATTTTAAAGTTGTCTTTAGTATTGAAGCTATGTAAATTTTCTCTTAAATGTAGGCCAAAAGCTGATCTCTTGTCATTAGGCGATTTCTGAGAGTTTAAATGTTCTTTTATTCTAACATTAAAACTACGTCCTGTCTGACCAGCATATTTAGCCGTGCAAGAGTTACAGGACAACAAATACACCCCACTCTTGTCAAGCACGTTAATTGAATCCTTTACTCTCGACTACATTTAAGAGAAAATTTACATAGTTTTAATACTAAAGACAACTTTAAAATGCTACATAATGCGAATAAAGTTGAATTTTTTAGGAAATATTGAAATAGCGAAATTAGAGATAAATAATCAAATTGAGTGTTTGAACGATCCTGTCAACGCCCACTATAGGGAAGCGGCGAGAATTATAAACGAGTTTAAGTAGTGAATGATTGTTTAAATAATGGAACCTCTCTTTGTACAATCTAGATGTCGCTATGGTTCGGTGTATTTTGTTTTATTTTTTAAGTGTTTTATTTTTAAATGTTTTTTGGGTTTATCCCGTTTTATATAGTTAGTAAACCTGTGCTCGCCATTGTGAGCTTGTTTGTGTCCTTAATGTAAAGTTTTGTCTATATTATGTAAGTAACACCAAATTATTTTGATTTATACCTGAGATTATTATATGAATAAACTTTTTAGATAGCTCTTGAAAATGGTTTAAGAAACCGAAACGCGTAGAGCGAATTATTAAATATTTGTGAAGAATTTTGGATTTTTCTTTCCTGTTTAATATGAGTAATCTTCACCCCGGAGATATCTATGATTCAATTAAGCCACAAATATATTTTTATTATCTAACCCTATGGAAATGGTGTGACGAATGAAGTTGAACCTAAAATTAACAACTTACAAATTGACTTCCGCAATATAAGAGGAATGAGCTCGAACATCAATGCACTCCATCAACATCTACAATCTACCAAACCTCGTGTACTCGCACTAGCCGAAACAAAGGTCAGATCTTCGACTAGTACGTTCAGCTATTTATATCCTGGATACGACTTCCATCACCGATTTAGGGACAATTTTGATCTTTGTCTCTTTGTCCGCAGTGATATTTCTTCGAGCCTAACGACTTTGATGTAATGTGCCTTCACCGGCCGCCAAGCGATACCAATTATAGAGACTAAGTCTCCTCACTTGCCAATACCATCGACTTTTTGTAAACCCATCATATCAATTCCGAAATTGTCATCCTTGGCGACTTTAACGTTCATAATGTCAACTGACTTAAATACTCAAATATAACCGACGAGCAAGGTCATGAAGCCGAATCATTTGCCCTCAGCTCTGGCCTCACCCAACTTGGATTCCACATCAAGATGGTGATTTTGCTAGTTTGTTGGATCTTTTGTTAACTTCAACCGCGACTTGTACATTGTCACCGTGAAGCCTTCGTTAGGAACGTCTAACCACAACCTTGTTTCGGCATTAAACAAACTATTAATTAGTGTCGAACAGTCTCCTAAACCACGCAAGAAATGGCATTACACATCAGCAAAGTGGGATGCCCTAAAGGAGCATTTTCGAACCTTTCCTTGATGGAACGTTTGTTTTACAACTGACGATCCATCCATCTCAGCTAGAGGAGTATCGGAGGTTATCCTTACTGGGATGGAAGCCTCCATCCCTTTCTCAAAAAAGTGGCCCTCTAACGGCAAGCCTTGGCTTACCAAAAATTGCTGTTAAATCAAAAAATTATTTCTACCGACAATGGCGTCAATATCCTACCGCCGAAAGTCGTACCATCTTTGTTAACGCAACGCTCGAAGCCAATACAAGCAAACGATAAACCTAAGCAAGGAAGCACACAACCAGAGGATCAAAGACAAACTTCTTGAATGTCCTAACGGCTCAAGATCATTTTGGTCGGTAGCTAAGGCCGTCAGTCAGAACTTTACCAAGTCAACCGTTAAACCTCTAACACGTTCTGATGGCACGACCAAAGCACAGGAAAAAGCAAACTGACGGAACTATTCTCTTCGCATTCAACGGTTAATGTTAAGGGAAAAACTCCACCGAACATTCCTCCTGTGGAATCGAGAATACCCGAGATTGTTTTCCAGCACCGCCATGTTAAACGAATCTTAAGGAGACTTGACACCAAAAAAGCTTCTAGTCCTGACGATATTCCAGTGTTCGTAATTAAGACATGCGCTGACGAATTGACACCGCTATTTTGTAGGCTTTCTAATTTATCTTACAAAAAAAGAGTATTTTCTTCTTGCTGGAAAACTGCGCGAGTCCAGTCCATACCCAAAAAAGGCAAGAAGACCTTACCAAACAACTATCGTCCAGTCGCATTGCATTCGGTTATATCAAAAGTTATGGAGAAGGCTATCAACGAAAAAATTTGAAAGAACCTGGAGGGCTTCAGCATTATTAGTGACCGCCAGTATGGATTCCGTAAGTCTAGATCAACAGGAGATATTCTCGCTTATGTTACTCATGTTTGGAACAACGCACAAGAACATCATGGAGAGTCTCGGGCGGTAGCACTGGACATTTTCAATGCGATTGACCGATTATGGTATGAGGGTCTCCTAACTAAAGAGGGGATAACAAAAATGCAGATGGCCGGGCATATCGATATGATGGTGAATGGCAGCGAGGCAGATGTACCTAGAATTTTCGTGAGTGAAAAAAAAATAAAAAAAGCGGACAAACGTAACTATGGTAACCTTTTATTCGATGGATAAACGATCTGAGGAAACTGTCAACAACCACTAAGAACACAGTTATATGCAACAAATTACTTTTAATGCCTAAACATGACAAACATGTGTGGGAATCCCTTTTCTCTAGCTAACTTGATAATACCTTACACCATAAGGTTGCAAATATTACGTAGCACTTGAAAGTAATTATTATTAAATTTTTTTAAAGCTGAATATAACATTAAATTTAACTGATGCCTTAAAAAGTGATTATAATTTTAAATAATTTAATTATAACAGAATTGGGGAATTAATTATGCTGTACTATAAATTAAAATTTAATTAATCCACTGCTAAATTATATGGGATTAAAACTTTATTAGTACCTCACCGAAAACATTATCAGCAAATAAATATTGGATTTTTTAGGGTCAGCACAATAACCAATTTTGGATTGATTATGGATTCTAACGTATATACTTTGGGCCAAATTAAGGTGCACCCTTTTTTGATAATTAATAACAATAACGTTTGTATGTATTAACCGATTGTGATCATTGTTGGATATGTTTAGGAGCTACGTATTCTAATGTGGTTGATGCATTAATAACTTTTTAAAAAATTCGATTCAAAAGTTCAACGGATTTATGAAATTTCACGTAAAGCGCGAGCTTTGAACTCGTAGCAAAAATCGAAAACATTTTAAAAATTCTCTTGTAAATTTTCTCAAATTAGCTTGCGCTCTTTTCAGCATTATTATTTTAGTTTTATGAATAAATGCTCGGTATAACAAGAAACACGAAAATATTTTATAATGGAAATATATCTTAAAACAAAAGAGAAATTTAATAACGAAACTTACAGTGTCACAAGAATTAAACAAACAAATTTTGAATATGAGCACCATTATTAGGGACGACGACTTGGAGTTTTATTAATATTTATTTCCAATTGTTCGATACTAGTAATATTATTGTCTCTGTAAACTATAGCTTCCAGTGTTCCCTCAACCGGATTTAAGTCCGGGATATTTGGTGGCCAAAAATGGGATTGTACAAAATCTGGGTAACATTTCTGTAGGTATCTTGTTGTACTCACAGAGGTATGGGACGGGGCACCATCTTGTTAAAAGGTATAATTATCTTAATTGGAATGTCTCATTGATAAACTGAGTTTACTTTAACTCTAGATTCATCAAAAATAATCTTGTTTTCTTATTTCCCACACGACCAACGATACCATTACAGATTCCGACAAGTGGTCTCTGGAAATAAGAAGCGAGTTAAAAGGAATTTGTGGAGTAAACTCGGTTGTTTTGTGAGTTTTTAGGAGGTCGCAGTAAAAATAATTTTTTATACGAAAACCATATTTGCGAAATGTCTTCTATATATAAAGCTCCTTAGGCCAATTGTGTAGTTTGGAATTAACTCAAAAGTGGAGGTAAATCCCGAAGTTACTAGTATAATGCATTGTATAACCAGAAGTTACTTATAACCCTAAAATAAACTCTCAACTTGTGGATTGGGTAGGAGTTAACTTGCGATCTTTTGGTAAACCTGGCGTATTTTTAGCATATGTTTTTCAACCTATTCTACCATTTGTACCTATTGAACCTCGACTGCTGCGCAATTATACTGAAACCCTATATGGATGTTTTTGATGTTGTAAATTATCTTCTCTCGAATGACGAAGAAGATTTGGGATTATTAACGTAGTTGAGAGTGTGCGAAGACCTTGGGTTTTTAGGACTTGAATTGAAAATATGGACTATTGAATAAATCTAGAATTCATTGCAAGGTTTAGAATATCAAAACCTCTGTCTGCAAAGAGAAATGTGGTACCAAATCACCAAAGACATTAATGTTTTATTTGCAAAAAATCAAAAAATATTGAATTAAAAGAAAGTTGAAAAGTTAAGTTACTTTTAAATGACATGAGCATGACAACTGACAAATGAAATGTGAAAACAGAAAGCAATTTTGAAATTTCCATTCCTCTGAAGTTAGCAGTTTTATGGATTAACCCCATCCTATACAATTGAAAAAAAAAACCTACCTTAGATTAACTGTAGGTTTAATTTGAGGGTAAATCTTCATATCAATTCAACTTATACAATTGGGCCTTAGAAGCTTTTCACGCCTTTTATCGTTTTTACTGTATTAACTGCGCTTTGTTTCTGGCAATATATTTTTTTAAAACAGCGCATATTGAGAACTTTCTTAATTATTCCTCTAACCGATCTTCGTTTCCTATTCGTAGCTTTAATTATTTTTCTGCTATTTACCATTTCAAGTTTATTTCGTTTGCGGTTTCAAAAATCTCTCTAACACGGGCAATGCTTTGTTCGATGCTTGCGCTTTTCTTTATCCCACGTCCTGGTTTGACACTTATTGAACCACTCGTTTTTCGTAAATGCTTCTCAAAAATAGTTTATTGTTTGCAAACGCCAATTGCGAGCCGGAAACAATGTTATTATCTTTTTTCCACCAAAATTCTTCCCTCTTATAGACTTAGTAAGAACTTTATCTTCCTATGTCAACCCCATTTTTGAAATAATGAGTAGTCTTAAATCTGACAGCTTATAGCAACTCTATAATAACAACCAGTCAATTGTTTTATCATGGATGACTTGAAAAATAACATGCTGTTATTTGGCTGTTCCATTTGGAGGTTTCTGATGAGAGCTATGGTTGCATAATTTACAAACACAATTATTGGAAGCTGGAAAATGTTTAATCAAGTCTCTATTGACAATATTATTAAGCAATGGCGAAACATATTCAATATTAAAAGGACCCAAGTAAATTCGGATAAAATTACATGACAATTTTTCAAATGTGTTCAATTTTTGCAACGAGTTTAAAGTCAGCGCTTTACGTGAAATTTCATAAATCCGTCCCTAAATTTTTTTAAGAGCTATTAATGCATCAGCCACTTTGGAATATAAATAGCTCCTAAACATATCCAAAAATGATCAAAATCGGTTCATACATACAAATATTACGAACTACCAAAAAAGGGTGCAAGTTAATTGGGTCCACAGGATAAGTGGCTTGAAACAGTGGAGACGTTTTGCTAATTTATTTGCGATTTAGACAAACTAAACATTGTAGAAGCAGTGGACACTATTTTGGCGGTGTTTCGCAGAACACAAGTTTACGAACTCAAAAGGCCTGGTAACTTTGATATTATTTTTATTCGCTCAATATTTATCATATACTTTTATAAAAAGGTTGACCTGTTTCTTTAACTTTTAATAAAGCAATTATCTAATATAAAGAACCTAAAATTTGTCGATTAATGGCTTGCCAGGCCTTAGAAGACTTTTCTAGTTTGAGCAATTCCTATAAGTATCCAAAAATTAGACAATTTAAGATTATATGAGGCATCCAAGTCTCTTTAAATCTATTCGACAAGTATTCTTAGAATAGACGAAAAACTTGTGGTTTGTATAAATCAATAATGTACTAGACTAGTACAAATTAATTATTTAATAAAAAATAATGGATTTATACAGTTTTGTAGTCAAATAATTGATTGAAAAGTTATGAAACAGTTGTCGTTGAGTTAAGGAAGTTTTGGAAAAGTAATTGTAGAAAACGTGTTTCAAAGGTTTTCATTATTTCTTACAATACCACAATATTTTTAAACGTAAATCCTTAAACCATCGTCTTCTCCAATATACGCAGTTTGTTCTACAACTTCAACGTTCTTTTGATCCGTAATAAAAGGTTAAATCCATATTTGGAAGTTCTTTCCAATCTTGCCTTAAAAGATTATCTACGTCTTTAACTTTGGCCGTAATTATGGACTAGTAGCACTAAAACTTTTTCCCTTTTTTACTACAGACTTGTAAACACCTAAGTCGCTTCTATAGTGTATTTGTCCTTTTACAATCACACTTATTCTTCTGGTTGCTGTTTTTTTTTTAGAGTAATGCGTTTTGTAGTAGAAAACTGAAAATGCCATTAGCCAGGTGGTTTTATGTTTGCTTCAACAGACCTTTTTTAATTAAAGGCAATAAAGGCATCCAAATCATTTTTAAGATCCAATACAGTTGCATATTCAGGTACTATGTTTCTGTATTCACTTGGCTGAACTTCTTTTTTTTTTACTCGTTTCTGAACCCTTAAAAAAACAGTATCTGGTGGTAAAAAAGAGTAATCGACTATTAGACACCATACGCAAATATCCTCAACTGACGATAGAGATAAATGTAACCAATGCATGAGCATGCCGATCATAGCAGTAGTTTGAATCTGTCCCCGGACATCCGTAGCAAAAAAGCTTTATAGATGAAATTCCTTGCAGATCTATATTAGACAGCTTATGATTCACAATTAATGATATTTCTTTACTTTTCAAATTTGTTGTCCACGTATATGCTGTAATATTTTCCTTTGTTTTTTTTTTTTAGAGTAACCTTCGCAAATTGTGATGTCGCACCAATGAAGCTGCCTGGAATAATATGCGGACTGATCTTGAACGCAAGGGAGCACCATATTTTTTTGACAATCAAAACTAAGTTTGATTGTGTTTTCTTCAGGCTGTTTAAGTAAATCATAAAAAGCTTTTGCTTTCATTTTGTGTACTCATAGTTTGCACATGAACTCCGCCTTAGTCTTAGCATTTTTGGTGGCTATTATTTGGCCTGTAAGGTTAATGCACTCAGAACATGCATCCGTTGCTGGGCTCTGAAAACTGATATTAAAAGTCGTAAATATTTGTCAAAAATAATCGTATTTAACTACAAAGTCTTCGTTCTCTTTACAGTAACTTTTCCATAAAGGCCGAATACTCATATCAGTTGGCATATATTGACGTTAGAACTTTTCTCCGGTATAATGTGATTCTACGCACTTTAACTTTAAAATAAATTGCGTTACTCTTTGTTTCTTTGCAATATAACATTTACTGTTTTGATTACCTCTGCTATTTTCTGGAAGTTCAGTACCACTAGCCAAAAACTGTTTACTGATATTCTGAACTCGAAACCTTAAAATATTAAAATTTGCCAAAAAATGGTATGCTACAATCAAAGTCATAGAAATTGAATTATGCCGAGTACCTTTTGTTGGACGCAGCCTTTGGGGACCTTTCTGCAATATATGTTTCAAAATGAATCTGCCCTGCTCGACTTTGGTCTTGCCATTCTGCATTGTCAAATCGGCACAAGCAAATATTTTCTTTTTATGGTTACATCGTGGAAGGAGGAAGGAAGAGATTTAGATTTACGAGTATTATTTTTAAAAAAATTTTAACATGATGTATGCTTAAGTATTTGTATACGTTTTGCCAATTTATTATTTATTATAAAATCGGCATATTGATTATAATAACTGACCTGCCACGTTTTTCTCGTGAAGTTTTCCAGTCGGATGGGTCTCGTAACTTTTTCCTATCTTTACCAGGTGTTGCAAGTATGACGGTACCTTCCATATTATAGCAATTTATACATATCACAAAATCATCAAAATATGTCAAGTTCATTGAATTGTAGGAATAATTTGTGCCTCAGCGAATTGCGGTCAACAAATTACTAAATATAAGCCTCACTATCTGGCATTGGATTTAAGCAGTTTTGCTACAATATGTAAACAATGGATGGAACTAGTTTTGAAACAATATTTACGATGGGTTGAAAGAGTTTTGATGTCGTAGCTGGTTTTTGCATTAGATTATTTAATGGATCTAGCCACTTTTGCTACCAAATAAATACATGACCAGACAAAATGAAGGTCTTAAACGACAGCACCACCACTATCTTATTTTTGAAATAAAATGGATTTAAACATCTTTGTATCTGGACGCCTACATATCTCTTAATTTTAGGGAAATAAGATTTGACAAAAGAAATAAAGTGATCCATCGTTGCAAAGGGCATTAAATTGCATAATATCTAATTGTGTCAAGAAATGTGAAATCGAGTAATCGACTTGAGAATTATTGGCAAGACTATTTTGAAAGTCTAATCGCACTTTGAAAAAAGTTTTCGTCTGCATTCCAGTGATATTTGATAGGAAAAAAATCAAGTGAAGTAAATCTGGTAGATCCTGCTGGCTACTCTATTTCACCTCGTCCACCAATCCATTTGACAGAGAACCTTTGATTGAACCACTCTCTAAGTAGCAATGCATAGTGGGAAGGAGCTACATCGTGCTAAAAATGTAAATTTCCTTCAGTGAGTTTCAGGACGCCATATGCATCAACTAGATTTTCGAAAAGCTGTGCAATAATAGGGTCAATAATATTTTCTAAAATATTTAAATACGGTTGACAAGTCAAATTTTCTTTTAAAGTTATTGTCCCAATAATTTCATCACTAAGAATGCACAAACACTAGTTTCCTGTGGGAATTGCGTGTGATCTTCCCAAAAAAGTTGTGAAATTCTATTATACTAACAGTTACAATAATTCTGTTTGTTAACAACTCCAATAAAGAAGATATAGAGCCAATATTTTTAACGAAGGTACGGCCTACGACAATCTTTTGGCACATCGAGTCACAAAATTCGATCATTCTGTTGTAAACATTTTCGTTAATTACGTGTAAAATTTGTATTTTGAAAGGGAAGAAATTATTGGTTTTTGAAATTTTGTGCACTGAACTAGTATAAATATTCGTCAGCTTGGCGACTCTCGGAATAGAAGAAGTTGGATCCACAACGACATGATCGAGTGCCTCAGCCAGACAAGCAAGCTTCATCCAAAACCCTTACCTGTATACTTTTCAGGTGGAGTACAGCCCAAGTTTCTGTAAACGTAAGATAAAAATACGATCTCCTCAAAATATGACGGCAATCAATTACGCGTATCTTGATTGTTACTCTTGAAAGGTAATATACATTATCGGACAAAAATAGAGCAACACTTTCGAAAAATGAAAGAAATCTCGATTTTATAATATTAACTGCATGATATCGTATATAAATACATCGTGTCTTAAATATCAAAGTAGGCTGCTGTTATCGGCGGTAACAGCTTTTTCAAACAATCAAAACAAATGAACTGATATTGACGTAAACTTTCAAATACAGTATTGCAATGCGCCAAAAGTAAAGCAACATTTTAATATTTTCCTCAAAAAGAAAGGTTTTCGTGAAAGTAAAGGTTAAAATATGTTTGCAAAGTTTATTTTATGTTTAATTAATGTTTCTGTGCTGGATTAATCATGCCAAGAGGTATTCCAATTTCGAAAGAATTAAAGCAGAGTGTAGTGAATGCACGCTTGGAAGGTACAACACAAGCCACAATGTCAAGACGGTTTGTTTTACCAAGATACAGCGTATCCAAAATGATTTCAAGTTACATTCATAGGGGACATTAATTTAGAGAATCTACAGAAATCGGGAAGGCCGAGAAAAACAACAATTTAAACAGACAGACGCGTTAAAAGAATTTCTCAAAACGATCCTTGGATGTCTGCACCTACAATTATTGCTGAAATTCCCGAAATTATGGTTAGTCCACGGACAGTTCAAAGAAGGTTGGAAGATGCAAAGTTATTTAGTAGACACCCGGCTAAAACGCCCCTTATTTCGGCAAGAAATAGAGTGGCTAGGCTTCAATTTGCACGTCGACATTTACATTGGACAGTAGACGAGTGAAAAAAAGATTTATTTAGCGATGAGACGCGTTTTAAAATTTTCAATTCTGATGAAATGAAGCGTGTGAGATGGCGAATCAACACAAGGTTTAATCCCAAATAGGTTACACCCACAGTTAAACATGGCAAAGGCAGTGTTTTTCTATGGGGTTGTTTCTCATGGAATGGGGTGGGTCCTTTGAACTTCATTAATGACACCATGGATGGATTTGTCTATAGAGATATAATGCAAAATGTAATGTTGCCTTATGCAGAGTGGGAATGCTGTTGCATTTTATTTTCCAGCAGGATAACGGTCCAAAACACTATTCACAAATCGCTCAATAGTGGTTTCAAGAAAATATCGTTCGGGTCTTCCAGTGGCCGGCACAATCCCCATACCTTAAACCCATTGAAAATCTGTGGGAAGAAGTTGAACTGGAATTCGTACACAATTATGTCCAAATAAACAATCATTGGTAAATAAAATCAATGAAGTTTGGACAAACCTTCCCGAAAATACTGTTCAAAAATTGATTGCCTCAATGCCGCGACGTTGTCGATAAGTAATAAAAAATAATGGATATTCTATTAACTATTAACATAATACTTCTAGCTATTGTAATTAATAAATGTGTTTAATGCTTGTTTATCGTAATATGTAAAATAAAACACTGTTGACACAATTTGTTGCTTTACTTTTGTCGCACTTCATTTCGTCGATTTTTATAACTATAAATATTTCTCTACCTTCATTTTGTTTAAAGTGTACCAAAATATTGTGAAATAATACTAATATTGTGGGGATAATATTTCATTAAAATTAGCTGGGGATCACAATCATATAATTAATTTTTTAAATTCAAAGAAATAAAAGCACTTTGTAGCTCTACTTTTGTCCAATAGTGTATGTAAAAAATATTCGTCAACAAAAATACAACCATCAAGTTCCAAAGGTTTTATTTTTAGAAATTTACATTATGGTCATTGTTCTTGTCCCCTACAGCTTTTACAAAAAAAATATATACAAAAGCTAAAAATTAAATATAATCTGTCTTCTACTTCAGAATATGTTCTCATTTTTTTTTTACACGAGTTGAAAATATTAGTGAGCACTTGGGGAAAGTTGTTATTCACCTAAAATGTATTTGTAATTTTAGCGGGTAGGTCTTCTAAATTTCTGCAAGGGTTAAAATCAGAATTTTTAATATGTCACCTAAAAAGAGGTCGCACGGCTTGAGATCACAGGATGGTTGTGGCCACCTAACTGGCATAATACGATTAATGATTCGTTATTTAAATCACAACTGAATATGACCTATAAATAAAAACTCACCTGAGCATCCAATTCTTTAACGGATAAACTGTTTAATCTTTAGGTATGGTTTAATTAACTAATTTGCTTTAAGGGTGACTTAGTTAATTCGTACGCGTAAACAGTTTACTTTATTCTCTTCATTAATCTCGAGGGTATGGCACTGAGGGTGCAATGGATCACAAAAGGATTTACCTACATTATGATTCCTCTTCAGATATTATCCACTTCAATATCACAACCATGATGGAACTAAGAGTGCAATGGACCACAAAAGGATTTACCTACATTTTCCCCCCTTCAGACATTGGCCTATTTAATTTATCTTTGTTTGATAGACTTTTAGGAGTGCAATGGATTACAAAGGAATTTACCTACATTGTGTCCGCTCCAAAAGCCCATCGTAATTATTTATTTTATATTATGATAAAATCTCATTATAAGCTCTAAAACGTATTAGTGGCATTATTAATTCTTTAATTCATTATTTTCATTTATTTATTATACGGCTATCTCAAGCAGTACCTAGAATCCAATAAATTCAATCCGTAAAAGAAAAGACACTCAGTGAGAAAACTCACCTGATTCCAATAATGACTAAAACACCTAAATCACAAAAATTACACCGCACAACGCTATTTCCACTTTTCACAGACAACATACAGCTAAAACGTAGTGTGAAAAATAATAATATTTTGGTAGCTTCTTGGTATTGCTATCGCTCAATTCGGTGCGAGTTAACTTAAACATTCATATCGTTTTTCGCCGAAGAAAGCGAGGTGAACATAATTGGTTTCATTTTATTCCGCTTAGCTTCTTTTTTTCTCTTGGTTTTTAATTCATGAATAGTTCAATATTAATTACATTTTGTACTATAAACTGAATTTCCACTGAAATCCAGAGATAATAATAGAAAAGTAATACATACAAGTATCTTACATAAAGCCATGTAGCATCCTATAAATATGCAATTACAGCAATAGCGAATGCTACACCATTCTATTACGTTTTCGAATTTCAAACCACCTTAAAATGACCTAGTCAAATAGTGGAATAACTATAATCGTGAAAATATCCTTCAATTAAATAATTTGTAAAAAATCTTTAAAAACATAGCGTTTCTGCATATTGTTTTCTTTAATGCGACGGATTTGTTCTATTCACATGGCTTACAAAGAGGAGCGTTAATATTATTAAATGTTACAATCATATTTTGCATTTTTGAGAATCAAATAGTGTGAAAATAGAAAGACAATAAACTTTTATTATTCAGCACACATTTTCCATCTCGCAACCGATAACTTGATTTTACATTTCTTGGCAAGCTTGGATAGGCAATTTAATTTATTTTGTATTGTATCACTCGATAGGTGGTGCCATTTGACATTTTAAAGTAACCAATATATTATTAAGTGAGGAATGAAACACAAAGTCTGCTCCACTAATTTAATAAATAGGTTCAGATTAACATCCCAAACATGTTTCAAAGGCATAAACCTTCATCTTCAGTGGGTAATTATTAAGATGTTGATATTTATGAAGAGACCAATGACATTGTTACGTTTTTTATAAACTAATGTTGCAGAAAAATTTTTATGAAACCATATGTAACTTTAATTCGGTAAAAATATATCTTAAATTAAAGTAAAATTAAATGAATAAACATAATTTAAATGAATTTAGTTTTATTTTAATTTTAAACTTGTTGAAAAACCCAAATTTTACTGGGAGATTGTAATGGGGTACGACCATCATGGTGGAGTCGTACCAAAATTACTATATATAATATATAATAATATATATAATTTTGGTACGACTCCACCATGATGGTCGTACCCCATTACAATCTCCCAGTAAAATTTGGGTTTTTCAACAAGTTTAAAATTAAAATAAAACTAAATTCATTTAAATTATGTTTATTCATTTAATTTTACTTTAATTTAAGATAGTAGCTAGGAATTGAGAGAGCTGGGCCAGGTGGTGCTGGTGGTGCAATTTACGATCTAACCCAGGTGGTGCAGGTGGTGCGTTTTACGATCTAACCCAAGTGGTGCTGGTGGTGCGTTTTATGATCTAACCCGGGTGGTTCGGTGGTGCTGTTTACAAAATAACCCGAAATTAAACCCGACTTTTTACGACCTAACCCAAGTGCTTTCGTGAGGCGGCTTCTTATCTAACCCTAATTTGAACCTTAATATTTATGAACTGACCCGAGATAAAACCCGACTTTTTACGACCTAACCCGGATGCTTTCGCGAGGCGGCTTCTCATCTAACCCTAATTTGAACCTGAATATTTATGATCTGACCCGAGATAAAACCCGACTTTTTATGATTTAACCTTAGTGAAACGCCGCTGCTAAAGCGGGATAATTAAATCCCAATTTTTATAAGCCATCCTTAAACCCAACTTTTTACGATGCGACCTGAGCCATCCTTAAACCAGACTTTTTATTATTTCCCCTTAGTTGAAACGCCGCTGCTAAAGCGGGATAATTAAATCCCAATTTTTATAAGCCATCCTTAAACCCAACTTTTTACGATCCGACCTGAGCCATCCTTAAACCAGACTTTTTATTATTTCCCCTTAGTTGAAACGCCGCTGTTAAAGCGGTATAGTAAAAAACATTATTTATATTTTCTAACTTAGTGAAACGCCGCTGGCGGGTAGTAAAGCGAAATAAATCCCTAATTTATATGGTCTAACAAGATAAGTATAATAAAGCGGTACATTTGTCACCACAATAATTATTTATACCTAAATGATCCTCTCAAACCCTCTGCCGACTCGATTTAAAAAGAAAGGGACATAAACCTTTATTTATTATTCCGAAGGACCCTCATTAAAATTCAGTAGCATATCTAATAATTGTTTTCAATTTTTGCACCACTTATAGAAATACAATAAAATAATTACCATCTAGAACCATTAACTAGCGATTTCTTTGTACTGGAAATGGATAAATTATAGGACTATCTTGTAATGAGAACAGAGTAATAAAAAGTAAATAAAACTTAAATACGTATAAAATACCAAGCAGGTATAGGTACTATACAACTTGTGTTCGCCATCAGGTAAAAGCCCTCATAATGCTTTTATAAAAATTTCGGATAATATCATAATATAAGTAAATAGGCTACAATTTCAGGAAAAAAGTAAAAAAAATTAATTCACAGTGTAAAATTGTAGTTAAATGGATTGTAAATACGAAATAATATAAAAAGCTACCTTTTGTTTGCGATGATGTATGCACAATAACTCTATATTATTCGGCCCTTAAACTGAAAATACCCACTAGATAGGTATCATAAGCTGTATTTGTCATCAGGTAGAACCCCCAATAAAATTATGAATATTAGGCGTAGGCATCAAAGTAGCAATCTTAACTTATTTTCAACACGAGCATAAAAATATAGGGTTGTTAAATATTTTACAACCCTAATTCTCAATGGCAACAATAAGCAAATCACGTTGGTTTTTTAATTTATTATTAATCTGGCTAACTTAAGAAACTCACAATATAACGACCATCCAAAAAAATCATAATACATTACTGGGTGTGAAAGCAATTGCGCTGCAAAATATAGTGTATACCGACTCTGAGCTAGTTAATTAAAATCCCAATTAGCGCTAAAAAAAATCAATTAGATATTTACTTTAGATATTTTAATAAAAAAATTCAATATTATTAGCGTCACCTACGCATAGGGTTAAAAAGTATGAGAAACTTTGCGAATATCATTTCCCATGATTCTCTCGACCATCACATCGATGTCACATTTCAATATTCTCATCAACATTTAACTTTTGAAATTAGCATAATAACAAATCCTTTACAATGAATTAAACAAACGCATACATAATTTTAAAATCACATAATAAGAATATAAGCTAAAATCTAACAAGTTCGGACTACTCGAATGACGTCAGTTTACATCTGTAGAGAATACCCAACTCTCGAATCATAAAAAATGGTCAAACTTTGTCGGCAAATACCCTTCTATGATGCAGGGGAAGGACAGGTAACTCGAGATGTTTATAAAGAAACGTTAAAGAACATTATTTGCTTATTTCTAGACTCTTAAAAATTAGATGCAATCGAACAATAAATGTTTTCATCATGTATATTTATGAGTAACACATTACTTTCGACATACGTAAATTAAAATTGATAATTACTTGTCTTAGTACTTTTTTAGAAGCTTGAATCATTGCATATAACCGTCTGAGGATACCCAAACTTCCCCTAACATATTTCTCCGTGACCGGGGAAAAAGAGGTATAAAAGCGGCTTTGATGGGATGGAGATTTCAGTTCCAAGTTAAACTTGATACCGAAGCAACTTGTTAAGACTAAACTAACCTTACAAGATTAATAATTTCAAAGTAAATTTTGCTAACTTTTATTTTATTTCATTTACATTAAAATGGAATGTATTACATGTCATAAAAGTTATTCAACTCTGTCAGCTTTAAAAAGACATCAAAAACAGCAGCATTCAAGTAGTCAGAAACAATTTAGTTGTCATTTATGTCCGCTAACTAGCAATAGAAAGGATACTTTTAAAAAACATCTTAAAACCCATGAAAGAAGTGAGGCAAAAAAAGCCGAAAAAGCTGCAACTTTAGCTAATAATGTAAATAATAAACAAAATAATAAGATAAATGATGGAGCCTCAACATCGTCATCTACCATTAGATGTCAAGAATGTCAGATAGATGTCAACAGAAAAAATATGAGCGCTCACTTAAAAACAATATTCCATAAAAAAAATTGTTGCATCGACATTGCTCCAAATGTTAAATTGATTAATTCGGCTTTTAAAAAAAACATTTGTACATATAGAATAAGCAGTACGGAAGAAACAATACAAAATGTAAATGAATTTATGTTTCAAATTAAACCAGATGTCCTAAATTTAATCAAAAAGAAAATAAATGAGCAGGAAAATGGAATGAAAATCAACTTTGAGCTTTTTGCCTCCTATATATTAGCAACAAAACAAAATGAAGATGGGAATGAAGTAGAAAATGAAATAAAATCATTTAATAGCAAATATCGTATTGCAACAATATCCTCGGATTTGGAGGATCTGTATTCAGAATTTTCTGAAATATTAAAAGTGAAAAGTGAAGAGTTTCAGGTAAGTCATACTAATAGCATTATTCGATTTCTTATATCTAAAAAAATTTATTTTATTTTAGCAAAAAGATTCCGGATGGTCAATGATTGGAATTTTATATTTGGAAGTAAACTTGCTTAGATTTGAACCATTCCGAGGATCATCTTATATACCCCTTCCAAAAGACATAGAAGATAAAAAAGCTGTTATTAATATAAAAAATAGCGATAATAAATGCTTCGCCTATAGTATTCTCTGCCATCTTTATCCTGCTGCTGAACATGTTTATAGAGTTAGCAATTATGAAGAACATTTAGATGAACTAAATTTAAATAATTTATCATTTCCCATGGAATTAAATAATATCCAAAAATTTGAGAAGCAAAACAGCGATATAAGCGTCAACGTTTTTGGACTTAGTAAGAAAAAGGATAAACATGATGTTGTAGGACCTTTATATCATACAAAGCAACGAAAAATTAATCATGTAAATCTCTTATACATCGAAGATATTTCAACGGGGGCATCACATTTTTGTTACATAAAAGATTTAAGTAAACTAATCTCAAAGCAAAGAAGTAATCATAATGGTCAAATTTATGTATGCGACGGTTGCTTAGTATCATTTTGGGCCGAAGATAAATTAAAAAAGCATTTAGATTTAAATGACTGCCTTAAAGTTAGAACAGAGCTTCCAAATGCATTTAATAATATTATTGAATTTAAAGATCATCATAAAGCATTTCCTATGCCATTCTGTGTATATGCAGATTTTGAAACTTTGCTAGAGCCCATCCATAGAGCGAATCCAGATCCATCCAAAAAATATACAGTGGATACACACGTGCACAAACCGTTCAGTTTTGCATATTTTGTGAAATGCGAACATGACAATTCCCTCTCATTTTTAAAACAATATAGAGGTGTGGATTGTGTTGAAGTTTTTACAAAGTGGCTAATTCAAGATATTAGACAGATTCATGAAAAATATTATTCAAACCCAAAGCCTATGAAAAAACTAACACTCCAGGAACAAAATGATTTTTTAAATGCCAAAGTTTGCTTTTTATGTCAAGAGGCATTTCTACTTAGTAATGAAGATATCTCTCTTAATAGAGTGAGAGATCATTGCCATTTCTCAGGTAAGCGATAAAAATTATTAATCTATAGCTATTATAAAAGGTTATATTATATACAAATATCAAAAATAAATTATATTTACAATAAATGTAATTAAATTATGATTTTTAGGCTTATACCGAGGTGCCGCTCATAGTAAATGCAATCTAAGATATAGAACGCCATACTTTTTACCTATATTTTTCCACAATGGTAGCCACTATGATTTTCATATTTGCATCGAGGAAATGTTTAAAAACTCCGAATCTATCGAAGTAGTTCCACAAAATAAAGAGCTCTATATTGGATTTACAGCAAGAATAAAGTTAACCGAAGATGTGAATGATACCGATTTAAACGAAGCACATCAGAAAAAAAGATTTTTTAATTTACGTTTTTTGGATTCGTTCCGGTTTATGCCCAACAGTTTAGAAAACCTTGCAAAGACTTTAAGCGAAGATCAGCTAATTGAAACTAGAAGGCTATTTTCAGATAATGATCAGTTCAATTTAATGCGACGAAAGGGAGTTTTCCCCTATGAGTTTGTTGATTCATATGCAAAACTAGAATCTACTCAACAACTCCCAGCAATATCGGATTTTTACAGCACATTATATGAAGAATGTATTAGCGAAGAAGATTATATTCATGCACAGAAAGTTTGGAAGGCATTTAATTGCAAGAATTTAGCCGAATATTCAGATTTGTACTTGAAAACTGATGTTATTTTGATGGCTGATATATTCGAATCATTTAGAAGGCTCTTTCGCTCTCTATACAATCTGGAGGCTTGCTTTTTTTACACTCTCCCATCGCTAGCCTGGTCTTGTATGCTGTCTTATACAAAGGTATGATGATTAACTTTCCATTTTTTCATCACAAGGTTTAATGCTTATTTTTTTTTTAATTGCAGGTAAAACTAGAACTTCTTACCGATCCAGATATGTTACACCTAATTAGAAAGGGGATACGAGGCGGCGTTGTACAATGTGCGCACCGTCATGCTGTGGCAAATAACAAGTACATACCAAACGACTTGGAAGATGATTTTAATTACATAAAGTATGATTCAAAACAAGAGGAAACTTATCTCACCTATTTGGATGCCAACAACTTATATGGATCAGCTTTATCACAATACTTACCTTATGGTGGTTTTAGATGGCTTAAAGATGATGAAATTCAAAATTTTAACGTGGTAAATCAATGTTCAAACAATGAGAGCGCAATAGGTTATATTTTAGAAGTAGATTTATTATATCCGGAAGAAATTCATGACTTACATAACGAGCTTCCTTTTTGCCCTGAAAATATAGTTGCACCTAATGGTACAAGTCGTATGCCCAAGTTAATTCCGAATTTATGCGATAAAAAACGTTATGTCATACATTATAGAAATTTATATCAAGCCCTTCAACATGGTATAATTTTAGAAAAAATTCATAGAATTATTGAATTTAGACAGTCTGATTGGTTAAAAATTTATATAGATAAAAATACTGCTATGAGACAGGCTGCAACCAATGACTTTGATAAAGATAAATATAAATTAGCAAATAATGCGGTTTTCGGTAAATGTATGGAGGCAGTAGAAAAGAGAAAAAGTGTAAAGTTGGTAAAACAATGGGAAAATATTCAACAAAAAAAGGGGGCTCAAACATTTATTTCTTAATCTAAAATAGATAGCGTTAAAGTTTTCAATGAAAATTTTGTAGGCATTCAACTTAAAAAAGAAAAAGTTGTTTTTAACAAACCAATTTATGCAGGGTTTTGTGTTCTTGATATTTCAAAGACTATCATGTACGAATTTCATTATGACTTTATAAAAGAAAAATATAAAGATAATTCAAAACTCTTATACACGGATACAGATTCATTAATATATAAGATTACTACTAAAGATTTTTATGCTGACATGAAGGATAATCTTAATAAGTTTGATACGTCTAATTATGCATTGAACAATCCATATTCAATTCCTTTGGTAAACAAAGCAGTTTTAGGGGTATTTAAAGATGAAGCTAAAGGTTTGCCCATGCTTGAATTTGTCGGTCTTAGACCAAAATTATATGACTATGTTATAGCTAAACCTAATAGCAGCGGACATTATGGAGAAGTTATTAAGAAGGGGAAAGGGATCAAGAAGTCTGTAATAAAGAGGCTTAAACATAGTGAATACAAAACATGTCTCTTAAGTAAAAATATTGTTTTAAGTAGACAAACTGTTTTTAGATCAATAAAGCATGTTATACATACGGAATCGGTCAATAAGATAGCTTTATCTGCGAACGATGATAAGAGATATATTTTGCCTGACGGAATAAGCACTCTTGCGTGGGGTCATTATAAAATCGACTTTTTAAATGCTATACATGAAAGTTTTTAATAATATATTTTCATTAATATTTTACAAAAATATTAACCATATGCTATTTTCTCCAAGTCGGATATAATAGTAAAAAAAAAACGTATCTCGACAAGAATAAACATGTTTCAACAAGTCTAAACCTGTTTCAACTCGCCTAAAGCTGAAAGCTGTTTCGAGACGTTGAAAGCTGATTCATATTGCCGAAGGCTGTTTCCATTGGTTGGCAGCTGTTTCGACTTGTCGAAACTTGTTTGTAAACGAGGGTGGGATGGGTAGGGGGACTGTAACTATAAAAGAACTTAAAGCAGATGGTTTAAGCTATAGTAAGCCAAATGACCAAGTCGCTGCAACTACAACATCAAATTAAAAGTTTTTCTGAAAAAATTAGAAAACTGAAAAAAGATATTAAACAATACAAACAAAAGAAGCAGGTTATATATCTATTAAAGAAACTAAGATTATAACATGGCTAGTCAATCTTCTATGACTTCATCAGATTTCTGCTATCCTGAATATATAGATATGTTGCTACCAAATTATAGCGAAAAAATAGAGGAAGAAAAATATTTGATTAACGAGAGCATTATACATCTCCTCACAGTTCCCATACAAATTTCTACAGGCTTAAGTACTATGCAGGGCTTTCTACCGACAGTCAAGCTAACATATGTTGCTCCCTGCTCTAAGGATAGCATTTCTATATCATTCATGGATATAGATTGGCATGAACTATTTGAACATATGCTGAATATGTCTCCATTATTTAATGTTGACGGAACACTGACTGAGAATGTAATGATTTTTCAGCAGTTTAAACTTACAAGTATACCATGTGAAGGGCAAACATTATTAAAATTGGAAAAATATAATAATATTTTATATTTTTGTAAAGAATGGCTTCAGGAAATTAAATTATATTCTCATGTTATTGACTATAAACTAAAAATTTTAAAAGAAATTGATTTCTCAAGTCATTATACTAGTATTTTATTATATGTAACCAATTATGATAGTGATGTAACATATTCCGAAAAAATTAAAAATGTATGTAGTTTACAGTTATCTATTCAGAATTATTGCATGTTAGAATATTTAGCTTTTAATTATCACCAAATATTATGTGATATTACGAAAATTTTATATATGAAATGAATAACCTAAAAATAAAAAACAAAGTATTTATTAAAAAGTTGTTTTATTTACCTTTAAGCTACAAATACAAATATATGTAATAAGTTAGGTTAAGAATTAATAATACTATAATATGACATCAGCTTCATTAACCCATGTAGGTTTGGGAAATCCTAGCCAGCGAACTAAAACTTGCTTAACGCCATTTTTTGTTCGTTTTCTTATAATTTTCTCCACCAAATAAACATCAGGAAGTTTGGTTTTTTGTAGTTCTTGTTGATAAAAACAACCCTTTATCGGCTGACCATTCATATCTTCTAAAAGAAACGTTGGTGGATTGTTAATATTCACTTTAACTATTTTGAATAACTCTGGAGACCAGTTAATTTCAAATCCTTTACTGAATGCACCTTTATATTTGCTTATCCTGACAATATCGTCTATTTTTAGTATCTTTCTTCTAACAACTATTTTCGGAACATTATATACGTTTAACAGTGTATTAGGTTTTACATCGCAAGGCTTCATTCCTGTGGTACTATGCTTGCTATTATTGTAATCGTCTGTAATTTCTTGTAAGATATCGAACCAAATGTGAGTTCCACGTAAAGAGAAATATTTGTATATTCGGTTTTTTAATGTGCGTATAACACGCTCGACAATCGCCGCTTTTTTATTACTATAGATAAAAAAATTATTTATTTTATATTTTTTCATTAAAGAATTAAAGTGTGAATTTTTAAATTCTGAGCCCATATCAGAACCTATATTTTTAGGTGAATATCCTGCCGATTCAAGTATATCTTTCATACTTTTAGTAACTTCGCATCCAGTTTTCGATTTAAGCGGTCTAGTCCAAACAAATTTAGAAAAACAATTTATAACCACTAATACATAGCGAAAACCTCTATTAAGAAGCGAATATGGTTGAAACTCCATTAGGTCAATTTGAAAATAGTCATAATAATCTCGTATTACAGTTTTACGCCTAGAAAAATTTCGACGTGTAGGTTTATGGAGTTCTTCAACGACTTGTCTTTTTTCTTTAGAGATCATCTTGTAAATTGTTGACGTGACTAGAGTAGCTTGATAACTAGAAAGGTTTCCAATATACAGCGCGTTAAATTCATTTTTTATTTCAACATTATTTTTTAATCACCACTTTTGAATGTTTAGTATCTTTTATTTTTTCATTTATGATTCGCTCCATCTCTTTTGGGATATTACTTTTATCTAATAAATTGTTTATATGTTTATCTATGTATTCTGTAATTAGCTTATCCAGAGTCTCATTTTGTTCTTCAATCACCGTTTTATGAAGATATGGTATAACATCATCGTTTATTGTATTGGTTAACTGTTTACTGCTATACTTTAACCTTTCTGTTAAATCTTCTTCCACTTTAAAATCGATATATGCACTTAGATTTCTGTTTAGCCATTCAGTAGTTTCAGCTAACATATTTCTTAACTTTTCTTCCAATACTTTCATTTTTTCAGTCAAATAATTCATTGTCACAGCATCATTTAAGTCTGTAGGTGGCGAAACATTGGTTAGCCGTTTTCCTTGTAAATCATAATTTCCGTCGGAAGTTAGTTTGTAGGCGCTTATAGGGGTTTCTCTAAGTTTAAACTGGAATGAGTCTTTCCATTTACGTTTACGACCAAATTTATCTATTGTGTTAACACTCATCATTTTATGTATAAACTGAGATGAAAATTGGAATGTTACGTATTATAAGGCGTTTAATATATTATATTAGCTTCTCGTAGTTCTTCTAAAATGGATATAATTTCATTATCATGTGCCGTGCTTCCAGCTAATTTAGACGCCCAAAGGAGGCGGAGACGTTCGATCAATTCCTGGGGAGTATTCCAGTAAACAAATTCTTTGATTTTAAAGTTTAGTTGTTTGGTATTTAGCGGTAATCTTGCTATTGATTTTCCTTCTTTAAAAATAAGAGGTCTTATTAAGTATAAATATTTTTTTGATTGACTGCGGTTAAGTCCTCGAGTTGGATTATATTGATTAAAAATTACATTGGTTTTATGTAGAATTTCTTGATATATACTTTTTGTTTGTTCGCTTATAGCACTAGGATTTTCTAACGCTTTTGGATGTTTTAAAAAAAGTATATCCAAAAGTTCTGCAGATGCTGGATATGATGCAATATTTGTACTCCCACGCCAAAAGGAAATCTCACTAGGAGGAAATCTAACCTCAGTGTTCCCCATGTGAAGTTTATTTTTTGAATCTACGCGAATTCCATATCTTACATCAAACCTGGATATATTACGTTTTATTTTTTCCACATAACTCATTGAAATTGAATGTGGACTAGCATGCGAGGAAAAGTCTATCTTTCTTGTTTTTAGCTGTTTATCATGTTTGATAATAGGAGGTGTATCACTTAAATCCGGTGTTGAGAAAATATCTTCTGCAGGTATTGTACTGATATGCGGTGAAACAGCGTCAGATGTCTCATCAAAGCTGTCATCATGAACATCGACATCATCAGACGAATAAGGCTGGCTAGTTGTTTTTACAATAGTGGTTTGGCTTTTGTTAGCTGAGGGAGGCTGCATATTAGATTTTTTTGATGCAACTTGAACAGCATCAGAAATAGATTTTAAACGAGTTGTAACAGGCTGATAAAATTCTTCAAGTCCACTCTTGTTTTCAAATTGCTTATTTTTAATGCTATAATATTTTTTACGCACAGCATCAGTTGCTTCAATCAGTTTGCGTTTAAGCTCAATTTCTGAAGTATCGTTCATTTTTTTTTTTTACTCCTCTCCCTTTACTGCCTCAATGTTAAATGATATAAAATTTTAAAAATAAATGTATTTATCAAATCCTATTCGATATCTGCCTCTCTTTAAATCGCTATCTTTATCAATAACTAGGAAACCATATTTTTCTTTCCAACACTCTGCACACATTTCTAGAAATTCAGAAAATGATATATCTGGAGAAACATGATCTAAATAAATGTGTTTAAGGTTTGTTTGATCTTGATTAAACAGAATAAGAAAATTTGCATTATCACGAATTAATTGTTTTGGAACTTTAGAATATGTCTGAGCCAAGTAGAAACAGTCAATGTTTTTATGTCTCCCCATACTAAAATATAAACGAATAGTATCTTGTCTTTCACAAATTACATCGTCAAATATAAAAACAGAATTAGGTTTAGCATCCGCGGGATTAACTATTGTCTCATTGGAAGCATAAGTATAGAAACCAATTTCCTTAATCGGCTTGAGTACTTTGCGAATATAATCATATTTTGGTTGATATAAGGACTTTGAATAAATATATATATTTTCAAAACAAAGGCCTTTAGGATGAGTTAGAAGGGTTATCATAGCATTTGTTTTCCCACAATTTGAAGGACCTATTAAAAGCGCTCTTATTGAATTTGGTAATAAAGGTCCATTCCTTTTAGTAGTCGGCAACCCTGCTCCAACGGTCTGATCCAGATTGTCAACTTCCAATTCATAACCTGATTTTTCAATAAACATATTGCTGTAAATATACGTTACTTGCACACTATATTTTATTTTAATGTCAGCCGCCAAACGATTAGGACGTATATCCTCTCGCTCCAGCAGCACCAAGGCGAGTGGTAAAGGCTTAGTTGATACTGTAATAAATAAGCTACCAATTGAATTACATTTACCTGGATATCAGTATTGCGGACCTGGAACAAAGTTAGAGAAAAGACTCACCCGCGGTGATCCTGGAATAAATTCATTAGATATTGCATGTAAAAAGCATGATATAGCCTATGCAAGACATAAAAAGTTAAGTGAACGACATAAAGCAGATTACGAACTTGAACAAAGTGCTTGGAAACGTGTAAAGTCGGCAAACTCTAGTTTTGGCGAAAAAACTGCAGCTTGGCTAGTAACGACTGGAATGAAAATAAAAAGAAAGCTTGGCATGGGATGTAAAAAACCAACTGGAATGAAAATAAAAAAGAAGCTTGGTAGGGGGAGTAAAAATGCAAGTGGAATGAAAATAAAAAAGAAGCTTGGTAGAGGATGTAAAAAAGCATTAGCTAAACGTAAAAAGAGTATTAAAATAAATAAAAAACAGAAAAAAATAGTTTTTGGTAGCGGGATTATAAATAAAATTCGTAAAAATTTAAAGAAACGTTTAAATTTAGACCCGAAAAATTCGGATATACAAAAAATGGTAAAAATGGGAATAATAGTGGCGCAAAAAACATTAAAAGTTCACGAAGGTAAAAGAAAAATACAAACTCCGCGCATCATACCATTACCAAAGCAGGGAGGAATTTTACCTCTGATTCCTATATTTGCAGGACTTTCTGCTTTGGGTTCGTTAGCTGGCGGGGCCGCTGGAATTATAAGAGCGATAAAAACAGCTAAAGATGTTTCATCGGGAAAGCGTTATGATAAAAATATAGATGAAGGAAAAAAGGGTAATGGATTATATCTTAAGCCATATCGCAGTGGTTTGGGGCTATATCTAAAACCATATAAAAGTTCAAAAAACTAATAAAATCCCTACCTCCAAAAGCGCTTACAAATTTCGACTTGTCTAAGTATGCATTACAGCTAAATATTCCATATTTTAGAGGTGTATATATGAGAGATGCTATGCCAAAAACAGGTCCTAACAAGTTTGAAAGTGGAATTGTTAATTTGGATGATGCCGAGGGGGTAGGGACGCATTGGGTTGCATATAAGAAGAAAAATGATAAAACATATTATTACGATAGCTTCGGAGATTTACCTCCACCAAGTGAGTTAGTTAGTTATTTGTATACTGGGCGATATAAAACAGAAAATATCTTCTATAACTACATTCGCGAGCAAGATTTTGATACAGTCTGGTGTGGACATTTATGCTTAAAGTTTCTTGCTAAAAAAAGTTAAGAAATGGAGAATGATGCTATAAAAAAGATCTCTCAATCTATGCAAGTGTTTTTCAAATCGAGAAGCTTATTAAATATGACAAAGGAGGATTTAGTTTATATGCCCAAAGAAGTTATTATAAATTGTGCATTTCGAGAAATCCCGTTTATTTGGTCTAAGCTTCCTAAACACTTACAGGAAGATCCAGATTTAAAAAACTATTTATTTTGTACTGAGCATGAGCAGGATGATAGTGAGGATGGAGATGTAAATGATGGTCCTCCGAAGCGAAAATTATTCTGTTGTTATTGTAAAATGAAGGATATAAATATAGCAACAGAAAATAAAATTGAGGTTTTACCATCGGATAAACGTTGTATATTACAATAAATATTGAAATACATCTAAATTTTTTGTAGTCATGTCGTACACGTTTACCTTATCAGATCATAGCAGCGTGTTGAGTGCTAATTTTTTTCCCTCGCTTGAGCTTGAGAAGAATTCAATATATGGTTTAGGATTGTTGGGATTTTACACTTATAATTCAATTTTTAACATAGATGAAAATAATAATTTACTTGGATTTGGTGATCCTGATCAGAAAAAGTTTACTTACTTTAGAATTAAACCAGGTGCATATGAAATTGATGAAATCCATAAAGAAATTCAGAAAGAAATCAAGAAAAAGAAATATTTAGAAAATAATAATGAAATTGATGATATGAATAGAATATTTAGTTTGGAGGCTAATAACAACACTTTAAAGTGTCAGCTTAAATCTACATTGGATTTAGATTTTTCAATAAAATCCTCTTTAGGAAGAACGCTTGGATTTGCAGAGAAAGTGTTTAAAGCCAATAAGCTTCATGAATCCACTCTACCAGTGGATATAATGAAAGTTCGAATGATACGAGTTGACTGTAATATTATTTCTGGAGCATATCTGAATTCAACAAAATCTCATACTTTATTCGAATTTGATATTGACGTTGAACCTGGTTATAAACTTTCTAAGGAGCCCCATAATATAATATATATGCCCATACAACCTTTGGGTCGTCAGTTTATAGATAACATTACGTTGAGAATCTTGGACGATCAAGGAGACTTGGTTAATTTCCAAGGAGAGAAAATTATAATTAAATTAGAATTAAAGAAAATTACATAATGGGATTTCAATATAATTCTCAGATTTATAAATATCAAAAATCGTCTAAGATAATAAAAGATAATAAAAGCAGTAAACCTAAAACTATAGCACGCATTCTAAAAAGAAACGTTGATCTGAAAGGAAGTGATATAAGCATCGAAGATCGTGAATTTTTGAAATCTTTGGGTTTACAACTGAAAATTTAAGAAAATATGGCCACCATTTCAACAAGTGAAAAATTGGAGGTTTTCGATGATCCTGTATTTGATTATTCACTTGTCAGTTTAAATGAGCATACATATAAACCTTATGGGTCACCAACATATAGCAATTCTGATGAAATCCGTATACCAATTCATTTTCAAGATCTAATACTCAATATTGCAGATAGTTACATATATATTGAGGGCGCATTTAATTCAAGTGATGCTACAAAAAAATGCTATTTGTCAAATAATTGTTTGGCATTTTTATTTGATGAAATTAGATATGAAATGGGTGGTGAACAAGTATCTATAGTCAGAAAACCTGGAATCACCACAGCGTTAAAGACATTGGTATCATTTAATCAACTGCATAGTAAAAACTTACTTACCACAGGATGGGGTTTAAATGAGGGATGTCAAGTTATTTTGGACAAAACAAGCCATATATTTAGCGGAAAGCTACCCTTAAAATATCTATTGGGTTTTGCAGAAGACTATTTGAAAGGAGTCCTTAATGTAAAGCAGGAATTAATAATGGTTTTATCTAGATCATATGTTAACTGCTACGTCGGCGAAGTAGAAGCAACTATTAATGTAAGCAAAATTGAATGGAAAGTTCGTCATATTGTTCCCGAAGATCGAGAAAAGCTTAAACTGCTTTCTCGTATAAATAAAGGTGGCAATAATGCTCAAGTAAATATAGCTTATAGAATGTGGGATCTATATGAGCTTCCAACACTACGAGAAACGACTTCAGATATATGGGCTTTAAAAACGAGTACCAATCTTGAAAAACCAAGATATCTTATTCTCAGCTTTATAAGCGCCGATAGTTTGGACAACTACAAAAAGAATGCGATAGATTTTATAAACGCGGGTATTCGAGATATTCGCGTGTATTTAAATAGCAACGTATTTCCTTATGAAAGATGGAACTTGGATTTTAGCAAAAAGCTTTGTGGTCCTGCATACTACGCATACGAAAATTTCCAGCGTAGTTACTATAATCGACAAGATTGTAGCCCCCTACTTGATTTAGATGAATTTTTCGCAAATCCGGTCTTTGTCATTGATTCCAGTCAGCAAGCGGATAATAACATAAAAAATTCGACAGTAGACATAAAAATTGAATTTGAAACGCGTAACAAATTTGCAAAAAACATTAAAGTTTTTGCATTGGTGTTACACGATGCATTTTTAAGCTATAATGCTTTAGATGGTTCTGTTCGAACCGGGTGTAATTTTTTGGGTAGATAAATTTATACTAATTAGTTTAGCCTAATAACATAGTTAAGAATTATAGTAGTATAGAACATAACATATTATGTAGTTTGTATAATCCTGAATTTTGAATAAATTATGATTAAATTATATTATGGATTTTATTTTACCTTAACTAATCGAATTTTGAATTAAGGTTTGAGCATACCATAAAAGGAAGGGTCATTTAGGTATAAATAATTATTGCGGGGTGACAAATGTGCCGCCTTAATATACTTATCTTGTTAGACCATATAAATTAGGGTTTTATTTCGCTTTACTACCCGCCAGCGGCGTTTCACTAAGTTAGAAAATATAAATAATGTTTTTTACTATACCGCTTTAACAGCGGCGTTTCAACTAAGGGAAAATAATAAAAAGTCTGGTTTAAGGATGGCTCAGGTCGGATCGTAAAAAGTTGGGTTTAAGGATGGCTTATAAAAATTGGGATTTAATTATCCCGCTTTAGCAGCGGCGTTTCAACTAAGGGGAAATAATAAAAAGTCTGGTTTAAGGATGGCTTATAAAAATTGGGATTTAATTATCCCGCTTTAGCAGCGGCGTTTCAACTAAGGGGAAATAATAAAAAGTCTGGTTTAAGGATGGATCAGGTCGCATCGTAAAAAGTTGGGTTTAAGGATGGCTTATAAAAATTGGGATTTAATTATCCCGCTTTAGCAGCGGCGTTTCACTAAGGTTAAATCATAAAAAGTCGGGTTTTATCTCGGGTCAGATCATAAATATTCAGGTTCAAATTAGGGTTAGATGAGAAGCCGCCTCGCGAAAGCATCCGGGTTAGGTCGTAAAAAGTCGGGTTTTATCTCGGGTCAGTTCATAAATATTCAGGTTCAAGTTAGGGTTAGATAAGAAGCCGCCTCATGAAAGCATCCGGGTTAGGTCGTAAAAAGTCGGGTTTAATTTCGGGTTATTTTGTAAACAGCACCACCGAACCACCCGGGTTAGGTCATAAAACGCACCACCGAACCACCCGGGTTAGATCATAAAACGCACCACCAGCACCACCCGGGTTAGATCGTAAAACGCACCACCTGCACCACCTGGGTTAGATCGTAAATTGCACCACCAGCACCACCTGGCCCAGCTCTCTCAATTCCTAGCTACTTAAGATATATTTTTACCGAATTAAAGTTACATATGGTTTCATAAAAATTTTTCTGCAACATTAGTTTATAAAAAACGTAACAATGTCATTGGTCTCTTCATAAATATCAACATCTTAATAATTACCCACTGAAGATGAAGGTTTATGCCTTTGAAACATGTTTGGGATGTTAATCTGAACCTATTTATTAAATTAGTGGAGCAGATTTTGTGTTTCATTCCTCACTTAAAATATTACTCCACTGTGAGATGGACTATTTCCATAAAATATATTATTAGTTTACTTCTATTAAGTCTTTGTCCTACTTTTCAGTATATATCGTGAAGTAAAAAAATGAAGAAGAAAGGAAAAATAGAAAAATTTCTATGATTCCGGTGAAGGTAGGTGGTTTGTATGTTTTTATCCTGATGGTGATCAGTTAATGTCGGCATTCGTAAGTCACTGTGATGCACATGAGTCCTCATATACGGGGTCTTGTTTGGGTTTTTATGTTAGGTATAACCTTTAACATCTATTGGGTCTTGTGATAGAGGTAGAAAATTGATATTAGCTTCTTGCTTTATTTGATGTGTGCGTTGTCTCGTGGTTGATTAGGGAACCAGTCTTTAGGAAGTTTATAGGTTGCATCTTGTCTAGCTCTCGTGTGTAAGTTCGTTACAAGTTGGTTTGTCGATACGTTCGTACGTCTGTAATAGTTCGTGATACTTTCTAAAAATGAATGATTTAAGTCCGTAAAAGTCCTGATGTAGCACGCGGTTCATTGTGTACCTAGGGACATCTACGATTAGCTTCGGCACCCTATTTTGAATCACATAAAACTCATTCGAATCTGCCATGCCTATTATACACTAAGAGGGCGCACCATAAGTCAGAATCGGCCTGAGCAGGACCTTATAGAGGTTTACTTTTATTATATTGCTAAGTTCGCCTGCGAGCAGGCAGTAGATGGAGCCTAATTGTTGCAATGCTAGCTTGACTCTGTTGATTTAATTAAGCCCCAAGATACGTCCTAGGTATTTCACTTTCTGGCACCAGTTCACTTAAACTGCAATGACTATGAGCCTGCTCTCAGATCGTCTAACGTAACTCTTTGAGAAAAATATGGCCTTCGCCTTGGACGGATTCAGACGAATCTTCCAAGCCGATAGCTATTGTTGTATGAGTTTAATGTAGCGCTGCAACCTCGAGATTACCTAGTATACCTAGCACGGTTGTTTGGATTTCGCAGTGTCGTCGGCAAAGTCATATTATAATCATATCGGTGCATCTGCAATAATTTTAAAAACTTTAATCTAATATATTTTATGATTCTAAACAATGTTCTATTGTAGTGAACCATGACTGTAGTCCGTGGGTTAGTAGTGGTCTAATTATTGTCTAGTATAAGTTTGTCTTTGTCCGTATGTTAATTTTCTAATTGCTATTTAAATGTGAATCTGAATTTTATAAAAATGAAATAAAAAATATGAAGCAATCATCAGTTTCTGATTATTTAAAAAAAAAAGAATCTTAAAGCAAACGTACAATAAATTGTATAATATATATGTTAGTATGCACATGCAGTATATTATACATATTGATAAAATGGCTTCATCTCATTTAGTTTTAATTCTGATAAATTTAAAATTATTTACATATAATATGTAAATACTTATTAATAAACAAACACTGTAAAATGCAGACCGGTTGTTTTAATTTTTCTCTATTAACAAACCACCCCTGTTAATCGACCAACATTTAATTTCCCGAGGATGGTCGCTATTGAGAGATTTTACTGTAATTATTTGTGTTTTTACTTATTGTTCATCCTAAAAAAGCGCTGACCGCATAGGTGACATGCCTCCTTTCATCGATGTTGACATCAAATGATACATCGAATACAGAAAATCGATGTTGTAAAAAAATTGGACAGAAAATATCGATATTTATAAACATAGATTATATTTAAAATGAATTATACATTTTAATGTAATAAATGCGAATATATTTATATTAAATAAAAATATAGCCGTTAAAAACAAAAGTAGAAATACATTTGTCCATTTGAAAACGGAATAAGAACTACCAAATATGCAGAAAAAAACTGTAGTCTACTTAAAATGCAAGTAAAATCCATAAAATCGCAATAAACCATGGGCGTTTCACTTACGGAAGGAAAACCTGTGGAGTATTTAAAACCAAAATGCTAAAAAGAGCGTGAAAACTATATAAAACCTGGATTTAAAATATCGGTACCAAATTTCAATAAAATCGGGAAATGGATATTTAAAGGAATGATAAAAGAATTATTTAAAAAAAAACTTTACCACCCTATATGGATATCAAAAACGGAGCAAGTCCGGATACATGTTTAAATGAACTTTTTCTCTGAGAATATCAAATGGAATCACTCCCTTAAGTTACGCACCGTACTTCTGAAACAACCTGTATAGCTGAGGGAACGTAAAATTATTTTCTAGAAAATTTAGCCGACCAAAGCGTACTACTTTAACTAAAAATAAATATCTCTATTTAATATTTTTAAAATGTGAAACTAAAGCTTTGTAGGTATTTCTGCCGATAGCATTACCCCGAGTTCTCGGAGATATTATTATAAAGTCTTTGCGGTTTGCTTTACACTGATACCGCGCGCCGCACTTGTGACAACTAGTCTAAGTTTTTTAGGCTGGAGGGTTACAATAAGTGAAAAGTCAAAAATTTACATAGGTATTTGATACTGGTAAACAATAAATTTGGACACCTAGATATAACTAGATTAAAATTTCTTTTTAATATTTAAATTACTAATTTCGTAATTGTGGATAGGTCAATTTTATTTGTAACACTTTTTGAAATAAAATGTCAAGTTTTAATTGAAAAAAACATCAGAAAGAACATTGCAAAAAATATTGATGTTAACGAATAATATCGAATAAAAAAACATCGATATAAACATCAAAAATCGAAACACAAAAATCGATGTTTTCAAAACATCGATACATCGTGCGCATCCCTACTTTGAGATAGTGAAATATATTAATGCAGCACTACTATTACAGAGTTTATATTAGTAAATATAAATACATATATTATTTACGAAATAAGATATCTAATGATTCTATTTCGTAGGTCGCAAATATTTTCTTAAGTTGGCATATTTTAAAATTTTAATTAAAATCTTCTTTTAGTGTTTTGTGATTCCAATTAGCAAGCGCGCCCGCAACATGCAAAAAATGTCCTAAACACGCGTTGCTTACACATGCAAATTACTAACTAACAGGCTGGCCAGCCACTTCTTTCAGAAGTTCTCTTGGATATGTACCCGCAGCATATCTCTCTAATATTGGCACTTTCCTTTCAAATTGAATAGAAAACGCAGCTTAAAGATTGCTTATGTGAAATAAAAATTTGAAACGAGGGGAGACTGGGGCAGGTTCGGCCATGGGGCAGAGTCAGTCATAATCATTTAAGGTTTAAATCTTCCAATTATGGCTCCAGCTTTATTACTAAAAGTTTACCAAGCTGTTTGTGTAATAAAGCATTATGATTCTCCATGCTAACTTATGTTTCATAAATTCTGTGATTTAAAACTGTATTTTTACCAAAGAAGGTAGGTATAAGTTAAGTCAAAAACTAACCGGGCCAATATAGATAAGGGTGTCGCACGTCAAGCTTTGCGAGAGATTCTGTCTAAAAATATGAAGCAAAGGGATGCTACAAGTGTTTTAACATAAAAAAAAAACAACTTTGCAAACACATATTAATGAAACTTTAGAAAAGATGACAGACGACATGATGACGGATACGAAAGTTAGGCTAAAGAAAAGAAGCAAATATGCTACCGGAAAAATATTTTCAACATCGCAAGAAGTAATACATATAAATTATTACGAGTTCTTGTTTAGTATTATAACTGTCGAATTGGTCGAATTGAAAGTAACCAAAAATATGGGATGATAATAAAGCCGGTATTGACCGGATGTATGGTTTCATAAAGAGACAAGCTACCTTATCAATAAGAAAACCAGAAAGAACCAGTTTGGTAAGAGGGCTGGAATTCAACTAAGAAGGTTTCGGAATTATTTTTCAATTCTTGCAGTTGCAGTCCCACCTGTCTGCATTTCCAGGGCTAAGAGAATATAGGTAATCATTCAGAGGATAATAAGATTTTGCTGCTGTTAGATAATCATTCTTTATGAGGGTGCAATTTCAAAATGGCTACTAGTGACATTCTAGTCATATTTTCATGGAGTGCATTTTGTTTATTTCTTGTTCTACTTAAATGGTCTCATTAAGTTGGTTTCCTCGTTTACAGAAAGTCTGTCAGAGTAGGTGAAGTTAGTGGTACTGCGTTCGCTTTCCTTCTGGCTATTAACATAGCGGTTTTTAATTAACCCAGTTGGTTTGCATATATCAAAGTTTCGACATGACTCAAATGAAGCAGTGGTCATAGGAAGTGAAAATAATAAGGACAAGCCAACCTCTGTATCTATACTAAAAACTAGAATTTAGGAAAAATGCGCATAATTTAAACTTAAGAGATAGAAACTACCTCTCAATACCAAAGCACAGAACTTCATTGTTTCAAAGATGTTTCTCTTATAGTTTTGTTAAACTTTACAATACTATCCCATTACAGTTTAGGCAGTGTAGTATAAAGAAACTCAAAATGGGTCATAGGGATTTACTACTCATATGATTAGATTACCATTTTCTGCTGGTACTATCTTAACTTTGAGATCAGTATTGTTTCATTTTGTTTCTATTGTAATTACAGGCCACAAAACGGATCACAGTTGGTTTAGTGAAGGAATGGCCAATGGCTTAACTTTGCCACCTGTGTTCCAAGTATGTGTAGATGAATGTATGCATATGCCTAATAAAGACGTTTATTATTATTATTATTATTATTATTATAATTTATCTTCTGGTTACGCCCAGACACTTAGGTTGGCCTAATCTGTCGTAATGTGTTTCATTGTCCTTGTTTGTTTGGGTTATTTCCTTTAAGTTCGCAATAACTTCTAATTTGACGGGAGGAGCTGTCATTTAAATAGATTAAGTTTTCTCGTGGCTTTTTCTCTTCGAACCTCGTCCAAGAAGGAAGCCACGCCATATTATAAGGCGTCTTCTTGGAAAATTCCTTTTTTAGGGCTAACCTCCTTTTTTCGCTAATTTTGTAGAGTTTTTACAAGAGGGCTTCAATGGATAATTTTCTTTTTCTATTATTTCTAGGGGCTTGAGTTGCCAAGTTTTTTTTATCACCCTTTTGTCAAATCCCGTTGTTGTTGCCCCGGCCTTGCCGTTCTTTTGCATCGCGGCGTTTTTTTTTTAGTTCTGTTTTGACCTAGTAACCACATGAGTATCTAGCTGGTAGTACCTAAACCTTGAAGATAAACTACGCTAGAAGGCTACATTCAGTTTCAAGAAGCTACAAGATGACCGTTTCAACTGTGTCCACCTGGTGAAGCAAGTCCACCTTACCTTTCTGGAGTAGCCCTAAACTACTACTGCTGGTAACAGATACCGCAAGTTCACAGTGGCATAGCAGGCTCGTAAATGTTTTTTAATATTGCACGTCATCTACGTTTTAATTTTTTTCCTATTATCCACTTTCCCCTTTTTACCGTTCTTTTTATATGCCACCTTAATTGGCTTCTTCATAATTTTTTTATATTTTGTTAACTTTATTAAATTTACTAACTTAAAACGTTCGCACCATGTGACAACGATATTTAAATATAAAAAAGGACGCCATAAACTTCAGCCTATTGATCACAAATCACCGCGGTGATTTGTGCTCTTGATATTGGAGTTTATGGGCCTTTCAGGGGTACATGTACAATTTCATTTAATGTAATTGAGTTTGACGTCATGCGAAATAATGGAAGAGTGAAGAATATAGCAGCATCCGGAACACCTCATTCAATTCGGTTAGAGATCGGATGAGATTCGATATCTCGTAGAGGGACGGTGAATGTCGCAACTGACAACTTATGGTCGGAGGGAACCAGGGGTTGATATCCCTAGGAGGGTGCAGGGTGCAGATCGCGATGGTTGCCGTAACTGAGGACTGTGTTTTGGAAATCCAGGTTAAGCAGTTGAGCAGAAGATCTTCTCGGGAAAACTTTGTATTAGGTACTTAAAAACGAGTAAAGTAATCGAATTAGGGTATATGATAAAAAGTAGTCTTCAAATTAATAGAACTTTTAAATATACGTTCTTTTAAAGTTCCTGCAGTCGATTAATATTTCTGAATTGTCGAAAATCGAACTAAACTATTTTTTCATCAATAATGCCAATGCATGATGAATATTAAATTAGCGAAATGATTTCTATTTATGCTAAAGAAAACTTCAATGGACGGGCAGCAGCAAGACTTTTTATATACCGTTCTTTGCGAGTGGCGGTGGACGGATTTTTTTCAGACACATTTATCATGAACGCCGGAGTCTCTCAAGGTTCTATATTGTCGCCCACATTCCTTTCACTATACATTAACAATATTTTGGAAAATACCTAAAGATGCTATATATAGCTTCGCTGATGACAGCACACTTGTTTTATTTTTCACTGCAAGAGGTCTCACATCTCAACAAAGACCTAGAAGAAATTCTGTCTTGTGGTGACAGTAATCAAGTAGAATTTAACGCTAAAAAACCCAAGCGGCAGTTTTCTTTTTTTTAAATTAGTGTTGAAGAACCGGATATAGTCATGGCGGGACACTCGATTTCCTTGGCTTCATCAATTCATTTATTGGGCGTCAATTTGGATAGTCATATGTCTTGGCATAGTCACGTTGCGGCCATTGCTAAAGCAGCCTCACAGAAGCTTAAAATACTTTTCCGAACTAAGAACCTCTATATACCCCAACAACTTATGATGCTCTATAAAGCCTAAATTCGACCATCGCTGGGTACTGTTCGCATATTTGGGGTTCTGCTCCTAAACATACCCTGAGATTGCTAGATTCCATTTAAAGAAGAGCCATTCGCTTTATCGGTGACCATGATCCGACAAACAACCTGGAAAGCCTTGAACATCGAAGGCAGGTTGGCGACTTGAGCCTATTTTACAAATATTTTCATGGCAAGTGCTCAACGGAGGTTGCCCGCTTCATTTCACTCATAGCGATGCATGGTAGAAATACACGACGAGCTACTGCAGCCCACCTGTACATGGTTTAACTTAGTGTCTCTCGAACGACACTGTTCAAAAATTCTTTCATCTGGAGAACGTCATCACTTTGGAAGGACCTCTCTGAGGCCGTGCTTCGCAACGAGTATAATCTCCAAAGATTCAAGACCAACGTGAATCATTTCCTGCGCAGAGGCATCGCTCGCAGAGTGCCATAAAGGATTATTCCTGCAGTAAGAAATATAGAGGCACTAAGAAATATTTTTCAAAGACTGAACGGTCGTTTGGGCGAAACTGGGTCGTCCTCAGAGTCACATTGGACGTCCTAAGGTAATCACTGTCGCTCAAGAGAAGGAAATTCTAGTGCGAATTGGTGAATATTCGAAGATAAGTACGAGACATTTAGTGAGTGTTACTGGTGTTAAGAAAACCTCAGTTTTAAATGCTTTGCACATAGAAAAATCATATCCATATTATTGTAATCCTGTCCAAAATGTACTATCAAATGACCAAGCAAGACTTCAGTTCTGTCAGTTTCTACTTCATTAACAATGTTAAGATGGAACGTTAATCAGTAAAATCCTTTATACGAATAAAGGGACCTTTACCACATGTGGCGTGTTTAACTGGAGAAACAACCATGCTTAACAACTGAAAAATCTACACTTAACGAGAGAAAGCCATTTTCAATAGTAATTTTCTGTCAACATTTGGTGTGGTATAATGTGCGATTTTATAATGAGACCCTTTGAATGACCTTCCAGGCCGAATGATGAACAGTATTTGCAGTTTTTAAACATTGATTTAGAATATTTACTTTAATCATATGCCCTTAAATTTAATTGTCTTAACCAGCGGTTTCCTAATAGATGATTTGGCCGTGGTAGCAACTATTCATGGCCACCTCGTAGCCCCGACCTTACCCGTTTAGAGTTTTTCTTTTGGGGGTTATATAAGATTTTAGTGTATAAAGTAGAGATTCAGATACGCGACCAACTGCTGCAAAGGATTCAGGAGGCAACCAACATAATTCAAAATATCGAAAGAACTTTATTTAAAATAAGACGATATTTGGTAGAAGGTTTAAGGAAATGTATAGAAGTGGGCAGTGGACATTTTCACGTTTGTTAAAATGATTTTAATACATAAATCTTATTATATTGTTTTCTAATTTTTTGTCAAAACGTAATAAATATTTTTGTTAAAATTAAAGACTTCCATGCAATGTTGTTTAATAATGCAAATATCATTACATATATACAATTACAAATTTTCATGTTTTGATCTCAAAAACAGCTTGAGCTATGAAAAAAAAAAAATTTAGAAATTAAACTTTAACATCCTCTATCCCATTAGCGACCATCATTTTAATAAGACATGTTTAGTTCAAACCTATTATTCTCATTTGTAGAACCCAAACCACAGATTCTACTCTATGGCGCATTCATTACAGACCACCGTGTATATCAATTCGTTCTCAAGATACAGGGTGGCCGTTTAGTATGGCAAAGTAGAATAGCTCCGTTTGTATTTATAATACACAAAAAATGTTAATATAAAAGTTGAAGGACAATAAGTGAGTTATAACGTAAAATTATTTTTGACTCTATAGGGTGGCTCAACAAAGTGGAACAAGAATTTTTATTTTTTTTTTAAATAGAACGCCATGTATATTTTTGCACTTTTAAATTCCACTCGATATTCCGCGTATCATCGAAAACATAGTTTTTAATTATATTGCAATGTTGCTAAGTTATTTAAAAGTATTGTTTTTTGGAAGAAAAAACTTGGCACATTAAAATTTGAAATATAATTGAATTAACTCAAGACATTCGAAACATTCCAGAGGCTATCAAAGATAAAGACTATTTCAAGACTTAAGGCCCTCAGAACATTCCATATTTTGTACAGGGTGTGCTCTACAAACGTGTCAACTTCTCACATTTTAAAATTAATTTACTCTTTTTTTTCAAATGGAACACCCTATATTTTATTATTTTATCTTGTAGAGTTTTTTGCCCTTTACAACTTACGTTAAAAGGTTCGTAGTTATTTTTGCTCATTTTGGCCTAATATTTTTTTTTAATAAAAAGTCTGAGAAAAATGTTTTTTTTATTTTATTTTATAGTTAGCCATGACAGACAAAAGTAAATAATAGCAAAAGTAATAGTAATTTTATTAAGATGTTATTGTTATTTTATTTCTTACTTTTTATCAAGTTAAATTTATATTGTGACAAAAATGAATTATTCAAATGTAGAAATGATCGACATGATTTATGTTTTGGGTGCTAGTGATAAAAATGCTTTATTAGCTACAAGAATTTATGAAAAAGGATACCCAGAGTGAAGACACCCTGATAAAAAGACATTCGAAAAGCTAATGGAGAGATGTGAAACTACAGAAAGTGTAGCTTATAAAAAAAAATGACCGAAGCTAATGAATTCAACGTTCTGTTAAGTATTACTGACGGCCGGTATTATAGCCATAGTTTAAGCTTTTTAGTCTAAACTTCTAGGTTAAATGAAGATAATCTTGTAGTTAAACTGAGATCATCAAAGGACCGTTTTATAGTTTTCGGCCCGTGCCTAACTTTACTTTAGGTGTTTGTTTTTTAGGTTATGTTATGTGCTTTGTCCTTAGGCCGATTTATTCTTAGTTCTTAGTTCTTTTATGAGTATTTGCGATTACGTAACTTCGAGCTAGGTTGCAGTAGGACTACGACAAAGCTTAAAACAAAATGGGAAAACAAGAAGAAATTAACAAAAAAGAAATTTGCCCAAGAAAAGTGTGAGCTGTATAAATTCTCGAAGGCGACGAGGTGCGTCTACAATATAATTGCATCCAAATTGTCTTCATCGTCAGAAATAATCTGATCTACCAAAATCAATTATTTCTTTCATAGCTAAAAAGGCCAGGAGTTTCACCACCTGAAGACAAATATTATTACAGTATCAAAAATGTTTCTTATGTGTATAAATAGAGTAGGTACAACTTCCAAAATTCAACCTCAGAAAAAAAACTTTCTTTTATTACTTGCCTTGAAATATGAATTAAGTAGGTACCAAAAACACCAAAAAACAAAATAAACCCACAAAACTACAAAATTATAGGTTAAGTCCCATAAAAAAGTAAAAATAAATTGACGTTTGGCGGGTTAAACCGTCCTAACTGACGAATGATCCGACTGTTAGCTTAAACTAAAATAGTAAAGTTTAAACTCGGCAAAAAACCTGAAAAAGAAGAAGAAACGTAGTTTACTTAAACTTTTAGTTTAAACTCGACCTATAATACCGGCCGTGAGAATCCTAATATTGGTCAGCGTCCTCTTGCACAACAACTGGACATTGGATAATCGGCGGTTCAAAAAATAATCAACTCAAACAAATTACATCCTTACCACGTCCAGTTGCTTAATGATGAGGACTATGGTAGGCTAGTTGAATTTTTTTGTGTGTGGGCGCAAAATAAAATAAGGGTGCAGCATAATTTTGCGCATTTAGTTTTTGCGACGAATGCTACCTTCCATAAAAATGCCCCGGTGCACTCCACAAGGCTCATTAGGGAATTCTTAGGCGAAACTTATGGTCAGCAATGAATTTTAAGAGGAGGACCTGTATCATGGCCAGCTAGATCGCAGGATATGACAAAAATGGATTCTTCTATATGAAGATTTGTTAAAGGTCAGGTGTACAAAATGTCTCCGATAACTAACGAAGACATGAAAATTTGCATAAGAAATTGTTTCCAGGCGATTACTCCCTAAATGTGTCGCATTTTAAGCGAAGAATTTGAAGATCGTGTCCAGAAGTGTATAGAGGCTAATGGAGGACACTTTGAACATTTGATTAGATAGTTTATGTAAGCAGTTCGATGATCTGGTTAAAGCACCTTAAATAAGTAAAATAAAAAAAAAGTATTTTCTCAGACTTTTTATTAAAAAAAGATATTACGCCAAATGAGCAAGAATAACTAATCAACCTTTTAACAAAAGTTGTAGAGGGCAAGAAACTCTACGAGATAAAATATTAAAATACCATTTGAAAAAAAATTAATTTTAAAATGTGAAAAGTTGACACGTTTGTAGAGCACACCCTGTACAAAATATTCTGAGGGTCTCTAGGTCTTGAAATAGTCTCTATCTTTGATATTCTTGAGAATGTTTTAAATGTCTTGAGTTAATTCAATTATATTTCAAATTTTAAGGTGCCAAGTTTTTTCATCCAAAAAAAAATATTTTTAAATAACTTGGCAACATTGCAAAATATTTAAAAAATATGTTTGCCACGATACGCGGAATATCAATGGGGAATTTAAAAGTGTAAAAATATACAGGGTCTTCTATTAAAAAAAAAAACGAAAATTTCTTGTTTCTCTTTGTTGGGCCACCCCATAGAGTCAAAAATAATTTAATGTTATAACTCACTTTCTCTCCTTCAACTTTTATATTAACATTTTTTGTGTATTAGAAATACAAACGGAGCTATTCTACTTTGTCACACTAAACGACCACCCTGTACATATAGGCCACCAGAGTTTTAAGTAAAGACCACTGTATATGTACCTTTTTCGATTCCAAGTATTATAAAATTTTATTATTAATTGCACTTTGAGGCCCGGAGGGACAAATAAACAGAGGTGAATAGCAACATTAACAACTCATCACTACTTATTGGTTGGTTAATAATGCGTGAGATTAGTTGTGCTATTTATCAGTAGTGATGATATACATTCCTAGATTTCTATGCCGCAGTTCTTTGTATCATCGGATGTACATCGAATATTTCTAAAACAAATATTACGTTTTGATAAAACTAAACTTGCAGAGCGACGCCAAGCTAGGTGGCAATAAATACAATCATGAAATATGAGCTCGCCGGAGGCATAAAGAACTCCGAAAATACACACTTTTTATTTTTTACCGAAAAAAACCTATAAATCAGGTAAATTTTTTTGGATATCTCTCTGGTATAAAGCAAAACGTTAAGCAATATCTGATCCCAGCTGCCATTCATCCGCCCCATTCAATTTCAATTGAGGTCAATATCGAAATGCCATTTACCCAGATATTTACTGGTTTCCACGCTTTCTCTGTTTATTGATTAGTTGATGAGATTTGAAATTTTTTATTAAATACATTTCAAAAAGCGGGGCTAAATTATAAACGGTTTCAATAATCGTTTCTTTCGTTTCTTCTAGAAATATGATTAACATAAAAAGTTACAGATATTTAGAAGAGCATTTCAAGCCGAGTCGAGACGAAATATGGGGGCAATAGGGAGAGAGAGCAAAATTATATTCTATGAAAATGCTCACGTGTTGAGTGGCTAAATGAAAAAGTTTTACAACTAATAAAACAATATATTTTTTTTATGATAAGGCACAGCACTGCAGAAATAACCCTTTATGGCGCTCCGTGAGCGCTGCGTGTGTGCAGGAAACGATTCACGTTGGCTTTGAATCTTTGGAGGTTATACTCGTTGAGGAACACGGCCTCAGTGAAGTCATTCCAGAGTAATAACGTTCTTTAGATGAAAGAATTTTTAAACAGTTTCGTTCGAGGAACACTAAGCTGAACCACGTACGGGTGGGCTGCAGTGGTTCGTTGTGTATTTCTACCATGCACTGCTCTGGGTGGAATCAAGCGGGCAAACCTCAGTTGAGCACTTGCTATGAAAATATTTGTAAAATAGACTCAAGTGGCCAACCTGCCTTTAATGTTTAAGGCTCTCGATGTTGTTCGTCACATTATGGTCACAGATCAAGTGAGTGACTCTTCTTTGAATGAAATTTAGCAATCCCAGGGTATGTTTGGGAGCAGAGCCATGGTCGAATTTGGGCTTTATAGAGCATCAAACGTTGTTGGGGTGTATAGAGGTTCTTAGTTCAGAAAAGTATTCCAAGCTTCTGCGAGGCTGCCTTAGTAATGGCCTCAACGTAACTATATCAGGACATATGACTATCCAAATTGACGGACAATAAATGAGTTTATAAAAAAACGGCTGCCATCAGCGAATCTATACAGGGTGTACTAAATTAAGTGCGCACCATTGCTAACTTTTTTATTATTGGAGATACAAAGTCGGTTAAATTAGCAAAGTAGCAGCATTTCCTCCGTTAATTTAAATGGCGAAAGCAGAAAAACAATTGGACATAACGTTTCTGAATAATTGAGGAAAATGTATTTTTTTTAAACGGCACACCTTGTATATTTTTTACCAAAATGATTGCAAATAAAAAATTTCATATGCAATATCGGCCTAAAATTAAAAAAACATCAACACAGCCATAGAAATAAAAAATAGTTTGCCTTTGACGTTTTCATCGAGACTACCATGAAAACAAAAACGAATTAACTAAAGTGTCCTCATTTTATGTAGCCATTATTGTTAACGAAGCCGAAATTGTCGTAGTTTTGCGTTAAGTTATCTAGTTTTTGCTTTTAAATATTACAAAATGGCGTTTACGCATTTAGAACATTGCTATATGTTAGAAGCGTATCTTGGTTGCAGAAAAAATAGTGTACTAGCACTCGAGCAATACGATCAAATGTATCCTGAACGTGAGCAACCAGACAGAAGGTATTTTCTAAGGCTGTATAGAAAATTTAGAAGTCACGAAAGAGTATTTATAAAGACAAAGATTCGTACACTATTACATAGTAATTCTGTGAGTGAGCCACGTATTTTCTTCACGTTTTGCTTTTTGGTTCAATTAGCTGTGTTCAATATTAATGAAAATAGACACTTTGCTAAATCAGCTTGTTTTTTAATCATAAATTACACTTTTATGGATACCTTGATTAACAAACACAAGTAGGCTATGTGAGCAAATGTCAAAGTAATTGTCAGCAGGCTTTGTATTTTGAAAATTATTTCTATTTGATTTAAGTATTGTTTGAAATCGAGTAAGTTAATAAATTTTGATTTTTCGCTGTTGGGTGAAAATGGAGCGCGTTACACGATATTTGACCCGTGACGAGTGTGTTCAAGCAGTGACTTTACATGGCGAAGGAATGAGCTACCATGCCATTGGTTTGATGTTGACAGTTACAATATGCCGTGTTGTTCAACGCTTCAGAGAAACCAATGACTACCATAGACGTCCTGGGCAAAGCAGGCCTCGAGTCACTAAACTCAATATACAATACAATACAATACAATATCTTTATTGTTTCTATAAAAAATTACAATTTCAATAACAATGAGTTCCGAAATTTTAAAGAAAAGATAAGTTAAAATTTGTTTTGAGGAAAAATGGCAATTTGTGTAATAAATATATTACTAATGACTTTTTACTCTACAGCAAGAATAATAGTATATTATTAACCGAGGTTTAGACAGCCATCATTATTGCCCGAGCGGCAAGTTTAAATCACGAGGAGCGAAGCGACGAGGGATTTAAGACGCGAGGGCTATAAGCTGTCTAAACCGTGGTTAATGAAATATTTTTTCCACTACTACAAACTTTTATAAGACATTTATCTTCATAGTATTAATAATTATAAAAAATTATAGGTAGGTATAAGTATATTTTTTAATCAAGTTACCTGCGCTTTGGAATTGGCAAAATATTTTGTTGTTTTGTCAGGTGGCTTTGTCAATGTCAATTTTTGTTCGTTTATGTCATCAGATTTCACGAGTTTTCCGTTTGTTTAAATGAGCGAAGAAAATGTTAGTGATATTATTATGTGTACACCTCCAGAATGGATGGAAGCAGAAAAAATGTTGATTGTACCTATCTATATTTTACAATATCAGGAGTCTCTAATAATCTAATATGTATTGATAATTATCTGGTTGCCTAACCACAAGAAATGATGTTTATGAATTCATGTTGTAGAATCAAAAAATCAAGTTGCCTGCGTTCAAATAGATTCTTGAAGATCGGTCAATAATGGATTTCAATGCCTTATTATTGAGCATGGTCAATAATAACTTATAAGGTAGAGAAAAACGATTTCTAAAGTTAATAATCGGTCAATAATGGCGATGTTATAGGTTAGTAGTGGAAAAACTAATATATATAATAATATAGTAAAGCGTTTCGGTGTGGTTGCTTTACTCATTCCCGAGAAAGGCTAAAAAACTACAGTGGCTCAAGATCGTTTCATTAGATTACGTGCTTTAAAAGAACGATTTACCACGTCGAGAAATATTTTAATCGAACTTAGTGCCGTTCATAACATCCAACCGAGCATTGATACTGTGAGGAGACGTCTTACCGAGCACAGCTTGCATATTAGAATAGCAGCGACGGGCCCCGCATTAAACGCAGATCACCGTAGAGCTAGATTACAATTCGCTACGCAGCATGTAAACTGGACTATTGAGGACTGGGGGCATGTTTTGTTTACGGACGAATCTAGGTTGTGCCTGTATAGCTCCGATCGACGTCTAAGAGTGATTCGACGACCAAACGAGCAGTATGCCCAATGCAACATACATGAAACAACATTAATTAATGGAGGCTCTGTGATGGCTTGGTGAGGAATTTCCTTAACAGCGCGGACAGATCTTGTTCCTCTACGTGGAGGTTCGTTAAACAGCGAAAGGTATATTTCTGATATTTTATCTGAGCACGTTGTACCTTTTGCTCCTTATATCGGCAATAACTTTTTGTTAATGCACGACAATGCGAGACCATACGTAGCGCGTATTGTAACTAAATATTTGCAAGAGATAAATATTCAGATTCAATCGAGCATATGTGGGACGTTATTGGCAGAAAATTAAGACGTCGTCAGCCTCCCCCAGCAACCTTGCAAGACATAGAAAGGATAGTGGTTGAAATTTGGAAGGAAATTGAACAAAATCAAATTGAAAACCTAATTATGAGTATGCCACGCCGATGTGCAGCTGTTATTAGAAGTAGAGGCGGAAACACAGGCTACTAATTAATCTTTATTTTTATAACATAATTATTAATCTGTTTATTTGTTATTTTTTGTTAGTGCCATTTTTTTAAACTTACTTCTTATGATTCTCTAATAGAAATGTATACTGGAATATAAAATCGTCTATCTTCATTAATATTGAACACAACTAATTGAACCAAGAAGCAAAACGTGGAGAAAACACGTGGCTCACGTTGGAATTACTATGCAACATTGTACGAATCCTAAAATATTTACACAGGGTGTTTCAAATTTTGGGAAAAAAACACAACATGTCTGTTACACCCAGTATACCATGAAAATTAACTTCCTAACAAAAATTGCGAGTAAAGCAATATTCTTAAAGGATAAACCTATCATGTGCAAAAAAAATCATTTAAATCGGACAATAGGTTTAGAAGATATATAACATCAAAATTATTGGAAATTTTTAGTGGTGCGTTAATATTGCTGTTCAGTGTACATGTTACTGTGAAAGTCCGCAATCCGGTGAATGTCGAGATACACCGGTTAATGTCAACATTCAGCAAATTACTTGGCGTATGTCCGAAATATTTGTCAAATATCATTATTTCTAACTTACACCGGCGAATGTCAACATTCATCATGTACTCATGGTGTATGTTAAAATTAAAAACAAACATTTTTTTTAAAGAGAACAAAAATAAAATTCTATAGGTTTTTTATGTATTAAAAGATAGGAAATAATTTTCAAAAAACATAAAGCTAGTTTTGAACTTAAAACAAATACAACCAAATAATATTAATGTAACAAACGTATATTAATGAACATTGTATTTTTTAAACTGAAATGTAAAAAAACAATGAAAATGGATTTCAGTCTCATTTATTGCAACAACTTAAGCTACCATGACACTTCGAATTGCATAAAAGCTCCTTGCTTTTACAGCTACATTTAGCCCTGGAACACTTCTTTTTGCAGTTACAACGTGTATAGCCTTGCCCTCCACTTTTTGAATTAGCAGAAGCTGCTTCTCTTAGCGACATTTCTTGAGTTGAAACCTCATCCATAGAAAGTAATTTTTTTTACAAATTGCGAATTGGTTACGGGTAAAAAGTTGCTTCAAGGTACCATTTTTGTTTGCTAACTTATAAAAGTCTGAATTCTCTATTCCAACAACAGTCGCTAACACATTTCGTGGGTCTGTACGACCACGATCGACGTCAGGGACTTTAATTCTTACGGTATCACCAATTTGGGCCGCAGGAAACTTTTTATTTGAGGTTCGCAACATTTTTGTTGCTTGAAGTAGAAGATTCTCTTTTGCGGCTACTCGTTTTAAATAAATTAGCTCATGCTGTTCAGTCAGCACTTGAGATGAAGACATGCTGAGCTGCAGATCAGTCAGTGCTTGAGATGAAGACGTGCTGGGTTGCGGATCAGTCAGTGCTTGAGATGAAGACGTGCTGGGTTGCGGATCAGTCGGTGCTTGAAATAAAGACGCGAAGACGTGAGGTAAAGTTTGTAGATTGGCTCTAGTGGTATTTTGGTCATACAAATCGCTATCATTTAAAAGATGGCCATCAATATGGTCACTAACCAAGTTTTCTTCAAAAGCATTGATGTAATTTTCTAGTTGTTCCTTGGTTTTAATGTTGGTAATTTTCCCGCAAGGGAGAGACGAAGATTCTATGCCTCTTTTTGGTTTAACGCCAAACAGAGCTTCATATGGACTCTGGCGTATCCCCTCATGATAACTTGTGTTTCTGGCAAATTGGACAAACGACAAACATTCTGACCATTTATTCGAATCATTATCGTGCCTCCATGCAGTCAACATATTTTGTATGTCCTGATTGGCTCTTTCGACTGAACCTTGTGTTTGGCTATGACGAGGCTTTCCGTGCACTATTTTAACATCTTTCCACATAGTTCAGAGATGACTCGGTTGCTGAACTCTCTGCCATTATCCGAATGCAATATAGCGGGAGCACCAAATACTAAAAATATGTGAAGAAGGTGATACGCTACTTCTTCCGCTCTTTTGGTTTTTAATGATCGTAACTGGACAAACTTCGTTAAATGATCTTGATATATCATTATAAATTTGTAATCGCTATCGTTGTGAGATTGCAAATCTATTAAATCGACTTGACATCTAGAGTTTAATTCAAAACTGACCATTGTTTTCACAACAATACCTTTTTTAGGAGCACCGTGTTTCATTTGACATTGTTTACACAAATTTAAATACAACAGTATAACTTCATAAGTAATATTTTTGTATTTAATTTGTAATTCTTTAAGCATTCGTGTTCTTCCTCCATGGCCGTTCTTATGTGAGTTTCAAAAAGTATACCAAACAACTCTTCGTTTGTAACATAATATTGGATATTCGTTTCTCCTGGTTTAAATGGCACAATTAACTTTTGTTCGTCACTAACTTTTAAAATGTCAAAACGTTTTAAACGTCTGTAGTCCAAAGGTGTACTGCACTTATTTTTAGCAGACATTATTTCAAAAACGATTTTAGATTACCTTTCTGGAGAAAAATAAAAACAATTGTCTTCTCGTTTAATGCCAATTAGGGTATGTAACTTATCAAAAAACTGATCACGATTCACCGTAGTAGCCATTGAACACAAATTATAATAACTTAGGTCTATCAAAATTAAATTAGCAAGATTGCACGCACGCTATTTAACCTTGCGTAAGACTAGCGACAAGCCCACACAACAGAAGCGAACTAAAGAAACCGCTAGAAAGCCAGCTATAACCTGTCGTTTTCGACATTGGCCGGAGCTCATTTGTGTTTGTCGACATACACCGGTAAAACTCCGAATTTATAATAAAATTAGTAAATGTTCCGTCTTTCACCAACTCATTTGATGTTTGTCGACATTCACCGGTGCATGTCGACATTCCTCAATTTTGAACCTTCACGGTAACATACATAACTAGCAAAATTTGTTACCACGCTAGAAGATCAATATTTAATTTAATAATAATGAAATAGAGAAATGATTAAGCCTTTTATGAAATCGAATTGTAACCTATTTATTACTAAATGATTCTTTAAAGCTAATTCTACTCTGGTGTAAATGCACTTTTCCAACAGCTTCTCCATAGGCCAGTGGCGGCTCGTCGTATAAAGCAACTGAGGCCGGGCCTCACATGTAAAATTATTAAATTATTTATTTAAATATAAAACGTTTTTTAACTAATTTCCAATCATTAAAAGTATCAAAACAATAGAACATTGAATTACCATCAAAGTTTAACATATTATCTTTTAAATTTAGCGCGCACCCCATCCAACATTAATTTTAAAAACTGAAATCATTGCCTGACCGCATAAAAAGAAAATTGTAATCCCAAAAACTTGAGCTTCCTTTACGTCACAAACGCTATTCTCTCCAACCCGGCACCTCCACCGCATTAATTGCGCAGAACAGGAAGAATAGGCAAATTTTGTAGGCGAGTGAGGCCCACTTATTTGGGCCTATATATCGTATTATTTTTACAGTAGCTTGCAATGGCATGCATGTTGCCAAATGTTTATTGAACAAGGACACTTATTGACTTATTTACTTATTATTTAAATGTTTTATTTTTAAAAACATAAAAAAATAAGTTAGAAATGATTGATAAATGTTTTCATTGTTCTATAAGATATTATTAATAAATATGCTATTAAATCCCAATAACAAAAAACAGATAAAAATTAAAGATTACAGGTGGGTGCCTAGTGCCTATTTGAAACTTGGCAATGTTTTATTGTTAAAAGGCTCATCTATCTTTTCTTCTCGTAGGATCAGGTGTCGGGTTATTAGATTTAATTAGTGCCATTCGTTTGTGATTGTTAACCTATCGTGATTTTAGATTTTCGAGGCGGGTCTGCGGGTTAAAATATTGACACCTAATTAATTTGTTTTCTTGTTGTGTTGGTGCACATACCGACTCCTAGAGTCGGTTGTGGTTGGTGATAGGAGGTAAGGTAAGGCAAGAGCCCTTTACATCAGGTGAGTAAGCCGATTTGCTTTTTATTTTAATAATTAATACAGTATTGCCATTTCCAAGGTCCAAGGTTTCGTTACATAAAATTATTTTTTTTGTGCTTTGTGCCTATTTTAATTTAAATTATGAATCCCTCTCACGATATTGTTTTGTCTTTGCTTGAAACCCCTTTCTCGCGACGACCTGAGATAGAAAAACGGCAAATTTTGGAGAGTCGACCAACACCAAAAAAACCGTTTTTAGCGAAAAGAGGGTGGGTCGGGAAAGTTCGCGATCAATTCAAACTTCATAATATGATAGTTACAAATGGCTTTGCGGGAGTTCATATAAACAAAGTTTATATTGCTGGCCGTGTATTTTATTAGGCAGCGTAAAAAACAATTGGAGTTCAGGGGGTGGGTATTCTGTTTTAAAAAAAATTTCACGGGCGGTAAAATCACACGAAAGTTCCAAAGAACATATTAAGAATTCTGTAGCGCTTACGAGAGTAGAGCAAAATGGAGACACAATAGCGGATGCACTGAGAGAAATTGACCCTGACCTTGCAAATTGAATATTTTTCTCGTGAAACCTAGTATTTCAAAATAATTATATTGCTGGTTGAATTCCTAACTACTCATTTTAAGCCAATAACCTTGAAATCGCGAAAAATTTTCGCCTGCGGCGCTATTTTCTAGCCTCGCCACATTATACACCCACGAGCCGCCACTGCCATAGGCAAAATTAAAGATATCTGTAGTTGTTTATGTCTAGTTTGTCACCGGACTTAAAAATGGGTACTGTCAGCGAATTTCTTAGATTGTGTGGAAAAATTCCCCGTTTGAAACAAAGATTGTAGATATAACATAGCGGTTGATCTATAGAGTGTCTTATACTTTTAATTCCTTTTACCGATGTTTTGTCTATGCCCTTGACCGTATCGTTTTTTAGATTGTATATCACGTATGCAATTCAGTTATCTCCACCGGTCGTAAGTAAATTGACAAGTTTACATTTTTTATAGTGCTAACGTTATTAAAGGAAATAGTTATCTTTTTAAAAGCAGTCTCACCTATTAAGAAAAAAAACATATCAAATTTTTACAAACGTTGTCTGTTAAGGTGTTGCCCATTTTTAGCAAAATTGGTTTAGGTTTTTTAATTCGATTATCGTCTGTTATTTTTTCGGTGAGCGATAAGCTGCTATAACTTCGTATGTAGTATCTCAAAAATTGAAAAATTTAAAGAAAAACTCCTATATCTAAACGAGATAGATGAAAACTGATGCCGATGCCTGAGGCTTAACTTTAATAATAAACTTATTGGCGAAAACCGCATATTAATATCTATCACCGTTTCGGAGATACAGGGTTCCGAAAATGTGGATTTTTGGAAAAGTCTTTTTAACTTTTCTAAAGTTAAAATTGTTTTATTTTTATGAAAACATTTGCAACGCGTTTTTTTTTCGCAGAATAGCAATAATATATTATAATAGCAATAGAGAAGACAAATTTTTAATTGGGACACCCTGTATACTTTTGCACATTTAAATAGATCTTGAAATTACCATTTTAAAAATATATCACACTAGGTGTTTATTTTAAGTTTTCTTTGACACATAGAGGTTTAAATTTTTTACGTGTCGACTTTGAAGCGCGCACTTTGAACAAGTAGGGTATTTTTTTTAAGATATTTTTTTCACATGTCTTTTGTTTTGCCATTCACCTCTTAGTGTATATACACTTCTCAGTATAATAGGTACAATTCAATCCATTATATAAAAAAAAGTGTAATTTAAAAAAAAATATTTAAGTTCAAATTCAATTTCGGAAATTGATAATATTTTTTTTTTCTATAAAAACACTTAAAACAGGACAAAGCTCCTGAGTGGCCGGGCAACAGGGAATACAAAACAGAAATTCCATATTTCAATTCTTTGTGCTGCCTAAGGGCTCTTTACTTTAAATGTGCCCTTTCCCTAGAATTAATTATTAGGCTTTTGTCGAGAGTGATGCTACCTAGATCAGAGAGTTTTAGGTCGGCGCGGAATTTAATGTAGGAGTTACGAAGTTTACGGTAGACTTAATTTAAAAATAATGCGGAATTTTATTCATCATTTTAATAAATTTTAATTTAAACGAAGTTTTTTTATTATTAGAGGAAAGTGTTTTACCTATCAGCAGCTGCCCAAAATATATCTACGTGTTGCTCCTTTAAGCGTGTAGGTCAGTTAATTTCTGTTTTGTGTTTGGTTAATGTGTTTCACCTCATTCTAAACAAATTGATTTTTTTTTCTTGCACCACAAGTACATGAATTGTTTCTACTTCAGGTTATTTCAATTTGCAATTTAAGTTTTAGATTAATTAAAAATCGTGTAGAGGTCAACATGATGATTTATCGTAAGTAAAAAGCAGCTATTATGTTCAACTATAAGTTGCTATGGTAAGCCATTAATTTTTGATCCTATGGTCATCCTCGTAATTTGGTCGTGTACCTTGAAATAGTTTATAGCATATGTACCGGAATTGAAGTGCAAAAGCAAAATTGCGATTGCGATTTTTATTGAACAAAGTGCAAAGTTGCACAGTCAATGCGATCCAAAAGAAATTATAATTGCGTTTTGTTACATTTAGGTTTCATAAACCACGATTTATGTTACCAAATAAATTAAACACTCTAATTTCAGTTGAAAAATAGTCCATACTATCAGTGAAGTCAATGTAATGTAAATAAAATAATGCAGTCTTCCTCCACAGTTTAATGATTGACATAAATTCTAAGTTCCCGACATGTTTCGAATACATAAGTACTCATCTTCAGGGGGCACTTAAAGGACTGTACAAATCCGAGAATGAACAATGAATATAAATCAAAGATAAAAGGACTTACCCAACATCGAGTTTAACATAAAAGTAAGTTGTCTCAAATTAATGAGTACAACTCATAGGATAGTACACATGTAAAGGTTGAAGACTTGGTTTATGAACTGGTTAATTGTATTGAAATATAAGTAAAGTTTTGATTAAGTTTTGATTTAGATTTAATAAATAAATAAATAAATATGCATTCACAGCATTAAAATATATTATAAAAATTGGAAATAAAATGATATTTATACTATAAATCCGAGCAAATAAATGGCCATCATTTCAGACTTCTGCACTCGGCAGATTCTGTTATTAACATGAGGCCAAAAGCTTAAATAATATAATACTTTATGTCATTAATGCGTTGCAATATATCCCGAAGATACCTACTAGATTTACAAGTGATAGGAAGAGAAAAGAAAAAAAAAGGAAACAGAAAAGAGATAAATGAAGAGTTTCTACTACTTATAATCTCTGACTATGACATTGGTTGTTAAACAAGATTTTATTTAATTTATTTTTAAAGGAATTACATGACATATTGACTTGAGCCAAATCCAGATCTAATGAATTAATTAATAAGGCAATATTATATGAAAAAGATCTTTTAAAAAACTCATGCTTATGTTTAGGAATGTTTATGTTTTTTCTACGTAAATTTAAGTGATGAACATCTGTATGAAAAGTAATTTTATTATAGAGGTAGGGAAAATAACGAAATTTTAAAATCTTGTTATAGAGGCAAGTTGCATGCAGTTTACGCCTATTAACCATGTTAAGCCAATAGAGGTATTTAGGCTTATGTGATATTCTGTTACGTCGGCGAATTCCAAATATTAAACGTAAACAATTATTTTGGAATTTCTGTATTCTGTGCACATCAGCAGCATCCAAACAAGGACCATAAACATTATTCCAATGGTTAAAATGCGATAAAACTAAAGAGTCACACAATAATTTTTTGGTCTCCCTGTCGAGAAAGTGCCGAAGTGGGTACAACGCCTTTAAAGAAAAATATACTTTTTTTAAGATATAATTAACATGCATTTTGAAACGTAGTTCAGAGTCCAAAATTAAGCCCAAACTTTTACATTTTTGCACCAATGGCAAATCATTATTTTCAATTCTAATATGCATACGGTTATTGAAGCTATCGATGGCAGCGCCATTTCCTAACAAAAGTACTAAAGATTTAGTTGGATTTAATTTAAGCATGTGATCCGAGGATACGTTGAAAAGTGCATTTAAATCAGTATTAATTTTGGTTTCAGCAATAGTGAAATCACGAGGAGAAAATGAAAAATATAATTGCGTATCGTCAGCGTACAGATGGTAGCGACAATTTTTAAAACAGGCATGAAAATTTGATGTGGAAATACTAAAAAGCAGAGGTCTTAAAATACTTCCCTGGGGAACTCCAGTGTGGCACTCGAGACAGTCAGAAATATCTTTATTAATAATTACTCTTTGTTTGCGATCTGATAGGATTAGTGAAAAACATTTTTGGATAAGACAATAAACTGATTATAACATCTGGAGGAGAAAAGTTTTCTTTTATTTTACGTTTAGCTGTTGAAGTTTAATTTTTTATTTAATATAAAAGGATAAAAAAAAATTAAGAAATTGAGAGTAATTTGTTAGCGCTGCACTAAAAAATACACTTGCGAGGGTTGGTGACGCCACTAACACTAGCTGACACCGTAAATATAGGAGATATAGATATTTTTTATAAAAAGTTCGAAAATGATGAAAACATATCAAACTCTAAACAATGGTTGGATACAATAGAATTGTACAAGGGTTGTTAAAGAGTTATAAGCAAAGTGAGAAAGAGGTATGTATTATGCAAAGGAAATTATATTGTAATTATAGACTACCCAGATCTAGAGCTTTGAAAAAATTAGTAGTGCTATGAATGGTTAACACAATCTATATTTGTATTTTTAATTATTTTCTTTATTTCTAATATTTCAAGGAGGTCTAATTTATTACTTTTGTTACAAAAATATAAACATTTTGTGTTTGTATCTGGGTTAAAATTATGTTTATTTGTAGATACATGTCTAGAAATGATTTTAGAAGGGGATTAGTTCAGATTCGAAGCTCTTACTATCTCTTTACAATGTTCATTAATGCGGATTTTGAATTTTCTCCCTGTTTGTCCAACATAGAAAGTAGAGCAACCCTCAGTCGAACAACTCACCTCATACACACCTGACCTATCCGGAGGAGGTATGTGGTACTTGGAGTTACAAATGAGTGAGCCTAGTGAGTGTTTGGTTTTAAAACTGATGTTGAAATTACAGGATTGGAAAATATTTTTTAATTTATATGAAAGAAAGGGAATAAAAATTCTTGTTTGTTGGTTCTTTATATAAAAGCTGTTTGTTAATGTATTTATTTAGTAGTAAATTACATTAATTAATCTTATAGGGTAGCCATTAGCAATACCAATCTGGTTTATTATGTTTAATTCAGATTTAAAGTTGGTTTGGTTGAGTGGTATGGAAAGGGACGTGAAAATAAAGAGTGGAAAGCTGCAAACTTATGAGTGTTTGGATGGTTGGAGGTATATGGGATTATAGAGTCATAGTTAGCAGGTTTGCGATATATGTTGAATTCTATTTTATTGTTAGAACTGGTAAGTCTCAAATCTAAGAAGGGAAGTGAATTGTTTAATTTCAGTTCTGTGGGAAATGTAATAGAAGGATGTAGGGAATTGAGAAAATTAGTAAAATCGTCAAGGTCTTGTTGGGTACCATTGAAAATAGCAAAGGTATCATACACATATCTCTTGATGACCACAATATGTGAAAACAGAGGGTTTAATTTAATTTTAGTTTCAAGGCTAGACATGAAAAGATCAGCTAAGAGGGGAGAGAGGGAGATCCCATAGCTAAGCCTGAGTTTTGTTTAAAGAATTTATCATTGAAGAAAAAAAGGTTTTGTTCTAGCACTAGATTGACCAAAAGGCAAATGTTATTTATTTATTTATACTGCTGATTTGTTGAGGGTCTTGATCATGGCCGGATACATATTTTTCCTTATCACGTTTTAAAAATAAAATAAAAAACTATTATTTTTTGTATCCTGTTCATACCATTCGCATTCGTTATAAGGATTTAAAACTTTGTTAGGTTTCTTATTAAAGATAATAAAGATTATATTTTTTAAATTCTTGATAGAAAGAAAAATAAAATCAAATAGAATAAGGAACTATTATTTTTTGTATCCTGTTCATACCATTCGCATTCGTTATAAGGATTTAAAACTTTGTTAGGTTTCTTATTAAAGATAGTAAAGATTATATTGATTAAATTCTTGATAGAAAATATACATTAAGTTTATTATTAAATAATATCAATTTACTGAAATTATTAAATATTGATTTTACTATTTAAGTTAAACATAAGAAAAGCTGGCAATAAGGTTAAAAAATGTTATGGAATTTATGTTTTATTTGGTTGGTTACCTAGAATAAATATTTTTTCTTTTCGTATTGAATATTAGTGATTTGGTTTAAATTGCGTTTTTATCGGGTTAGGCGGACGTTGGGTGTACACTTGGCATTGTATTGCATTCATGAGAGGTATCCCAATCGGGATTATTTCCTATGATTGCTATGTGTGTGAAACATACAAATATTATGTACACCACTAGGTACTGTATTTTTGTATAAAAAGTAATAATTTTTGTTCTTTGTATTATCCACTTGAAGTCTTTATTTACCTTTATATAAAATTTGTATTTAGTTTTCTTTTTATTTTTTTTTTCTTCAACAAATGGGATATTCTGCGATGTAGTGTCATGGTGAGCGTAGTTGATGATAATGAGCTCAGCTTCTCACACTTTAATATTCGCTCGCTGTATCCTAGTGTAGATTTATTCTTAAATGTTGTAAACGATGAGCAGATTGATGTCGTCGGGTTGTCGGAAACCTGGCTTAGTCCCGGAATCGCGGACAATGTTTTAAAAATTCCAGGTTATCGGTTGTTACGTGAAGATCGTAAGGGAGGCCGTGGTGGAGGAGTGGCGTTCTACGTCAAGGATTACCTTAAGGTAAAGCTGGTGGATTTGCGACAGGGCAATAGCGGTTTGGAGAGCATGTGGATGTAAATCTAGGTAAAGGGTAAGAATATATGTTTTGGTAGTGTTTATCGACCACCCAATTCAAATCTTAATCTATGTTTGGAAGATTTAGAAAATATTTTAACAGTAACAATTCCACAATTCGACTATGTACTCTTTGGTGGCGATTTTAATGTAAATTTTTTAGACGTCGAAAGCAATGCGTATAAATTATTTAACACGTTTCTTGGTAGGTATAGTTTACATCAGTTGATAAAAGAACCGACACGTATGACAAATACAACAAGTACATTAATTGATCTAGTTATCAGTATATCTCTCGATATATTTTTAAAATCTGAGGTAATTGATATGTCCGATATATCGGATCATTCTATGGTTACATGCCATTTTACGGTTAAAAAAGAGAAACCCGCCTTAAAATTTAGTACTTACAGGGATTACAGCAATTTCAATTATGATCACTTTTTCGCTGACCTTGTAAGGCTAAATTGGGATGACTATTTTGGGTTAAATGATGTTGAAACAATTTTAGAAATATTTAATAAGCACATTGAAGACATACTGGATATTCATGCGCCGATTAAAACTAGTAAATGCACTAAGGCACCTGCACCTTGGCTTACTCCTAATCTAAAGTACATGATTAAACTGCGCAAAAAAGCTTTAAGCAAATACAAACAAAAAAAGACCGATGCGGCCAAAAATGAGTATAAGCAACTTCGTAACCTTGTTACTTCTGCCGTACGCAATGAAAAAAGGGCATTCTTAAACTATAAATTTAGGACGGATCCAAAAAGTTTTTGGCGAACTTTAAAATATATGAATATTTCCAACAACAAGGGCGATAACTTGAATCAACTTGAAAATTCCGAAACTCTAAATAAATTCTTTATTGAGAGTGTGCCCAAACACAATTTTTTAGATAATAATTTTGTAAATAGCCACTATTTCAATCAAATGCATACCGGTATAACAAATGAATTTAGTTTTAGCGTGGTTGATGAGGAAAAAATTACCAAGATTATCTCTGCTATAAAATCAACTGCTAAAGGTGTCGACGGCATCGATATTAAGATTATTTCACTTATTACTCCGCTTCTTATTCCTCAAATAACATTTCTCATAAACAAATGCATTGAAACTAATACTTTCCCTTCACTATGGGAAAAAGCTAATATAATACCTATTCCGAAAGTAAATAATCCTAATAATTTAACAGATTTTCGTCCGATCAGTATTCTTTGTACAATGTCTAAAATCCTAGAAAAAGTTATGCATGAACAAATCGATCTACATGTTAAAATGAATCACATATTACCATATACTCCATCTGGATTTCGCGCTGCCCATAGCACAACTACTGCTTTACTCAGTGTTTCTGATGACATCCTAAAAGCTCTCGACACAAATCAAAATACATGTCTTATACTCCTTGACTACAGTAAGGCCTTTGATGTTATTTCTCACTCTATTCTTTTACAGAAGTTAAAGTACTTTGGTTTTGGAGATGGTGCCATGGGTCTAGTTAAAAGTTATATCACGGATAGGAGTCAGCGCGTTACCTCTCACTCAACAGGTCCTTCCACCTTTTTATCAACTGATAAGGGCGTTCCACAGGGTAGTGTATTAGGACCTATTTTTTTTTCCTTATATACTGCCGATTTTTCACGTCATCTTCAACATTGTTCATCGCATCAATACGCTGACGATATGCAACTTTATTTCTCGTTTCCACCAAGTGATTCAGTACAATCGATACACAAAATAAATAACGATTTGAGCATTATATCTACAATTTCTAAGGCTCATGGATTAATGCTAAATAGAGCTAAAACTAAAATGCTAGTATTTGGAGCAAACAAAGAGCAGTTTCTAAATAATAAGGATTTTAAAGTGTCATTGGATGGAGTGCAATTAGCGTCTTCTGAGGTAAGTAAAAACTTGGGCATTGAAATGGATGTCAATTTGCGCTTTGAGCAACACATCTCCCTGCTACTGAAAAAATGTTATTTTAAACTTAAACTATTGTACAGATAAAGCGATATAGTTATTGGCCGTTTAAGAATTATTTGCGGTTTGGTGTTAATGTAAAAAAAAACTGATTGGTGTATTTAATTTTTATTCCTAAAAACACTAAAACAAAAGGATTTCTTAACGAAAATTAAGCGTTTTTTAGTATAAGTATACAATTTATAGAAAAAACTGCAATAAATGGCAAAAATAACCAAAATGATAGTTATTGGCCATTTCCTTACACTTATTGACCATAACTTATATAGTTATTGGCCCGCTATTAAGGACAACAGTTCCTAGCAAGAAAACAATCAAATAAAGCAAAATAAAACTTTAACGGCGTTTCAAACAAGTTAAACATGTAAAAATATTGGAATTTGATTTATGCAAGCTATGTTTCTTAATACAAATTAAGTGATAAGACCTGGTACATGTTTGACATCTAACTCCTAATTTCAAAAAAGTAATGTTTTTTGTACAAGAAAAACAAATTCCGGTATTTAAATTATTCTGAACAAAAATACACTCTTCTTCAATTTTTGGATCCTCAGTTTTGTAAATTTCTTGCAAATCTATATGTATATCTTTTTTTCTATTTTGGTCTTCTGAGCATTCTCCAAATTCGAGTTTTTTTGTTACACGCAGAAGTCTTCTATTTTCTATCGATGATTTCAGTATGTAGTGTGATGATATATTAATTTTGCTGTCGTCAAATGTTGTTTCTTTTAAATCTTCTTGTTTACTGCTTTCGTTTTCTTTATTACTTTGATGTATTTGTACTTCAGTAGTCTCCAAGGTTACAGAAGGTTCTTCTGGGTATTCCAAAGGGTATTTCACAAGTCCTTGTTCTTGCAACGTTTTATCATCATCAGAACAAGAAAAAACATCATTGAAATCTTCATCAGGGTCCAATTTTCGTCTGTGGAATAAAGTGTTTTCTTCTCTTGACTGCACTATTTCTTTTGGTATTTTCGTTAATGATGTTTTACTATTATTATCAAGCTTAATCTTTTTTGCTCCTTTCTTCTCTTTCGGTTTCCGTTTTGATTTTTTTTCTAGAAGAGCCTCTTCTCGTTCAATTTTTTTCCGTTGTCTTTCTTTTTTCCTGTTTTCTTTTTCCTCGAACTCATGTTGTTTTTTCTGCTCCTTTTCATCTTGAAATTGTTTCCATGATGATGACGACAATATAAAAGAAGGTCTTTCGGATTGTTTTTTTCCTTTTCTTTGCGGCGTATCGGGATAGTACAAATATTGATTTAAGTTAGTGCCATTACGTAGTTCTTCTTGAATAAGATTATTCTCGCTCTCTGAGGTAAATTTTTCTCGATTTTCTTTAGGTATATCATTAGAAGGATTTTTAGGATTATCTATTATAATTTTATGCCAAACGTTAGATTCGTAATTTTCTATGTAAATGGGCGCAGATACGATGTCTACCTCAGATATATTAAGAGTATTCGAAATCGTCAATACGCTCGAGTTAGAAATTTGTACATCCTCGTTTTGGTTTTCATCAACTACCATGCTGTTAGAGACATCTATTTCACTACCATTCGCCTCAGTAATTCGTGTTTCTTTCGTTTGTACCTTATCATTTAAATTTTCAGCAAAAAGCGTTGCTTCTTCGTGTGTTTCTTCAGTGTTTGAGTATTTAAACTCTTTCCAAAGTTGATATAAAATGTTGTGTTCATCTGTTTCAAGTTGAGCATCCATTTGCTGGTCCATCTGCGTGAATAAATTAAGTTTTTCTGAGCCTATAATGTCTTTAAACTTACTAAACTGTAAAATGTTTTCATCGTTAATTTGAGGCACAATATTGGTTTTTGCTTTGTTTTTTCCTAAACATTTGCTAAAATCAATTGAGCTTGGATTCCAAGGGTATAACCCGCATGCTCTAAAACCATTTGTTATAATATCTGGGCGGACTGATTTTGAAATTACGACTTTTAATAATCCTGCAAATTCTTTTTTTGTGAGTTCCTCAGATGGATGACTTCTCCTCCACTCTAGAAGTCCTTTTCTCCAACCATCTTTTAGAGGTTTAAATGTTGACACATCGGCTGGTTGGAGTATTCGGGTTGAATTAGGATAAAGTGCAACAAGAATAATCCCTAGACCCGTACAAAGGTTGCTTAATTTCCGGTCAATGTGAGTTTGATGGCCGTCAACAAAGAGAATTACAGGAAACTGGATGCCTAACTTTTGCAGGTTAGGATAGAAACTGTTGGCCACATATTCATAAAAAATTTCCGTTTTCATCCATCCTGAGTCACTGGTCGCAAACGTAAATCCTTCAGGTATTGAGTCACCTATTTCCTTGCGAAGTCTTTTACCAGGAAATATTATTAATGGTGGTGTATACGTTCCTGCTGCACTAAAAGTAAATAATACAGTCAATGTCGTTTTTGCTTTACCCAGCTCGATCTCGTACACATTTTTCGTACCCTTGGGTGCAATCACTCTTTTGTTTTGCGGGCACAGTTGAAAATTTGTCTCATCTGCATTGAAAAGTCTTTCTGGGTGTTCAAGAACTTCGTCATATCCTTTTTCAGTTAAATATGAATGTATGTCGTAAAACCACTTTCTTATATCTTGTTCACTGATGGCGGAGGAAGCAACAGATACCCCCTCGGACTTTCGTGTTGTCAAATTAGGATGTCTTTTCATGAATGCCTTGTACCATCCATCCCCTGGTAAATTATTTTTGAAGGGGTTTTCACGGGGCGAGTCGTCTAAAAACTGCTTAACAGATCTTTGGATATCTTTCTTCCTTCGGGGAAACCCTTTTCTTTGGCATTCATTTATCCAGTTAACTAATAGGTCCTCTTCCTGGCGACTTAGTATGGGTGAGGGTCCATGGGATGATTTTGTGAATTTTTCCGAAAATCTAAATTGGGTATCTTGTATTTTTTGCATGCTGTGCGTTTGGGCATTCCATTATTGACTTCTTCGATGGCTTTATTTAAAGACTCCTCCGAATATTTTTTAATGTAGTACGTCTCATGAGGAGCTGCTTTTGGCATTCTAAAATAAAAAAAAAATCGCAATGGTAGAGGAATTCCTTGATAGACAGTTATTGGCCGTCCTAACCTGACAGTTATTGGCCGGGGCCAACAACTAACAGAAACCATAAAAGAACAAAATTATTATTACATTTGTGTTTTTCAATATCAGTTAATGTAAAATATGATATTTAAACATCGTAATTTAAATATAATCAAAAGTTACAGTTATTGGCCAGAAGGCCAATAACTATGTGACGGGAAAAAATCATATAGACAGTTATTGGCACTGTAAAAATTAAGGTTAGAAACGTTTTTTGAGCTGTTAATAGCAATAAATTTACATAAATATATACTATTTAAACGTTTATAACGAAAACATCAATTACCATTCATGTTTTGGTATGTAAACTATAAGTTTAAGGTGGTGCAGTACTTACCTGTTTCAAAATAAATTGTTTTAAATTGGCACCTACTAAAACACGCTGTTTCGTTCGCAAACATTGGAAAACACTAAGATGCATATTATGGCGGGAATTTGTACCTTGGTAAAGCACAGTTTACACTATACACAAATGCAGTCGTCGCTTGACACATGTTTACGCGATACAAATTAAAAATATTTTAAAAGACAAAGGCCAATCACTGTCGGGGGGCCAACAACTGTATGGTTTACCCTACAAAGATATTTTTAACATGGAAATCAAACTGAGGTTAACTGATTCTCTGGTGCTCTCCACTTTAACCTATGGTTTTACGGTGTATTGGCCTATGCTCACTACCAAAAGTCAAAATTGTTTGCAAAAGATTCAAAACAGTTGTCTTCGGTATTGTTATGGTTTGCGTAAGTTTGACCATATCACCCCTGCTCTACTGAATTCTGGGTGGCTTACCCTTAATGAACGTTATATACTGAATTTAACAAGTCTAGTTTATAAAGTGTCTAAAAGTAGTTCCCCTAAATATTTGAATGATAAGCTTATTAAAAATAGTGATGTACACGGACGTATAACTAGAAACCGCGAACAATATGCAACCCCAAAACATTCAACTGCTATTTTTCAACGCTCCTTTTCATTTAACGCTATTAAGTTTTATAACGCGTTGCCTGGCGATGTTAAACTCTGCTCATCTACTACTGCTTTTAAATCAAAAGCGAAAAATCACATTCAGTCAATGAGAAGCTGACGCTATATAGTGCTATTGACATTAAAACTATGCTCAACATATCAATATATACTTGTCTTCTTATTCGTTCAATGCAAATATTTTTTATAGATAGTTTTTGTCTTTCTTGGTGGTTAGGTAGAATAGCGATTGCTAGACCTCGCCACCAAAATACAATATATATTGTAAAAGTTTTGTTTATGTAAATAAAAGACCTGTTTATTTATTTATTTATTTATTTATTTATGTAGTCATCAGATAGATTGGTAGAATCTGTAAGTAGTGTTCTAATGAGTGGGATACATTCTTTTGTAGGGATACTGGGAAACAAGTTTGTCACATCAAAAGATACAAAAAATGTGAGAGTGTGTCATGTGCTATTTTCGGGGTGTTTCCAAATTTGATCATGAATTTTTCAGTAGGATTGGTTTGAATTAATATAAAGTCTGAAGTGGACAAAAATTGTTCAACTTTGTCAACATACTGTAACCTATCCAAGATTACCAAGCAATTGCCATTGTCAGCCTTTGAAAGTGCAGCGCTTTATCTCCCTCCAATAAATATTTACAACCCCCTTTTAAAATAACCATATATTTTAGTCATTCGTTGACAGATGTCTGTTTCTGCCAATTCTCAAGTACTTAATACATCCAGTGATGACAACAACTAGAGATTGATCGATTCTGTATGGATTTTGGCATAGCCCCATATCATCACATAAGCTAGTGATGACATAACAAATTAATTTTTAATTTTTTTTTATCCTTTTTTAATAAATAGAAAATTAAGCTTTAATAGCTAAACGTAAAATAAAAAAAAACTTTTCTCCTTCAGATGTTATAATCAGTTTATTGTATTATTCAAAAATGTTTTTCACTAATCTAAATTTCAAAACCTAATCAAAACTTTACTTACATTTCAATACAATTAATCGGTTCATACACCAAGTCTTTAACCTTTACATGTACTATCCCATGAGTTGTACTCATTAATTTGAGACAACTTACTTTTATGTTAAACTCGATGTTGGGTAAGTCCTTCTTAATCTTTGATTTATATTCATTGTTTATTCTCAAATTTGTACTCTCCTTTTAGTATCACCTGAAGACGAGTACTTAAGTACTCGAAACATGTCGGGAACGTAGAATTTATGGAAATCATTAAACAGTGGAGGAAGACTGCATTGTTTTATTTACACTCTAATCTCAGTTTAAAAATTTGTCTGTGGCTAAAGGATATGCTTTTACGTTTTTAAAATATTTTGGATAGACCGGTGTTGTCAGATCTCACCGTAAGTGACGGTAACTTCAGAATTTTAAATAAATTACCATTCACAGGGGGTCCCAGAGTATGTGGACAGTCTCCCGGATTCAGATAGAACGCATAAAAATAATTTGACAAGCTCCTATACCATTTCTTTCCTACGGCTCCCCCTACGGAAATACTGGCCCATAAAGGACGCCCTTGGAAATCGTTTGTCTTTAAATAACTTTTGAAGTACTGGATGTAATTTAATAATTTCTTGACATGATGATTACTAGACAAGTCTCCTCAAAATAGGCCCTTTAGTCACATTTGGCTTATTTAGTTTGCCAGAGACGGACTACCTCTAACACAGTAATGCTATTTTTTGATACACCTTGTCCGATAAAGGCACAACAATAATATTTTTGGACAGCTTAAAGCAAAGGTACTCTTGATCGACATCGATAAAGTAAACGATGAAGTTTACGAAATAAAAAATATTTTTGTTCGATATAGTTTTTATTGAACAATTTTATATGTCGGTTCAACATGAGCTTCTTCAACTCTTATGCATTCCCTAGCCCTAAGAATTAAAGATTGTTGAACCCTCCACAATACCTGAACATTAGTCCTTATTTCGCGACAATGAAAATTAATCATTTCCAATAGAATTTGGAAAATAAAGTCCTATTTAGTTCTCGGGATACTACTTAGAGGCCACTTAGTTTAGGAATAGGTACCTACATAAATATAACAATAAATTGAGACAGCAAAAATAAAATATTGAATAAAATTTCATTAAGTTTACTTAAAATAATCCACTATTTACTGGAAAATTTAACTTATAAAATATAACTGATACGAAAAGTATTTCACATTTTTCAAGGTTCAAAATTGTTGTAAGAAAACAATAAGAAAGTTTCAGTCTTTAGAAAATCCGTCTTTGAAAGATTTATCGTGAATTTTATTAGCAATAAAGTCTGTCAACCTACACACTTAAAGGAACGAACCTCCATCACACTCTTAGCGTCAAACAAAAAGAAATATTTAAATTAAAATTTCTTTCTTTTGTGTTTCAAAGTGCTGTCGTGCGGTTTTTAAGTGAAATATTTATGGGGATTTTGTTGACGGCTGTACTTTCTATTTATTTTTTAATGTTTGGAGTAGATAGAACAGTCGTTTTAAAAATCTAACATCCGCTAGTATTAAGTTAATTATGAAAAATATTTTAGACAAGTAAGCTAGCACAATAATAGTGGTCAATTATCTATGACTCATTTGTGTATGTGTAAAAAAATTAAAAATATATTTATAAATATTTATTTTTAAATTTATAGTAGGTACTTATTTTGAATGAAAAAGAATTGATTTTCAAAAACTGAACATTCCTAGATTTTTCTAAAGTTCGTCATTTACTACAACTGAGTTGCTGTTAAGCGCATCTTAAACCGAGGGTTAATTACAGAATACCATAATTAGTTAAGGCAGTGGGCAACGGGGAAGTCGTTTCTTTTAGTTTGCAGGTTACCGTAGCTTTAAATTCCATTAGAATAAAAGCTATTCACTTTTTTGAAGACCATGATCTGATAGACAACCTTCAAAGCCTAGAAAATTTAATACATGTTGGTGCGTGAGCCCCTATTACAGATATTTTCAAGTAATGTTATGTTGGTCGCTTGATTCTTCCACCCAGAGTCGTACATGGTAAAAATTCAGAACGAACCACTGCAGTCCACTTGTACGAGGTTCAGCAAAATGTTCCTCGAAGGACGCTGTTCAAAAACATTTTCATCGGAGAACGTCATCACTCCGGAACGACCTCTCTGAGATTGCGTTACCCAACGAGTGTAATTTCCAGAGATTCAATACTTATGTGAGTCGCTTCTTGCGCACGCGCATCGCGGGCAAATCGTCTTAAATAATTTTTCCTGTAGTATTGTTCCTCATCATAAAAAAAAAATGTTGGTAGGATATTGTCGTTGTTACAGGTGGTATAGTTATGCACTTCTGTATGTATATGTATGTATATTACTTTTAATGCAAACAATACATTGAAGACTGAAAGTAGATGGAGAAGTTAGAAATCCAAGCTCCCCGAAGCAGTGACAACCGCACTCACGGTAGCCAAGCCTCACAATACCTTCGTTGAAGTTTAAAGATTCCTAATACCTGAGCGAAGTGAACCCCAGTTGATTATACCAAACAGCATATTGGAAACAAAATGCCTATAATATGTCACCTGCACTACTTCCAACAACTCCTACAATGGAGGGACAAAGTGCTAAAGGGAAATTTGCTAGTCACGTCACGCCCGTAGGCCGACATGTGTTGACATTTTCTCATGGCTTCACCAACCTGATACTAAGAATGTGTACATTTAATAATACTGAGAAAATAAAAAACAAATCAATAAAAGTGCATTGGACATTAGTATTTATAAAAATCTTCTACTATAATTTCCCGTGTGCCAGTATCTGGACCAGCGATTTCTCCGTCGATGGATTGGAAGAGGAGGTCCCATGGCTTGACCCGCGCGTTTTTCCGATCTGAGCCCCTGGATTTTTTGCTTATCTAAAATCTTTTATCTACACAACGCCTATTCCTAACGAAGAAAATATGTTAGCAAAAATAACGGCCAGTTGCACAACTGTAGAAGCTATTCCGGGAATTATCCATAGAGTCCGCAAGTCAATGAACCGATGGTCTAATCTTTGTATCAAATGGTCAACATTTTGAACAATTATTGTATACCAATATTTAATGAGAAAAAGTCAAACAGGACCAAAAAGTGATTAATTAATGTCCCCCTAAACATTTTTTGTAAATTATGATTAATTATTTTTCACCGAAATAGACGAAACTGACCAAAACCATATTCTCTTCTTTCCGCCAAAACGGCTCATTTGCGGACATATGTTTGTTTTGATGTAGTCTATCACCCCTTAAAGTTTATCGGTGTGTGTTTAAGATACCGTGTATATCATAAAATATTCCTAAAATATTAAGACACTCTAGCGAAATACAAATAATCATCTTTATGCATTTTTTTCCTTTAGCCCGCCATTCTCCGGAGTACTGCGGCCTTAGTAGGCCTATTAACAGGTTTAGTGCCCACTGGGTCAGAACAGTCTCTGCACAGAACCTAACAGTAACATTTGTTATAACGTTATTATATGTGTCACTGTAGTATTGGTTTGTATATATTTGGAAGACATGCAAAACTTTCTTAGCGCAATTATTTGCCCAGGGCCTACTTCGGAACCTACAATATATCGTCATAGACGACCGTTTATAGAATCATGTATATTTAATATTTATAGGGTGTCAAGTTAACTGGACGTGGGATCTCATTAGAAACTCTTGCGCCCAATTAACTGGACATTGGCACTGAACCTCTTAAGGTGCAAGCCATGGTTTTATTGTATCCACTCGGTTATCCTGGTGCCGTGTATTAACTAATACGCGTCTACTGCAGATTGAATGAATATTTCTTCGGTCCTAGTTCTAGTTTTCCGAATATAAGGTACTACTGCAATCTATTATATGATAAATAGTTTCTATATACTTGCCGCAGAGGCTGCAATTAAGATCTTCATTGTCTATCTTCATTTTATTCAGGTAACCCTTTACTATGGCCTGTTAGGATTCCCGTTTTTGTTTTTGGTTTTTTGCTATGATGTGGGATGTTTAAAGAAAAAAATTACTAATCACCAGTTGAAGAGTTGCTATATCAGGTCAACCAAGCATTTTAAGATCTAGATCCAAATGAAATTAGATCTGCCACGACGAGTGTTAAGTAAATAAGTCAGAAATGCCATCGCTGTAAAAAGGGTCAATTTCATTGCCTCTGTTATACCTAAGCAGTCTCTGTAGACTTCCGCCGAGCTTCGAAAATTTGGATTCTTTATAGTTTCTCGTAAAGTGCCGACTGCAATATCAATATCATTTTACGTCTTGATTTGGAGTAAAAGTTCACTGTTTATAAGTAGTCTTTCAAACAGTGAGCAATTGACTTTCATCGTAGAGATGAACCCTTGCCGCTTCTTCAGGGGATTGCCATACTCCGCCATGACAGACAGAAGATCAAATGATGGGTCACACATTGAGACTTAATCGGTATAGTCCAAGTGCTTTCAAGATTGTTGCTGTTTTGGGTTCACCATTATGTGAGGGGCAGATTAGCTCTTGTATTCTTATTATTTCTGTCGTAGTTATTATTATTGTCAGTAGGATGCTTGGAACATCCTTGATATGGTCTGCTGCTACTCCTTACAATTCAGCACTTTGGTAGGTCATTCGTAAGAAAAGTGGTTGCCTGCGGATTTTAAACTTTCAATAGAGGCAGTATTGGAGAAATGCGAGTGTCCCAGCGATGGCACTGCAAGGTACTAGGCTTAATCCTTTGTGCTTTAGCTTTGATTTTTATGTAGTCTAGTTCAGTAGTAGCATAGATGCCGTTGTCCTCTGTAGGAAGAAATACCAACACCAGAGGCAACGGTTCACCGTCACGCCTGTGCTATCTAATCATTTTTGAAGCGCTGACACCCAGCTCCTCTAAATCTTCTTTGGTCTAGTTCTCGGAGACGTTGCGAAGTACAACGAGTAGTTCATTTTCTTCTGGAAAACGGAACTACTGGTACTATATTAACTATATACTAAGCTGGTCATACAGTTTTACGATTCGATTATAACCGAGGGGAGTCGGAGGTGTAGCTTCACTCCCTCAGCAGTTGTGATTGCACGACCAAATTTAATTTTAATTTCTTTGAAGGAATTTTTTACTTGCCCGTAGGTTTGCTTCTCTGAGAAGTTTTGGGAAGATCTGACTTGAGTAGCAGGACTTTTTTGGTGTTATGTACATTAGTATTATTTTTTTGGTTCTGTTACGATTGCGATTTACTGTCGTAAAATCCATATGTGGCGAGTCGTTCTCGTCATAAATATGTCTGCATCAGAGATAGTTTGTTGTGTATCCACTTGTGTTGGTGTGGAGGTGTTAAATCTATCGCATATCTTTGTGTTTTGAACAAATAGTTGGCAGCCTCACGTTTTAAGCCTTTTAACTCCTTTATTCTTTCAGCGTTCTTTTCACCCTTTTCTGTAAGTATTTCGGGGATCTTGTCACTCCATTTCATATTTTTTATTTTCTTGTGGTTAATTAGCTGTTTTTTCCATCTTTCGTCTTGAAGTCAAGCTCGTCTTTGTACTTCTTTCCGGAAGCTTGCTGGAAAAGATATCGAGTTAGGAGGTGGTGGAGTCGAATTTCTATTCTCTTCATCGTGTGATGCTAGAGGGGGAGGCGTGTCCCCTTTGCTATTGCTTTTCGTATCAAGAATGCACGTACCTGTCAAAGTATTATTTGAAACTACATAATATCTATTTATTAGAGGAAGTTATAATTTAGATTATTATTAATTGTCTGCCACCTGACATTAGATACGTGCTTAGGCGGATTCCATTCCAGCGTTTGGTCTTCTCTAAGTCCTCGCTGGTCTGGTTGGGAGAATAGCTTGATTGCCACAAGATGTCGCCACGTGCAACATCTCGCATAGGTATCGTAACATTATGTGTTAAAATGCACTGTAAAGTCCCTTCCTTTTCGTCATACTCTATAGCCTTGCCGATGAAGCACAATACGGTAAAGCGTGTCCAAGGACTGGGTGTGACGAAAAGAAACTTTTTTCTTTTAATTATCTGTTTATTTTTATTAGAAAATTTTGTCATGTATGTAGGTACGTCAATTCATTTTAATATTTCTAATTTATAAAAACAAATAGATATACTAACTTATATTGTATTATTCACTTACTTTTTGATATAATACCCACACCCTGGGGTCCAATACGACCATTTAGACGATTTTAGAGTAACATTCTTCTACTGCAGCAACATTACTTTGCTGCTGTTGAGTAAATGTCTTTACTGATTGCCAACTTGTTGCTACTACATCAAAGTAAATAATTATTGTAAGAGCAAAAATTACTTTTTTTAAGGAATGTTTGCCTGTCTCTAAAAGATTGTCTTACCACAGTACCAAACTTATTTAGATGATGACCATAAAGAGCTATCATCAAGATTATTTTTGCTGAAGATCAAAAGTGATTTTGCAAGAGTATGTAAAAATTTTATTATCGCATCTTAGCACATATTTTTTTGCTGCAGAATTTCTCAGCACAGGAGCAAGACCAAGACTGCTATATTCTTAGTTTTGATATTTCGTTTGCCGTTCACTAATAAGGATCTTTAGATGTAATGTTTCAGTTAAATATTCCAAAATCATTTTTTCTATTCTGATTAAACGGATACTACTTGGGTATAATATAAAATTCGAACAAAATTTCTTAATTTTTTGTGAATAACCTTTATCCTATTATTGCCGACAAAAACCTTTATATAAACTCCAAAAAAACAATTCATTTTTCTCCAGGATCCGAAAACCTCCACTTTTGTGTTTTCTCATGAAGAAAATAAATTACTTAAAGGAGTCAGTTATGAAATCTGCGCACGACATATTATATAAAGCGAGTACGTGGCCAAAATGGCTGAACGTGAACCGGAATCTCCGACCGAAGCAACTAGCACTATTTTATCATTTACTGTGACCCATGTTCGACATTTGTTACACGAAATCGTTAACATTGTTTAGCAGCTTACGTTCGAATACAATGAAAATATCGAGCAGAGAGGATAACATAAGATCTCTGAAATTTCCCATATACTTTAGAGGATAAGACTGGATATTGGTATCAATAGATACATTTGTAAAAATATAAAGTCAGTAATACTCTAGATCCAAGGATTTATTAGTCAGTACTACAAAATCGGTGGTGTATTAAGTATATTTCTAGTTTTAGTTTTATAAAGTGCAGAAAGTTAAAAGGTGTTGGAAAACGTGTTTCTGAAGGCCATTTAAAAAAATTACCAGCATACGATTTTAAACTGAAAACGTACCGGATATTATAAACCCAGTTAAATAAAGCATAATATACCGACTGTAAATGAAATCGTTATAATTATCTTACTTATACTAAACAGTATCTAATTTGGTCCAAGTCTATCGAGAAGGTCCAAAGTAAATTTTTAAAATATAAATATGTATCTTAAAAAGTTGGGGTATTATCCGCCGAAGGGATATGATCACAATGAATTGCTTCATATTTTTAATAGAGTATCTTTAGAGAAGAGGAGAATTAATGTATGCCTGTTAGTATTGTATAAAATATTAAAGGATGGTATGGATAACTCTGATATTTCGGCCCAACTCCCATTTGCTGTGAATGGTGTAAATACACGTAACCGAATAGTGTTTTATTTGGAGTGTCCGCTCACGAATTTGTTTAAAAAATTCTCCTGTATTTCGTATGTGTGACTTGTTTAATAAATTCTGTTCTGATATAGACATAGCTATGATTAGTGCTAGACAATTTGGAAACCATATTGATGGTGAATTATTATTATATAATACTTAGCTTGGTATAAGAAATATATGGGTACATAGATTTATAATGTTTATAGTCGTAAGTTAGGTGTATCTGTTATTGGTAGTAAAATACTCTAGATGCATTTATGAATAAATAAATAAATAAATAAATAAACTTCATATATTTTTTTCCTGACCGTTAGTTCAACAATTTGATTTTAATTTCCTGGGTTTTCGGTCAATTTCGGAATAGAAAAACAATATTTGTTTTCTGTGACGTTTCGGTTTATTTTAATTTAAACAATCATCAGACTACAAGAGAGCTATTCTTAATTCTGGTATTATTATTTTACTAATAAATAAAATTAGTTTCAATTTAAATACGGTGTAAACCAAGTGTGCATTAAGTGAAACTCAAGGTATGTTTAGACAATAGTTAATAAAAAAATATTAAATGTAAAATAATAATACCACAATTAAAAATAGCTCTCTTGTAGTCTGATGATGATTTAAATTAAAATAAACCGAAACGTCACGGAAAACAAATTGTTATAATTAAGCACATTTCATTATATCGTTTAATATAAAATCAATAAAAATTTGGGTAGTAACATGTGGTTCAGGTAGATAAAATTCTTCCATTAAAAATATTTTTTTCTTCTACTAACTTGAGAAATCGACATTATTTACTTTATTTCTTTAATGAGAAGTAGAATTTCTCTACCTAGGAAAATAACGGAAATAAATAATCACCTAGGTAAGTAGGTAATGAAAAACTTTCTGTGTAATTAGGTTCAATTATCCATGCTCTTAGCATTCTTACTCACAATATATTTAACATATTATTAATTTTGAGCCTTGACTAACCATTTTAAATGATGATATTCCGGCAAATAGTATCAAATATGTAATTAAACAGGAAAGCATCATAAACTGTAAGATATTTGAAAAGGAAAATGTTATAATATTCAAAAAGTTAGGATTATAAGAAAAAGAGGTAAATACGATCTCAAATTTGATAGAATGCAGAATCGTCTTTTGCTATCGATAACAATCTCTTCCAAGGTTGCCAAACTAGCTATATAATGGCTCACTTCTCAACCAAGACATTTAGTGTACTAATGATAAGGTTATGTCGCGTATTTTAAATAATACGAATGTGTCATTTATTTTGTTTTTAAACGATTTTGATGAAGTATTTATTTAGTGTTTCATAGAATGGTCTCATATTATGGAAACTACCAATCAAATGTCAAAATACCTTGAACTCCTACCATGGCATAGTTGTTAGCGTTGTTAAATAAAAACTGTGTCACGGGGCTATCACGCCGCTTGCTTAAATTTCAGGACATCTTGGCCCTCATAATTAAATTAAAAATTGAATTTAACGCTGAATTTGAGAAACTATAAACAAAACACCAAGTCGAGCCGGAAGTCATAATTAATAAGTTTTAAGGAACAGGATCTACAGTGTACTTAAGTTGACGACATAATATGAAAAGCTTTTTTATTTTTAATTTTAGGAAAAAAACTACTATTTATAGAAAGTTCTACATGATCTAAAACCTAATATAAAACAATAAAATTTGAAAATACTTTAATCGTATTCAGGGTTTTTAAATAATAATGAATTTCGCACAAAAATTAAGGTCCTCCTTTATTTGTGACAATAAATCTTAATTATTGAAAGTTGTTACCCTGAAAGCTATGTTGTTTTTTTTTTATTTTAACAAATTTCTCGCCAATTAATTGTATGTGAAAAAATTATTAATTTAATTTAATTTTGTTAATCCCAATATTGAACCTTTATCTTTTTTGTTTATTAAAACCTAATACCTAACCTCTCTATTCCGAAAATAAAAAGTAAGTTCTCTTAAAACATTTTTTTAAAATTAAATAATACCTACAATATTAAATGAAAATACGTTCAGGTTTTAGTATGTATCTATCTACATAAAAGAACTTCTCTTTTTACTTCTTCCAAACATTGCTGTATAAGTTCATCATCTTTCTAATAAACAAAAAAGATAATTGTTCGATATTGGAATTAATACAATTTAATTTAATTATTTTTTTAATCGGGCGGCTATCGCTATGCACCCCTGGCACACCCGGGTTGGAACGGCCTGTTTATATTATTTAATTATGATACTAGATCGGTATGAATATTATAACACATTAACAAAATTCATATCGAACGTGCATCATTCAACATTTAATCTACGATGGTCCAAATATATTATATTTGCATTGAATCGATTTATTCTAAAATATCAGAAACGTTTTCATTAATTAAAACCCAAAATTATCCGGTGACCAGTTGAAGTAATAATATGGTGATCGCGCTTGTTGATTGTTGCAATTTCGACTTTGGCAACTTTATTACTGGCGTCCAATTTTATGCCGTTTAGTTTTAGTGAAAAACAAATATTAAAATGGGTGTCTCTTCGAATATCGAAGGCATTACAAACTTTCTTTTTGTTTGCTTTTCTATTACAGCATTTAATTTTTATTTTGAATGCATAATGGCACCGAGTATTATTATAATGATTATTATGACATCCAAATGCGGATGCTAAATGTGTCATAATGACACCGTCGCAGATTATGGTTTTTAAGTTGACAATGTTTCGTATTAATTTTGCAGCAACATTGTCTACATGGGCTGTCCACTTTAACTGTAAGTTTATGTGAAGACCCCACTGAACTCCCACCAGTAAAAAAAAAGCGATCTAAAAATGTCACTGGCATGCATCGCTTCGAGGAGGCGTATTTCATGCGCCGTACGTCTGATTTATACAACTTTTCGATATTTGACGTTCATGTTGTGCAGAGTCGGTCGTCTCTTTATTGTTTATTTATTTAGTATTTGGCGTGTGTATTGGTCACATTTGCGTGCGTTATTTTCAGTGATTTCCAGTTCTTCAGTGTACTTTGCAGAACTTTTGTTAAAAACCTATTACTAGTTTAGACTTTTATAAATAGTTTAGGTTCATTTAGGTTATAATGCAGTGCCTTTTAGTACAAAGTGTAAAGAGAAGCAGGTGTATTGTGTTGCTTTGCAACAATTGTTTGCCAACGACCCAAATTCAGTTCTTCAGTACCTAACTACTTGAATTTATTTTAAAATTGCATCCTCGCATAGCAAGTGTATAAGTGTACCTACAACACTGTTAAAACTGTGCTCCCTTAATCAAATAATTTGATTTATTTGGTGAATAATTATTGGTAATAAATACATGTGATTTTAATTAACTAAGTTTTATTTAACTGAAATAAATGAGAGTATTTCGTTTTATTTGTAAAATTATTTGACTGTTGGTGGGTTTGTGTCAAATCATGGAACCTTTCAAACAAATATCTTACCAAAAGACAACTATAATAACAAAGTCTAAATAACTAATTATTTAATCGACCCAATTTTCATTTGGGAACTAAATTCCGTTAATCGCTAGTTAAATCACCCAATAGAGAACTATTTAAATGTCTAGGTCATTTAAACTAAATAATTATGTATTTACATTAAATCCTTAATATAAAACAACCAAATATTAACAAATAACTAATTATTTAATCGAAGTACATTTCAAGTTAAGAGCCAAATACCTTTAACCCTAATTCAAATCATTCAATGCCGAACATTTTATGGGGCTTTGAGTAATTTGATTGTTTATACAAAAGTGGTCTGATAAATCATCATCACGATTTTGGTTATTGGTGTTCGATCTTGTCTAGTAGAAATTTATGAGTGAGAGTGAAATCTTCTTTGTTAGTGGCACAGAAGTTAGTGGTTCCAGCAAATTAAAAATAAGATATGGGGGATAAACGTAATATGAATAATTATTTAGAAGATTTTTTCCAAGGTAGGAAACTATATTTGAATATTTTAGTTACGCATGAAACGAGTTAAAAAAATAAGATAAAAGGCAAAGAAAGATACTTGTAATCCTTAATTTGAAATTTTAACCACAAAATCTTTTTAGAAAAATGTTGTCAGGTATTATAAATCATGTTACAAATAAGACAGTTTTTCTCAATTTTCACCATATTTCAATACCTATCAAACCTTCTAACGTAAAAGATATAATATAATTAATATAATATTAATAATTATTGTACCTAATATTTGCAAATTTGCCTATATTTAATTTTTTATCAAAGTTATTAACTTCTCTATAATGTTTTATTGACGTATATTTTAAGGGGGACAACAATTAATGGTGGGTTTACCCAGCAAAATAACATGACATAAAAATAAAATAAGAGTTGAATTTACAGATCTGCCAAAAGACGTTTATAGAACCAAATAACATAATATAAAAATAAGAGATGGTTATCTTTTAACTTTTATGTGAAAATCGTTGTGCGCGTGACCGTAATTTGTCATAACCTTTATGTTTGGCAAAAAATGTTTTTTTCTGTTGGTTTGTCTTATTATTTGAACACTATAAACAATTTGATAAGGTTTGTGATTATTATGGTATAGGTACTGATTAAACCATATTCAATAGCAATAGGGGATTTGATCTGCTTATTTCTTATTTTTATGTGACGTCTGTATAAACACGTACTTAGATAAAATAAGAACTGATTTGAATGAACTTTCTGATCTACTTAAAATTTAAAAAAGTTATTTATACCAAATAAAATTATACTACTTGATCTAAATAAATATAAAAAACAAGTTAAACAATTATGTACTTGAATAAAAAAACAATGACTTTGATGGAAATTACTGGTTTATTTAAATCCAATCACTTAAATTGTTTAATTAGACAACGTTGTTGTTACGGCAAATACATGTGAAACAAAAGTAAAACAAATACATACTTGATAAAATATGTATAAATATCAATCAAATAAACATTTTGTTAACTTAACTTTTATCCTATTTACTTTAGGTCATTGAAGCGGCTTATTTAATTTAGGTTAGTATTTAGGAAATAAATATTTGCTTGAACTTTGTATTCAGTGATTAATTTCAAATAAGAAGTAATTTGTTTTAAATCAGATAACAGTAATTGAGGCAAATAATCCCTTGGTATTTTTCAAATACATATTTGTTTGGCTAATAGGAAACAAATATTTATTTGAGTCAATGGAACTTTTTTTTAATTCAAATAATTAATTTTATCAGTGTAGGTGCATTGTTATCATACATTGTTGTCATGTATTTAAGTAAATGTTTTTTTTTTAATGTTTAAGCTGTTGATTGTTTTGATAAGTATACCTATGTACCTACTATAGCATTCAAGTATTTTACCATAATTTATCCAATTTGAAACTCGACAGAGTTTAAACTAGGGATAATAATATGTCATTTGTATCTAACTTATTTACTGATTTCTGACACATCAGTGAAATATTTAAAAATGCTTTTCTCGTTTTGTCACCCTAACGAAATAATTTACAGAAGAATATCAATATTATGTGTCTCCTCAATACGGCTGCTTTTTTGCTGTTGCCTCCATATTTAAACGTAAAAACCTTTCTTTTTGTTTGAAGATAACATACTACATTAAAATACTACTTTTATTATCGCTGTTTTGTTTATTCATTCATTGTTTTTCAGTGTGCTAAACATTAACATTTTTTTCACTAAGACCTTAACTGTAGTTTTATATTATAAGTAAATATATTAGTAAAGGAAGGAAGCAACTAACCCTTGGATTTTTAACTTTAAACTTCTAAAATATTGACATTTTCACAAGCATCATTCTTAAAACATTAATTCTTATTTATGTTGTTGATATTTAAAACCATCTCATAATTTTATTTATTTGATTTTTAGTATTTCAGTGACTTTATTTAATTTTTTCGCTGACGTATTTTTCAGCATTATTAGGAAACATATCCTTTATTGTGCTTTGCCAGATAGCCAAACATTTTCAAATATTCATCACAGTCTTAGTAAAACGGATGGTTTCTAAAGAAGGTGAATTGGTAGATAAATCCCAAAATTGAGGTGCTGCAGGAAATCAACGAACATGCTGAAACCGTTATAAGGAAGATCGCTAGAGCTCTGATCATTTGTTTTCAAATTGTTTGGCGAATTTTGTTGATTATTTTTTAAATCCGTAACATGTTCTTAGATTCTAGTGACTTAAATTTAGACAGTGAGCTAGATATTTCATCTTTCACTCCTTTTCTTGGTTGCTGTCAATTTGACTGTGTTTGGGTTGCTTCGTTAATTGTATAGCTGCTGTTTTTCTTATATTCTTAATTATAATATATATATAATTAATTATATTATATATATAATGTTAATATTTTTGTAATTTTCTAGCTCAACTTGTCTTTCTTGAGACACCAAAAATGATAGTTGACACACCCTGCCTTTCACACTCGATGGACCAGATGCAGAAAAACCAACCTGTTCCCCTTATCTTATGTTCTGTTTGTGTAATGTTCAATTAACAATTATTATTTGTGGGTAGACTGTGCTACTACCGAATAATTAATTATGGAAAATGAAACTGAGATTAATCTCCATTTTAATTATAGGTATAATAATTGTAGGTTGGATTCATTTTATGATTTTCCCCGCTTTAGTATATTTATTAAACTTGGGTTGTTACTGTTGTGAATTAGAATATTGAACAGTAAAGAAACAGAAGAAGAATTAAAAGTTTTTATATTATAAAAACATTAATAGAATAATGAAAGATGCAGTACGGCATCGTCTCGCTCTGGGACAGAACTAGAGGTACAAAGAATTGTCGCACTGTGCAAACTTCGTCTGTCCTCTGAAATGTAAGAACTTTGAATACCTATAATATAAGATATACAAATTTTGGCTAAACTTTCCTGTCTTTATAATGGAACATGTATTTTTAATAGTGTTTATGCATCAAACATTGATATACGCAACGTCCTTAATATATTAGGGATTGATATTTTTCTATCAGGGATAAAGTCAATTTGTAAAATTTTTCGACACCATTCCAGCTTGTCGCCACCGTTCTTAGGGTATTTATAAAACACCAACTGCACCGTAAATTCGCGAGGGCAGTAACCTATTTTTAGGTTAGAATATTAATTTTCTATGAAAAAGTGGATAATGTGACCAGTATTTAATATTATTTTTCAATTAAGAGATAAGTTAAGTTATTGAAAAACACAAACTTAAAATAAGTTTGTGTATAGAGTTGTCCCTTATCCTTTCCGTCAGACCCAATCCTTGGACGCGTTTCGCCGTTTACGGCTCCTCAGCAAGGCTCCGGGTCTGACGGAAAGGTAAGGGACCTCAAAGTGCTTTAACACAGAAATGCAAGTTTACGAAAGAGTTGCAGTACGTGGCTACATCTCGTGGTAACCACACGTATCAACCCAACCAGGACAGCGAGAATCCATATAGGTTCAAACGCTGGCAAGGCGGCCCAGTGCGGGCAAACTTCGTTGGGTGTCGCTGGAAGCCAGTGTATCGGTTCAGCCTACCGAAAGCATGTAAATTAAAAAACACAAACTTAAAATAAGTTTGTGTATAGAGTTGTCCCTTATCCTTGGGTTGATACGCGTGGTTGCCACGAGATGTAGCCACGTGCTGCAACTCTTTCGTAGTTAAGTTATTGTTTATAAATGCTGAAATCGTAGGAATATGGAAAATATATATGTTTTTTTTATCAAATTTCTTCCTTCGCATTGGCTAAAGCGGGAGCGACAAACAATACAAGATCAGCGAGTTAAAAACTGGTTATGTTGGAACTACGAACAGGAGCGGTGGCGGATTTTATAAATGCGTGCAATGTTGTCCTTCAGGTTAAGTTGCGACGGGAACGGTGGCGACGAGCGGTAGCTGTGACGAAAAATTTGATAAATTTAATTTTATACTCACATAATATTATTATGATTCATACTTAAAATTATTAATTCTTAAATTCTACTTTCAGGACCCCTGTAAAGAAGAATTTAAGAGATAAATAAGCATGCTCTTTTGTATTATGCATATTTATTACCTAATAACAGTTTATATGTTTTTTTAATAAATATGTTCTTGATATTGAATGATATTATTATTCCATTTAATATAATTTCATAAACGTTACAAGAAATTTTTTGAAATGTTTCAGAATCATAAAACGAAATACATATTACTTTTATGGTACATTTTTAGGTTTCTGCAACATTGCACCAATACATCATTAAATTTTTCGGAATATTTATGAAACATTTAAAATCTTTCGGAGAAACTAATACGAAATATTTCTGAAACATGATTATGCTGTGTGGCAATGTGTTCTAATACGACCGATAAAACGCCAAATAGACTATTTACTCGTGTACCTGAAGAGAAGGTTGGCCAAAAAAATTGGTTAAAGCATGCAGAAGAAACATACCAGACATTTCTAAAAAAAAATTTAAAAATCTTTAAAAATCCTTACTTCTCAGATGGAGTAGAATAAATATAATATACTAGGTAGGAAAATATTTCCTAGCCATCTGATTTAATAACCTTATACTATAAGGCCGTATTTGGCTAACACAGTTAGCGCTACAATACTAAATTGATTGCTTAAAACTACCAAGAAAGGAAGACCTTTCTGTTGGTAGGATGCTGCTACCTATGGACCGGTTTCGAACTTATTGGTTCTCGTCAGCATAGGGTAAGCGCAGACATACCTAACAACAGAATGGCCTCAAGTCTTTATAACCAGTTTTATCGTCCTGCTCAGGCAGTGAACGACAAATGGCGCCATCTCTTAGAAGTTTTAAGCAATCAGGAGAGAGGACTATACCTTTAGGTATATTAAAAACTTAAAAATCTTTAAAAATCCTTACTTCTCAGATGGAGTAGAATAAATATAATATACTAGGTAGGAAAATATTTCCTAGCCATCTGATTTAATAACCTTATACTATAAGGCCGTATTTGGCTAACACAGTTAGCGCTACAATACTAAATTGATTGCTTAAAACTACCAAGAAAGGAAGACCTTTCTGTTCTCTCCTGATTGCTTAAAACTTCTAAGAGATGGCGCCATTTGTCGTTCACTGCCTGAGCAGGACGATAAAACTGGTTATAAAGACTTGAGGCCATTCTGTTGTTAGGTATGTCTGCGCTTACCCTATGCTGACGAGAACCAATAAGTTCGAAACCGGTCCATAGGTAGCAGCATCCTACCAACAGAAAGGTCTTCCTTTCTTGGTAGTTTTAAGCAATCAATTTAGTATTGTAGCGCTAACTGTGTTAGCCAAATACGGCCTTATAGTATAAGGTTATTAAATCAGATGGCTAGGAAATATTTTCCTACCTAGTATATTATATTTATTCTACTCCATCTGAGAAGTAAGGATTTTTAAAGATTTTTAAGTTTTTAATATACCTAAAGGTATAGTCCTCTCTCCTGATTGCTTAAAACTTCTAAGAGATGGCGCCATTTGTCGTTCACTGCCTGAGCAGGACGATAAAACTGGTTATAAAGACTTGAGGCCATTCTGTTGTTAGGTATGTCTGCGCTTACCCTATGCTGACGAGAACCAATAAGTTCGAAACCGGTCCATAGGTAGCAGCATCCTACCAACAGAAAGGTCTTCCTTTCTTGGTAGTTTTAAGCAATCAATTTAGTATTGTAGCGCTAACTGTGTTAGCCAAATACGGCCTTATAGTATAAGGTTATTAAATCAGATGGCTAGGAAATATTTTCCTACCTAGTATATTATATTTATTCTACTCCATCTGAGAAGTAAGGATTTTTAAAGATTTTTAAGTTTTTAATATACCTAAAGGTATAGTCCTCTCTCCTGATTGCTTAAAACTTCTAAGAGATGGCGCCATTTGTCGTTCACTGCCTGAGCAGGACGATAAAACTGGTTATAAAGACTTGAGGCCATTCTGTTGTTAGGTATGTCTGCGCTTACCCTATGCTGACGAGAACCAATAAGTTCGAAACCGGTCCATAGGTAGCAGCATCCTACCAACAGAAAGGTCTTCCTTTCTTGGTAGTTTTAAGCAATCAATTTAGTATTGTAGCGCTAACTGTGTTAGCCAAATACGGCCTTATAGTATAAGGTTATTAAATCAGATGGCTAGGAAATATTTTCCTACCTAGTATATTATATTTAAAAAAAAATTATTGCACTTCAGGTATGCGAGGATCATTTTAATATAAGTATCACACCGAGAAATCTTTTTAGCTTATAGAAAGTGGGATTTACGCAAGGTTTCTTATTTTTATTTTGAATTGTAATAAATAAAAATGTATCTAGGTACCTAGATTTATACTTCGGTATTGTATGTGCCTATTATTATGCCTACTTACTTGCTAGCTTCATCACCGCGAATCTCACCATATAAGAGATGTCACCAGAAACATATCCACAGTGGGTAAATTGTCTGATTGTCTTTTTAAAAAGCGTTCATCAGTCATTTTAATACAATATTAATTAACAAGGACAATAAATTATTTGTAAATACGTTATCCCAACAAATACTAAGGTTACGTTTCCCTAGTCTTGACATGTCTGGGGCTTTTGCGCCATGTTTGACGTTACAAACATAGGAAATAGAATAGTTTCAATGATGCAAACTTTATTAGCCTATACACAATATTTAGGGAATGGTGCACAATATAAAAAAATTTTCGGTATAAAAGTTGTAGGCCTTAAAAAATCTATATAACTAGGACACCTGTAATTATACAGAGTGCCTCAAACAGTCATGGCAAACAAAACTTTGGTTTATTTAAATAGAATGACGCCTTTTTAATCACGTTTTCTGATTACTCTAAACATTCTAAACAACAATTATGAAACATGTCATATGGCTAAACCCATTAGTTTAAGAAATAATTTGAGTTAAAGGACATAAATACAACAGGTAAGATATTACCTACATTTTACATTTTTACAAGCTGGTACCAGAATGTTTTGCGTCACTGTCATATTAATTTCTGAAAATGTCTCTCAGCGAAAGGGAACGTATAACTTTACAAATAATCACAGGTTTTGGAGACTGACAAAGATCATTTATCGAAACAAAGCAATTTTTCAATATAACTTTTCCAGGCCACAGACAGCCTATATCAAAATCTACAGTTGTGAGAACAGTTCAAAAATTCGAGGAAACCGGGTGTTGCAGAGGTAAAGTTCGTTCCGGAAGACCAAAATCGGCAACTAATGATGAATAGAAATTAGAGCCATTACTTCATCTTGTGCAGGATCCACATTTGTCGTTAAGAAAAGCTGCTACCCAAGCTGATGTATGTTTTAAATCAGTTGAAATTATTTTAAAAAACAGTAATTTTTACCCCTATAAAATAACTTTAGTCCAGGAATTATCAGAAGACGATTTCGAATGTGGAATGGAATTTTGTGAAGTAATGATGCAATAACAGGAAGAAAATAACAATTTTTTTAATCAAATAGTTTTTCGGATGAGGCAACATTCATGTTAAGCGGGAATGTCAATCGACATAATTGTCGTTACTGGGCTGATCAGAACCCACATTGGATAAGAGAAACACACCCTCAAAAAGTAAATGTGTGGGCCGGTATTATTGGCAATAGATTAGTGGGACCTTTCTTTATAGAGGGGAATTTAAATGCAGAATATTATCTCCACACGCTGCAAAATCAAATTGTGCCAGCAATAACCAATACAGTAGGACCATGCACTATTACGGCATACGTAGTTTCAGCAGGATGGAGCTCCTCCTCATTTTGGGTGAGCTGTAAGAATTTACTTAAATAATACTTTCCCTAACCGCTGGTTAGGGCGAAGGGGCCCCATAGAAAGGCCCGCTTGGTCGCCAGACTTAACGCTCCTTGATTAGTTTCTCTGGGGACAACTAAAAAATAAAGTGTATGTGAGAAAACCTGCAGATCTGAACGAATTGAGAAGAAGGATTATTGCAGAATGTGAATCTATTAACCAAGAAATGTTACAAAACGTCATCGACAAATTTTATTATAACCTAGCTCATTGTCAAACTGTGGGAAGGGGACATTTTCAACATTTAATTAAATAACGACTTACTTAAATTTATTTTTGTTTTTGTAAATTTGTAATTAGTTTTACTGCTTTTATTTAATTTAATTGTTATTAAATTTTTGACAAAACTTGCGTGGGTACATTTAGTGCAATTTTTATGTTTTTTTTACAGTTTTAACGCATAACATTCTGGTACAGGGTTATCCAACCAAGACTAGACAAGGCGATTTTTTGACTTTTCCTGTACTTTTATAAAAAAAACTGAAATAGCCATCTTAAGTCATTTTCTCCCGCGAATTCGAATATCTTCAGCAAAAAACAATTGAACATCAAACAAAAGTACTAGGGGTCACTTTGATATTTTTTTAAATGGGATGCCGTATTTTTAATGAGCTTATCCGATTTCTCATATACATTTTGATCTAAAATGTTGGATTTTTAATTTTTTTTTTTTTTTTATTTTTAACATTTTCCGAATTTAAAACTGAAGAAAAAAGGCGTTTTTGAATTAAAAATCCAACATTTTAGATCAAAATTTATATGAGAAATCGGATAAGCCCATTAAAAATACGGCATCCCATTTAAAAAAATATCAAAGTGACCCCTAGTACTTTTGTTTGATGTTCAATTGTTTTTTGCTGAAGATATTCGAATTCGCAGGAGAAAATGACTTAAGATGGCTATTTCAGTTTTTTTATAAAAGTACAGGAAAAGTCAAAAAATCGCCTTGTCTAGTCTTGGTTGGATAACCCTGTACATACCAGCTTGTAAAAATGCAAAATGTAGGTACCCTGTATAATTGCAGGTGTCCTAGTTATATAGATTCTTTTAAGGTTTACAACTTTTATACCGGAAATTTTCTTATATTGTGCGCCATTTTCTAAATAATTGAACGGCCCGGGACTTTTTACGCACTGTGTATATTTAACTAAATGTATTAAAAAATATTTTTTTGTGAACTATGCGTTTTTTGATGATGATACACTTAATAGTATTATTTTTCAAATTTAATTTTCATACAAGTTCCATATTATATGTTTCCTATCATATGTTAATTTTCTTCTCTACAAAGTGCCACGGCAAGAGAAATGCACATGTTTCTTAAGTTTATCATAAACAATTAAATCCTCCCTTCTGACTTACTTTTAATCTATGAAATAAAAAGTAATTTTTCTGCAACTTTCGTCGTATGTTGTATAGAAAACGATAGAGGGAGACTAGGCGACAAAGGGCACCTGTTACGGTGTTTAGAACAACCATTATTACTTACCAAACTATGCCAGAAACTAAATTGTATTCGAAATTTCAATTCCCATATCTACACATCCAAGTCCTGAATTTTGCATAATTCTTTGCGGTGTATTGGTTCTTCGAAAGAATTAATGCCTTACATCTTCTTATATTTTATATTGTACCAAGATCTTCTATCATTGCTTTTTTTTATAAATTAATACATATTTGAAGAAACTAAGTTAAATAACTTTAAAAACGTACACGCGAACTGCGCAGACACAACGCTTCCGGAAAACGCCGCATGCTGGGGATATTTCTTTAACATGGTATTAGCAATATATTGGTTATACAGGATGGTTGTTTAAGTGTACAACAAATGGGAAACTTTTTTATTATTGGTTTCTCAGAAAATTTTATTCTTAATAAAATTTGGTGCATATCCGATAACCATTCCAGGTGAACTTCGAATGGCTTCAAGTCAAATAGGATACAGGGTAGGACAAAAAATATGAAAATCGTTCAAGAATTAAGTACCCTTATGTTAAAAAATAGAGAAGAGCCTTATTAAAAAAAGTTGTTTAGAATTAAAAAGATGTCTAAGTACAAAGTCATAGCCTTCTATCCAAAAGAAATTTTTTCTAAACTTGAAAATATCCCCGTATAATGATTTTTTCTTAAATTTAGGTATAACACCTTTTTCAATTAGCCACCATCAAATAACATCTGGAGGGTTTTCATCAAATTGAAGCAAGTTTGAGACATTTATTTAGATTCATATTTTTTTAAATAACCACAGACTTCATGTTTGTTGCAAGGATACTACAAACACATTTCGAATTTTGCAAATATTCCCGAAAATAAGATATACATTCCTTTAATATTAATGTGCCTACATAGTAAAAAGTTAAAGACCATAAAAGTCGATCCGTGTGAAATAATAAAAAAAGTCTTCAAAAAAAAGTTTTCTTTGAAGTTGACTTTGTATTTACACATATTATTTTATTATTTTTTTATATTTATTCTAAACAACTTATCTTCATAACGTTTTTCTCTATATTTCGATATAAGGGTACATTGCCCTTGAATGATTTTCATATTTTTTGCCCTACCCTGTATCCTATTTCACTTGAAGCCATTCTAAGTGCACCTGAAATGTTTATCGGATATGCACAAACTTTCATCAAGAATAAAATCTTCTGAGAAGCCAATAACAACGAAGTTTCTTAATTGTTGCACACTTCCTCGACTACACTGTATACATACAAAAACTCACCAAATCTATTGATAAATTTATAACAGAAGCACAAATTGGTCAAGCAGTGTGAAAACCCTGCCGGCACGCCTATTCTCAAATCTTTGAAGTTGTGAATTCGGTATCTATGTGTTGCACCATTTATTTTCTCCGCGATCAACATCCCAGTATTGGAATCGCATTTCAAATGTATTTAACTGACTGCACCTTGTATGACAACGTCGCCCCTCAAGTTTAATGTAATTGTAGCGGCAACGTTCCTTATACAACGTGTCCAAGATAAGGAGGGCCAGTACAGGGATCTCGGAAACCGTAAGAGGTGCGAAGTCGGTTAAATGGAGGAAAAGTTGCGCATTTACGTGCCTAATAATATGCCTTTTAGAATGTTTTAAAATTCCGAGTAGTTCCGGAGATATCCAAATCGTTTTATTTTTTTCCTGGGTTTTTTTAAGAACGAATTCTAAAGTAAATTGGACTTTTACATTGCCACCTTTTATGCTCTATCTAACAGCGTTAATTGTTTTGTAATCCGACGAGTCGTCTTCAAGGGGCCATTATCAACTTTCTTTTTTTAAATACGGTTCTGTTCCCTGATATTGGAATTTGAGAGCTTTTTCTCTTCCGAATGCAACGATGTATGACACATTGTGGTTTAATGACGTTTCGAGGGTTTTTTGAACAACATCAGGAGATTTTGCGATGCGGCCCTGTATTTCTCCTAATTTTATAAATAATATCTCATAAGTAAGCTGCAAACTTTTACTTTTGTTGGACTAGTTCAATAAACAACAAATAATTTGACAATAAACAAATAAATTAATAATAAACAACAAATAATTTAATAATAAATAACAAATAATTTAATAATAAACAACAAATAATATAATAATAAACAACAAGTAATTTAATAATAAACAACAATAAGTGAACAAAAAACATACCAAAACAGTAATAAAACGAACAACGAATAAAGTTGGGAACTACATAATCAGGCGTTCAAAATGATTTCCGTTATTTTCTAAGCACAAATAACATCTTCTAACTGTCGATTCTAGAACATTTGAAAACATTTCTGGCGTAATACTTTGAAAGGCTTTAAGTACCAACCTCCTAAGTTCGTCTTCTGTTTCAAAGTTGTGTTTATAAACATAATTATCGACATACCCCGAGAGGTAAAAATCTAACGCTGTCATATCAGGCGAACTTGCTGGCCATGGTGTTTCAGAATACGTGCCAATCAGTTTTCCAGGAAAGCGCACAGAAAGGTACTCTCTAACTGCTCTAGAATTATCGATGGAGGCAAGTTAGGAACCCCCGTATTTCCGAAACGACTAAAAATAAATATCAACAACTAAAGGTTTTTGAAATCGAATCGCCAAGAGCAATTTACTCGTGTGGTTATTTATGGGGGTTGCCATTTAAGAAAATTCAAAATGGCGTATTATCTGTCAAATTTGTAAATCTATGTATTTTTGACATTAAATTCGGCTTTCTTATCAAAAATCATTAAGAAATATGTGATTTGTTTTTTATTATAGTCAGCAGTAAAATCGCCAGTCGGGTGAGACACTTAAAAAAATATCCTTGTACGATGTTTTTATTCTGCCGCTTCCTAGATTTGGTTATTGGTATTAAATAAGTCAGTTTTCATGTGGAATTAAACAACAATTAAAAAACAAAAATAAATAATATGGTTTCTTTATCCTATTAAGATATAGCAAAATTGAAAATAATATCCAAAGTACCTACTTTCGGAGATGACAAAATAACGCTTAAAAATAAATTTAACATTCTATAGCAAAATATTTAAGCTGTTGCAGACATATTCGTATTATGTATGAACCTTTCTTTATAAAATAATCCGAGAAATCACACCATGTAATATTACCACGTTATTAAGGAACACCATGAATATTGACTGTTAAACGCAGCACTCGACACATTAATATTTCAAAATTGTATCCGCGCTCCCGCCAAGCTCTTGTATTCTTATGTGTGAGCGGTATATGTGTACACAGAGGCTTCGCAGTTCGTATTTATTGCGAGAAACGGGGTTAGAAATTCTTTTTGAAACATCGATGTTGCATGCGTTGTTTTGTAAGACCTTTTTTCTAGTGTATATATATACTGATGATGCTTTTAATTTCTTGTATCCTTCAAAACTCTATAATTTATCGCCATTGCTTGATTTTTTTAAATTTTTTTCCAAGGGTCCTACTAAACACTCGCCCCTAGAACACCCTGATTTGCGCTCACAATTTTCCTTGTAGCATCGTCTTTGTTGGAAACTTCTTAATATTCTGCAGAGTATGGAGAATAATAACCAATAATAAAAAAAAATACCTCTCTGAAAATTCTGTTAATAGGTATGTAACGTCTTAACTCAAAGCAGCTTTGATAAAAAAAGAAGACGCATTGTTGGTTTTCTAACCCTCATATTATTTGACCAATACACAATGCAAGTTTATCCTAACAAGCCAAAAAGCAAAGCCAAAAAAACCACATCCCATTTTATTCCTCCGACACAGCTAATATCAAAAGCCTAATCCTCGAATTCGCTCGAGGCAAGTGGGGCGTCCAAAAAAGTGGTTCGTTAAGTTCCTTTACAACATGGTCTTGTAATCGGCAATTTTGCTATTCCACGCACCGATGTGAATTTAGATTTTTTTTCTTAAATCATTAATAAAAGGACGCAAGTTACTGGCTTTAAATGGATTATCGATTCTTACCAAAAAACGAGAGGAATTTAAATGGGAAAATTCTTGTTTTTTTGTTTATGTACCTACCTACTTCAAAGGATAAGGTTTTAAGGAAAGTTAAATTACATTTTGATTGTGTGCATTACTATACAGGGCGTTCCACTAAACTCGAGAAGGAGTAGTTCGCCACCCGGGTCTAGAGGTACTACGCCGGAGGGGAGGTAGGGCGGTAAAATGCATAAGAAACATAGGCGTGCGTAATAATTTAACAAGTTATTTAATAGTTTAACAGTCAATTTTGTGCGTATTAATAGAAAGTCAAGGTATGTTTAGACAATAGTTAAATAATAAAAAATTTCATTTTAAAATAATAATGACAAAATTAAAAATATCTCTCTTGTGGTCTGATGATGGTTTAAATTAAAATAAAGTGAAACGTCACAGAAAACAAATATTATTTTTTTGTTCCGGAATTGATCGAATAAAAATCAAATTGTTAGGAAAAAATATGTAAAAAGTAATAATTTAGTTTTTTCTTTTTAATATTTTAGTCTTAAATTGTGTAAGATATAAAACAAATACCTACTGAATTATTAATAACAAAGATATTTTGTAGAAAAAGAGTAATTCTTGGAACTAATCGTTGAGGAACTTATAGCAATAGAACAACTAACTATAGAAACTTAAAACTTCAACAGCGTATAGGAAAATTAAAGCCACTATAAACTATATCTACATATTATAAGGATTGTTACCATAAGCTGCTTTTTTGTTTAACCGAGCCATAGGATAGCAAGTTTTGACCTCATAATTTGTCGCACTATTATTATATATTACATATATTATATTATATATACTATATATATTATATTATATATACTATATATATTATATTATATATACTATATATATTATTATATATTAAGCAAAAATAGATTAATGATTGACATATTTAAAGCTAGTCTAACTAGACTTATAAGACTTTGATCCTATTTGAATGAATATGGCGGCAACAAAGATCCTCGGGCTCTTCTTTGGCTTCTAAGTCAAGCAGTGCCTTTAAGTTCTTTTAATCTTTGATGCTTGTGTCGGCCAATCTTCGTGTCATTATTTGGTTTGGCCAGAACTCTAAGTTGCTTATTTTGTCATGTGTAATTCTAGAGAGCAACCAGCATTTTTGTTGAGGTGAAACCTTTTGCTGCCTATAAAGATGTTAATTGGCAGCCGATGTTCCAGCATCCAAAGTAAAAGATGAAACTAGTGTGCTATCATCAGCAATATAGGATTTTTAGTTTTTTCCAAAAGATCATTATTCTATAGTAAAAAGAGGGTAGGCGACAATATAGAACAGGCGTTGATGCTAAATGTGTCTGAAAAAAATCCGTCCATCGCTACTCGCAGAGAACGGTCTTGAACTTGAAGAAAGCTTGACAGCCATGAACAAAATTGAACCGGCATTCCGTATGCTCTCACTTTAGTTAGGAGCCCCTCATGCCATACTCGGTCAAATGCCTTGATAAATGTCCAGTGCTATCGCCCGGAACACTCAATGATGTTTTATTGCGTTGTTTTAATCGTGAGTAACATAAACGTCGAAGGTCTGCTGTTGATCTAGACTTACGAAATCCACACTTGCGGTCACTAATAATGTTAAAGCCTTCCAGGTACTTTAACAATTTTTCATTGATAGCCTTCTCCATATCTTTTGATATAACCGAAAGCAATGACTGGATTATAATTTCTGGCAAGGTCTTCTTGACTTTTTTGGGTTCCAGCAAGAAAGAAATATTTCCTTTTTGTAGGATAAGTTAAAAACCCTACAAAATACCGGTGTCAATTCGTCAGCGCATGTCTTAATGACTCGAATATCGTCAGGACCAGAAGATTTTTTGGTGTCAAGAATCCTCAAGGTTCGTTTAACATGGCGCTGCCGGAAAACAATCTCGAGCATTCTCGATTCTACAGGGGGAATATTCGGTAGAGTTTTTCCCTAAAAATTAACCGTTGAATATGAAGAGAATAGTTCCGCCAGTAACTTTGCTTTTTCCTGTGCTTTGGTGGCAATGGTGTGTGTTAGAGGTGAAATGGTTGACTTGGTAAAGTTCTGGCTACCGACCAAAATAATCTTAAGCCGTTAGGACATTCAAGAAGTTTGTCTTTGATACTCTGGTTGTGTGCTTCTTTGCTTAGGTTCTTGCTTAGGTTCTATCTGACGGCCTTAGCTTCCCATCAAAATAATCTTGAGCCGTTAGGACATTCAAGAAGTTTGTCTTTGATCCTCTGATTGTGTGCTTCTTTGCATAGGTTTATCGTTTGCTTGCATTGGTTTCGAGCGTTAAAAAAGATGGCTCGATTTTCGGCAGTAGAATTCTGACGCCATTATCGGTAGAAATAATTTTTTGATTTAACGGCTCGTTCGCAGTTTTTGATAACCCAACGCTTGCCGTTAGAAGGGCACTTTTTTGAGAAAGGAATGAAGGCTTCAATGCCAGTAAGGATAACCTCCGATACCTCTCTAGCACAAATGGATGGAGGTAAAACAAACGTTCCGCCAAGGAAAGGTTCGAAAATGATCGTTTAGGTTAGTACTAGTATGTTAGTTCTGAGACAGAACACGCTGCAGGATGGGGGTTGGTTATGCAAAAATGCGGCAAAGTATGGTGAAATACTAAGATTTTATTGAACTAATGGGCTAAAACAAAAAGTAGCACCAGGGCGTTAAAAGGTAATCTGAATATAGAACTAAATTCCTTACAGCAACCCCAAGGGTTGTCACCAGATGGCTAGCACCGCGTTCATTCACGAAATGAAATCCACGTTTCCAATGGTTCAAGTAAGCCGTTTTTTTAAGGATTAACAAAAAAAGAAACAGCTCGAATAAACGAACGTCGGGATGGTACTCAGGCAAATAAATGTTGTTTACTTTCCTGCATAAAAGAGTACTAGCACAGAACCAGAAAACTAATATTCCGCTTCAGTTCTCATCATCCGAAGAAGGTACTGAGTTACCGAAACAGCAGTCGTGTTTTTATGACAATATAAGTCGAAATCTCAAAACCTATTTAAGTTTTACTTTTTAAATTTTAATATGGTTTTTTCTGAAGTAGAGGCTTCATCAATCGTATTATGGGTATTATGGTGCTTAACAATACAAAGCTATCCTCATGTTGCTGGTTCATATTTCCCAATGTATACTTAGGATAATTCGAAACAATTAAGAGGTTTGTAGGCTCCAATTAGTTAAATTCAACATATTGATTATTTTTTTATCGTAAGACGATCTTGTTATGAAATGTTTATTTTTAACCGAATATTCAATTAGCTATTTTAACCCTTACTAGCTTCTTTTACCATTTTAGGAAGCAGTCAACAACGTCCAGCAATAATATAAAGACGCATATCTGAGGGATTTTGTTCAGTGTTTTCTGGTTTTCTATGTGCTTTTCAAAACTACGATTTTTTGTAGCGTTTACGTTTGATCCAGCGACATCTATATTATTCCTGTTCTGCCTGCAATATATTTTATAGGTTCAACCCCTCCCAACTAATTTAAAACCATATTACCTATATTTTCGCCTCAATCAGTAATTTATTGACGGCAGAGTGCTTTTATTTTTCCATCAAAAACCAATAAAAATCTAAATTTTTACCAGGGTGCGAGTGTCGATCACAAGGCCGTGTCGTAAAAGGGCTTTACAAACCGTCGTTTCGGATGGCCCTCGAGCCCTGGGTGTATTTCAGAGTTATGGCTTTATTATTAGTTGTATCGACAAATAAATTACGATGCGGTATTTTTGGTAGATATACTTTTTCGTTAGTTTTTGGTTTGTTGTTGTCACAAACACTATGGTATAATTAATTTAATTAAAATATGTTTGTTTGTTAATAAGAGTTAGGTTTGCTTTTACGAATATTACAAAAATTACAAAAGTGAGTATCCGATAAAATAAAAGACCTGAGGAGTACGCTTTTTCCATTCCCTATATTATAAAACTTCTTTAATTATATAGATTTAACAGAAGTAAGTTCATTTTACTAAACACAGGAAAGAAAATGACCGCTTACATCTTACTCAGCACTATCTGCAGAGTATGAAGCTATTGAGAATCTGCGGGTTAAACCGATATACGAGTATAGAGAGTGGCAAAAAAGTAGCGAATTATGCCTGTAACTTTTTAATTACCTCATATACGAAAGTGTGACCTTCATGAAAGTTGGTCAGTAAATTATTCTCCACATTTCTATCTGCATGAATTTTTCTGTCATTTCTGGTTTGGTTGCCATAGAGACTAACTTACTTTTTTTAAAATGGAACACCTCCGCATATGATTGCGTATTTGGATTTTACTAAGAAAACTCTGAATTTTTTGTTTTTTAAATTTTCACCTATCTGCAAGCGTTTCCAACATAATGACGACTCAAAAATTAAAAACGTCCTAATTATAATTATTCCTACCTAATACCCACCAGTTGAGTCAAGGTGGTTTCGTGACCGCCACCTAAGGGGTGTCAATTTTGAGTTCCTGTTTAATTTCCTGTTGTCTGATTTTTAATTTGTTTCCACTGTGGTTCATCTGAATGAGAAACAACGAGTTGAAATTTTAATAATGAGTGGTTACGGAAATATGAAGAGAACGCAAGGTCAGGTTTGTCAACTTTTCAATGAATTATGTCCAAATAGGCCTCCAATAAATTAGTCAATGGTGTGTCGAGTGGTAAAGAAATTTCGAGAAATAGGCAGTTTTAGGGAAGCCGCTAGATTAGGTCGACCTAAAACAGCAACCGGGGAGACAAAGCTTTGGATATCATGCTCTCAATACATAAAAATTTAACACAATCATCCAGGTCAATGGCAATGGATTTTAATGTGTCTCAGCAGTCAGTGAAAAATTTGTTTAAGCAGGAGAAGTTGCATCCCTATAAGATGAAATTAGTGTACGAGTTAAACGAGGACGATTTTGATAGAAGAGTTGTATTTTGTGAGCTGATGATGGAAAGATGCAATAACGATAATAACTTCGTAACGAATATCATTTTCTCGGATGAAGCTACTTTCCATTTAAACGGAATTGTTAATAGACACAATTATCGTTAGTGGTCTGCTGAAAATACTCACTGGTTCCAGGAAGCTCATATTCAGAGGCCCGAAAAAGTTAATGTTTGGGCGGGCATAGTTGGTAGACATAATGTGGGACCTTTTTTCATAGCTGATAATTTGAATGCCAAAAAATATCTGGACCTCCTCAGGAATCACATAATTCCTTCTTGCAGAATGGTTTTACCGGGTGTAAATAATGACATAAATGAACAGGTATGGTTCCAGCAAAATGGAGCTATTGACTGGCCAGCGCGATCCCCGGACTTAACCCCGCTCGACTGTTTTTGTAGGGACACTTAAAGAACAAAGTCTACGTTAACCGTCCAAATGACTTAGAATCTTTAAAAGTCAGAATTAGTGCTGAAATGCGGGCCATTCCAGAGGACTCCCTTTTAAACGTTGTAGACGGGTTTAGGGATCGACTGGCGCTCTGCGTAGCAGAAAGTGGTGGTCATTTTGAACACCTGATCCACTGAAAAGGTTTCACTTGTTTATTATTTCGATGTTAAGTTGTTCAATTTTCTAGGCTATTTATTTTGTTACTATAAAGTTTGTTATAATTTTAAATAAATCAAAATTTGAAATACAAAGAATTCAGAGTTTTCCCAGTAGAATCCAATTATGCAATCATATGCAGGATATTTCATTTAAAAAAAGTAAGTTAGTCTCTATGGCAACCAAACCAGAAATGACAGAGATAATTCACCTCACTTTTATTGAACCAATCAAAACGCTCATTTTTATAGCAACCACCTTGGTAACGGTCGTCTTACCCGATAAGACTACCGCTAGCTCGAAAAGACGATTTCGAAAAGACGCTTGTAGCTTTTTTACTTAAATAAAAAATTAGTAACACCTCTAACTTGTATATTTACCTTTATCAGACGGCCTTCATTTTTATGTTCAGTAAATTATCCAATAAAATACACCTCTAGAGGCGGTTTCTTATCTTCATACCTTCGTTTTTCACTCGAAACTCGATTTTCCAAGAAAATTTTCACTCAATGTAATTTTTACTTATAATCAAAGATAAGACCCTCGAGCTAAAGCTCTCGGGATCATATCAGATTATAAGTAAAAATTACATTTCGTAAAAATTTGTCAGAAAATCGATTTCTCGTTAAAAACATCGGTATTACCGATAAGACGCCTCCTCTATCGGTATATTACTGTTGAAAATTCATGCAGGCAGAAATGTGAGGAATAATTTACTGAACAACTTTCGTAAAGGTCACTTTTTCGTATACGAAGTAATTTAAAAGTTACAGACATTATGCGCAACTTTTTTGCCAATCCGTATATTATAGTATATTGATAATTATTATAAACTTGTCTATTTCGAATAGCATTGGGACTCCCGTGGGGTATCACTGGACATATCCAATATATTTGATCAAGTCTGGAATGCGGGTCTCCTAACTAAAGTGAGATATTACGGTGCGCTGCTTCAATTTTGTTTGGGGCGTTTTAGTACAGTATAGTCAACTAACAAAGCCCTATCTCATTCTTTTTATTAGGTATTTTTATTTATATCTACTTTAATCTCAGTTGTACTTGAGATCTTCTCTGTACTTTTAAATTAGGATACATCATACGACTTTTCTTGAATTTTCGTTTGGGTTTCTTCATTTAAAGGAATTTTGGGATTGACTTTTGTCTTGAATATTTTTGTTTTCGATTAGGTACTTTATTTGGAAAATTTAAACACTGCATAATTTTGACGCCTGTACTATTAAATCTTATAGTGTTAGTGCCTCCTTAATCAGTACTTCTTTACTATAGATTTGCAGTAACAGGGAGCCAATGTTTCGTTAATTTGTATGTGTTGTTTTGTCTGGATCTTGTAAATGAGTCCTGGGCTAGTCGATACGTCTGTGCGTTTGTAGTAGCCTGTAATAATTTTCATGAAAAATTCGTTCATGTCGTGTCTTATATACCTACTTGATTTTGCATAAAGCCCCACGAAAAAAATCCAAAATACCTTACAGGCCCGTTTGTACCTATCCATCTTTGAGGGAAGTTATTGTCCAGAAATGGCCTTAATAGAAGAAAATTGTAGTCCAGAGCACCGGCTTGTTGGAGGTAGCCAGGATTAACATGAGCCAATGGAACATTTTCCAGCAATTCAGGAATAGCTTCCTTCAGGATTTCTAGGTATTTACGTGCTGTGAGACCCCTGCCATACATTCAATATACTACTCATCGATTCAAAATAAAATATAATGCGCCAAAACCCAAGCGCCCTTGTTGTATCCTTTGGAAAATTAAATGGTGATTGTCTGCAGACCAATGCCTCGTGCTATGACGAATAAAAAGTCCTGCACTTAAAAAATAACATTCGTCAGACCAGATAAGAAGTCTGCCAAAAGATGCGTTGGTGCGGATTCGTTCTAAATAGCATTGGCAAAAAGTTATTCCACACTCGGCATTTCCGAGGTGTAAATGTTGCACTATTTTAAATTTATATGAAGAGAATTTATTGTTTTCCAAAATTTTCTGAGCGTCAGAGCTTTCTACACCAACTTATTCCTCTATTTTTTTATAGGATGCTGCTGCGTAAGATAAAACATTTATTGATTATGATATTCATACTGGAATAAAAGCACCCTCGGGAAAAGGTGGAATAATAATTACTCACATTGGTAGCAAAAATGGATCGGTCGATAGCGGGTTACTAGCATTTAAATCAAAACCTACTGAAAACTATCATGAAGACATTAACGCTGATGTCTTTGAAGAATACTTGCAGCAAGGGCTAGATCTTATTCCTCCTTGGTCTGTTATAGTCATGGATAATGCCAGCTTCCACTCAAGAAAATCCGAAAAAATACCAACGTCTTCTTGGAAACAAAATGACATCATTCATTGGCTAACTGTAAATAAGAAGCCATTTCATATAGATATGCTGAAAAAGGAGCTACTGGAGATTGTAAAGTTTAATAAACCTCTTTGTACGAAATTTGTTGTCGACGAAATCGCTTCAAAGCGAAATATAACGGTACTTCGCCTTTCGCCATATCACTGTGAATTAAACCCCATATAATTGGTGTGGGCATAACACCACTTTTAAAATGAGAGACGTTGGAAGCATCTTGCAAGAGGGAATAAAGACAGAGGATTGTGAAAAATGGAGTAAGTGCGTCAAACATGTAATTGAAATGGAAGAAAGAATGTGGGAACTGATAACATGCTAGAAAACGCTCTAGAGCCCCTTATTATTTCTCTGGACACCAACGACGATAGTTCATCGGACTACTCGGAACATGATGAATAAAATTTAAAAATTAAGTTGTTGTGTTTTACATAGTAAATTTTTTTTTGAAATATTAATATTTATTTCAATTTATCTATTTTCATATTATTCTTACTTCTATGTAAGTTTTTATCTACTTAATATTAGAATAATTAATATCTCAATTATCTGCCTATCTCTATAATTATAATCAAGTGTAATTATTATTATACTTTATATTCTAATATACTACCTGAAGTAACGGCGTTGTTATCTTACGTTTATTCACCAAACTTGTCTTTATTTTCTATGCAAATTAGAGTGACCTTAATTTTGGGACTAGTTCGGGGTGTGTTTGTAGGTCTGAAATACGGAATTTTCAAAAATTATAATTGCAATTTACCTGAAATTTACAATGCAGCCTTTAAGTTGTCCACCCTGCTTAATTTGTGCTGTCATTGCAAATTTACATTTTATTACTTTCTGACTTTAAGAAACAGAGTATAATATAGGCCATGTCACCATTTCACTACAATTTAAAAAAATGGTGAAAATGCAGTAGTATGAAAATTTTGAAAAATACGACATGTCAGTTCGCTTTAGAGAGTGCCATGAAAATAGGTAAGTTTACAATCTTGTAATTAAAATATCGAACTTAAAGATGTTTTACTTTTAATCAACTTATGTTGTGGAAACGATTGTCCAAATGCAATAAAAATAATGAAATTAAATGCAACCAATGTTTTCAGAATCAATACTACTCTTTGTCTAGATGAAATAAATGCTTTTCAAATATTCCATTAGCAACACAATTCCTCAACGGTCAGAGAAATAGCGAAGCAAAATACATTTAATGTTTTCAGAACAAATAATATTGTCGCCCAGACAAGCTACCAAATTTGCAAATATTATACTAAAACAACGGCCTGTCGCTACGGTTAATTTAGCAAAAAATTGTTCTCAACACAATTCAGTGGTAAAAAGTCTATTTTTGTAAAAACGTATATGTGCTTTGTCGCTTTGTGCCGGGAGATTAAGCTTACCGCAGTACACAAAGCGGAAAAATTAACCATTGGTCCAGGGAAAACATGGCGGATCAGTAAATAGCCAATTAGAACACAACGCGCGAAATATGTTGCCTTGTGATTGGCCGGTCTGACAGCTGAGCGTGATATTCTAACGACGGGAGTACACTTACGTTCTCTCGAGAACCACTGCGGGTTAAACTAGTGAAAGGTCAACACGTACGTCAAAATTATTGTGGGTCATCGTCCGTTGGACATGAAGAAATTGCATTCGCTGAAATAAAAGCACCAAGTAATTGTCGTAATGTTATAAGTTAGTAGTTAATCATGTATTAAAGTGTTATTGTGTAAACAAGTGCTGAATTGGATAAATAAACGCCAAATTAAATGGGATGTAACTATTTAATTTACCTAACCAATATATAAAATTAACCAGTGAAATAACCTAACTCGAGGAATATACAAAGCCTCGCCGTTTAATGTTGGGAGTTGAAAATAAAACTTAATTCCCACATTTTGGTCCTTTGAGCCGGATTGGTTAGAGTGAATTATGGTCCTTCGAAAAGCCAGATGGTGAAGTGAACAACAGTGTAGTAAAAAGCAAGTTTGTGTAAAAAACATAACAATAATAAAAAATAAAGACGATTGTAAATAAAGTGGAGAGTTTAAGTTGAGAAGTCCCGTTAGACACTGTCAAATCAGGGAATTGTGAAAGTGGGTAGAAGTTGAAAGTCATTGGGGGGAATACAGTTTAGTGAAAAGTGTCTACGCAAACGCAAGACGAGGCGTACTTACATGAGGGAACAATAAGCAAAGCAATAAGCATCAAGAAAACAAGGAAGGTAGAGTTACAATAAGATATTGTCATTGTATACTTTTGTAAATAGTATTGCTTGTATTATTGTCAATGTTTTGGTTAAGCAAAATCATGCTTTGGTAGCCAACAGTTTGATACTGTTTGCATTGAGAGTAGGTTGTAGCCCCAAGTAAATTTTAAAGTCAGAACGATTGGTTAATTAAATAACATAAATAAAAAAAAATGAATTTAGAAACGTTAAAGAAAACACGGGCTGTTGCGACAGCCGCTATAACGCGAGTTCAAACATGGATTGAACAAAGTTTAAATGATAAAACGGGAGTAGTACAAGCTTCCGTCAGGGAAGAACTATTAAAAAACGCATTTAAAACTATAAAGAGGCGCAAGATAAGATCGAGGAATTAAACCCTGACGACGACGATCGTATTGGCATTGAAAATAAATATTGTGCACTAATAATTGAAATTGAGGACTTGAGGTCAACTAGTGCGGCAAACTCAGTATCTAGCGTGCTAAGTGTACCGTCGGTACACGTCACATCGGGAATTAAATTACCAGACTTGAAAATTTCACCCTTTCACAGAAATATAGCCGATTGGAGAGGTTATGTAGAATTGTTCACGGCATTAATTTTAAGGCTTAAGCTGGTCGATTCGTTAGAGATTATAGCTTCAAACTTTGAAATTGCGTTTTATATTTTAAAGAAAAAATATGAAAGCATAGCCTGTGTCATAAATAGTTATTTAAATAGTATTTTAGATACCTCTCAGCTTGCAAAGCCGAACGCGGGACATTTAAGGGAGATTATTGCTAATTAAAAAAAAACAATTGGGCCATTAAAAAAATTAAGCTTGTCAAACACAGACATTTTGGAATATTTACTGGTATTTATTTTGGAAAATAAGTTAGATTTCGCGACAAAAGGAGCATTTGAGCTGGATCGCGATCTAGATGAATTACCGTCGGTAAAGGATTTCTTCAGTCAAGCACTACCTCACAAGCAAGGGGTGCTAGAAATGATTGAGTTGTGTTATTTACGGAAAATAAACAAAATAATAAATGTAAATGTAAATGAAACAATGCAGTATTCCTCCACAGTTTAATGTTAAAATAAATTTTAAGTTCCCAACATGTTTCGAATGCTTAAGCATTCGTCATCAGGGGATACTAAAAGGATAGTAAAGGATTGAGAATGAGCAGTAAATATAAAATAAAGTTTTAGGACTTACCTAACATCCAGTTTAAGAGCGATGTAGGTTGTCTCAAATTAATGAGTACAACTTATAATGTGATATAATAATATGTGAAAGTTGAAGACTTGGTATGAACTAGTTAGTTGTGTTGAAATTAATGTATAGTTAAAATTTTGAGTGAAATGTGAAATTTGAATAGACGAAGAACCATTTTATATTGATATTAAGTTTGTTAAACTTAGGTGTTTAACCAAGTTTAAAAATTAAAATTTAGAAAATTAATAAATAAAAAACGCAGCCAGAGCAAGCTGTATCTTTGTCGGCAGTGTCTGCAAGACAATCAAATGTTTTATTGGCAACTGCTCAAGTAAAAGTACTTAATAAATATGGGAAAATGATTGCTGTGAAAGCTTTGTTAGATAGCAGGAGCCAAAATCCATTCATAACGCAGTCACTGATGAACGAATTAAAATGTAAAGCGTATAATCACGAGCTAAATATTACAAATATTTCACAAAGAAGTTTTAAAATAAATAAATTAACAGATGTAACCGTACACTCAAAAACGCAAAATAAAAATTATACTGTGTCTTGTATAATATTGATAATATAACATATAAGTTGCCGCAGGTACCGATAAATATAGATAGTTTAAAAGTACGAAATAGTATATACGGTGAACTTGCAGACCCAACATTTTATGAGCCTTCTAGTATAGATCTTTTATTAGGAGCGAGTTTTTATTATGCAATTTTGGAAAAAGGACATTGCAGTTTAGGTAAGCAATTGCCGACTCTTTTAAGCAGGTAATGTACCTTCTTTCTGCACAAATCCAGTGCAAAATCAACAAGGCTGTTCACAGAATGAAGTTTCGTTTTTTTTTACAAACACAAGAAATTGATAATAGGTTAACAAAGTTTTGAAAGATTGAACAAATCCCATCAACAAAGGTAATGTCAGCTGACGACAAGCTGGCGGAAAAAATATTTTGTGATACTACAAAAATTCTGGAGGACGGAGCATATCAGGTGGATACACCATTTAAGCAGCCGCAAGAATATAAGTACTTGGGAAATTCATATGCAATGACAGAAAAACGTTTTCTGTCACTTGAGAGGAGATTTAAGAGTAACCCGGAATTATTTTTGGAATACAAAAAATGTATTGATGAGTATGTTGACCTAGGTCATGCAAAGTATGTTCCGTTGGCTTTGACGAACGCGAACAACGAACATAAATATTTCATACCACATCTGTGTGTAATCGGAGATTCTAGTGTCACAACAAAATTACGTGTAGTGTTTGACGCGTCGGCACAGTCAAAGTCGGGATATTCTTTGAGTGATGGTATAGCCTCAGCTTTTCGATATTTTGTGCCGGTTCAGGTATTTTCAATTCGTATTGATTTCAGACATACAGAAAATGTATAGACAAATAAAAATAAATCCAGAGCATAAGTTTCTGCAGAATATTCTTTGGCGGGACAATCCATACGAAAGCTTAAAATGTAACGTAAGGGGAAACGATTGCTCAAATGCAATAAAAATAATGAAATTAAATGCAACCAATGTTTTCAGAATCAATACTACTCTTTGTCTAGATGAAATAAATGCTTTTCAAATATTCCATTAGCAACACAATTCCTCAACGGTCAGAGAAACAGCGAAACAAAATGCATTTAATGTTTTCAGAACAAATAATATTGTCGCACAGACAAGCTACCAAATTTGCAAATATTATACTAAAACAGCGGCCTGTCGCTACAGTTAATTTAGCAAGAAATTGTTCTTAACACAACTCAATGGTAAAAAGTCTATTTTTGTAAAAACGTATATGTGCTTTATCGCTGGGGGATTAAGCTCACCGCAGTACACAAAGCGGGAAAATTAACCATTGGTCCAGAGAAAACATGGCGGAATAGTAGGTAGCCAATTAGAACACAACGCGCGAAATATGTTGCCTTGTGATTGGCCGGTCTGACAGCTGAGCGTGATATTCTAACGGCGGAAGCACACTTACGTTCTCTCGAGAACCACTGCGGCTTAAACTAGTGAAAGTTCAACACGTACGTCAAAATTATTGTGGGTCATCGTCCGTTGGACATGACAAAATTGCATTCGCTGAAATAAAAGCACCAAGTAATTGAAGTAATGTTATAAAAAGTTAGTAATGTTATAAGTTAGTAGTTAATCATGTATTAAAAAGTTATTGTGTAAACAAGTGCCAAGTTGGATAAATAAACGCCAAATTAAATGGGATCTAACTGTTTAATTCACCTAACCAATATATAAAACGAACCAGTGAAATAACCTAACTCGAGGAATATACAAAGCCTCACCGTTTAATGTTGGAAGTTATAAAGAATAAAACTTGATTCTCACAATTAACATTTTCAAGTTTATTAACTAATATAATTAAGAATCGATCATTTATAAAGCCAGTACCTAATTCATTATAATATAGTAAAGCGAATCGCGAAAGGAACGAAACGAAACATTATGGCTTTTGTAGAGGCTCTAGAAGTTCATGCAAAGTGATAGAAAAAGATCTCGGAGTAATAAAATCTTGTCTAAGAAATATTTAGATAAATATCATTTTAAACCTTATGAAAGTTATAAAGTAAAGATTGTGCACCATTTACGTACTGGGAATGCTCTACGACGACTTATTTTTTGCAACTAAATCTAAATCGAATACGATTCGACAAGCTACAAAAGTAATATGGTCTGAAACATCTTATTCTATGAGCTCCGCACAGGCACTATCAATCGCCATAATACAAGATATGGATGCCCAATTGTAAATATAATAATATTGTATTTTTAGGTCATATTTATTTTAGCAGTAATGACATTATTTTTGTTTGTTTCAATGGTTTTATTGTCTACTCCCTTAATTTTCTAACTCTTCTGATTTGTGCGTTTATGGTTAATAATAACTATCAACTATTATATATTTTTGGAAAGCTTAAAAATAGCCCAATCAAATAAAAGAAAAATATACAAAGTATCCCATTTAAAAAATCATATGTATGCCTTAAATCTTGAAAAGTAAGACTCCCAGAAAAAAGTAAATACGCCACTGAACTTTACATAAAAAACCCTCTTAGGGACAGTTTTTTATTTTTTGATAAGACGTTAAAGGGTAACCGAAATACAGGGGGTGGTCAAAGATCACACGTTTTAGAAAACACCCTGTAGCTTAAAAAGTAAGAAAGCATGCATGATTTCAGCATCTTCTATTTCACAAAAGAGTAGCTGAGTAATGTAAAAACTACAAGCCTCTATCTTTTTTAGTTACCGAGATACCCTGCAATTACCTCGAAAAGGGACACCCTGTACGTGAGCTGCTAGTGTCTCTATACACACTACTAAGGGTCTAAAGTACATAAGACTATTCTGCCATGCCATTGCAATATTTCACAAAATATTTAGTTTAGATCCTTTTGTCCTTGACCAGCAAGGCCCTAACGATATACTATTATTTTACATTAATATCTTCAAAACCTCATATCCTATGAATAGCACATTGTTACTAAAATTGAGTGTGAATATGGCATTTATGTAAAAATATGAGAATGGTCAATTTTGTGATTAGACCTCGTTGCCTTTGTAGGGAAGCACTATTCAAATATCCTATCATCTGAACAACGTCAGTAAAATTTGTCGGGTATGTTATAATATACAACTCGGGATGTAGTATCACAGACATTACTATTAATTTTTAACAAAAGAAATATTTTATACCAAATTTATCAATTATATTTAGTAAAACATAATTAGGTCTCAAGAGTTCTCTAATATCTTTCACCAAGAAGCAACATTCTTACTAAAATTTCTTTTTAAGACTTCATATTATTCGCTTAAAATATATCGACTTAAATCAAACAAATTCTAGCATATGGTGGCCTTCATAAAATAGTAAAATTTACTTCACGGTTCGACCGCACTGCTTAATTATACCATCAAAGTCATAAGGGTTCAAATATACATATATTTCAAAATAATAGAATGTGCTAAAATTGATAAACACGAGACTTGCGAAGCAAGCATTTTAACGAACTACGGCATTAAAGCCATCAGTGTGAATTCCGAGTTATGGTCTTGTTGTTGGGTTTGTCGGGGGAATATATTACGCTGCGGTATTTACGGTTTGCTCTTTGGTTTGGTTAAGCATAGAGTGTGTTTGGAATAAATGTTGCCATAGTGTGGTTAAATATTATAAACATTAATATATCACGCACATAGCTGCAATTGTTATGCCTCTGACTTATCATTAATAAACTATTAGAATATTAGAAGATTCTTGTAACTTTCGAATCTTTAACGTATTATAAAAATCTGGGATACTTGATGATACCAATTACTTGACATTGATAGTGACATCTGATTCACTAACAACTTTTCAGTTAGTTTACTATTTTATTTTATTTATTATTTATTATTTTAATAATTTTATTATTTAGTGTTGATTCCACGTAGGAATTTGAATTACTGTTTATATGTCTTTAATAGTATTCTTTGTTATGTGACGTAGCAGATATTGTTTGTTTTTTTAATTCATTGTATCAAAAAGCATACATTTTGATGTTTAAAGCATTTCTAAATTTTATTGAAAACCTGTTTATTTCGCACAACTTTATTATTGATCCGTTATTTAGAAGCTAGTCATAGTATTAAGTTTAGACATAGTAACTTGCTGTTCAGTATTATATACTTAAGGTAAATTTCGTAATCTATACATTAATGAACCTAATTTGTTCATTCAACATTTAGAGGGTAGTTAAATGTAACTTAAATCCTCTTGGCATTTTTACAGTCTTTTTCGGGCGAATTTGTACAAACACTAGCCACCCTTTCTTGGTTATATAAGAGGCGCGTCAGTTTCTCCACATAATTAAAATTGGCCTTCGAACCGGATTAATAATTGCCCTTGATCCTCCGGTTATGTACTTATTTGCTTTGGTTTATCGTTTACTTGCATTGTCTCTTTATTACCTTCAATCTTTAAGTATTTTGCTGTACTGCGTCCTTTAACCTCATTAACCCTGGAGAACTCGCGTGTTTAAAAGTCTCGCGAGCACTCGCGTGGGAGATTTTTTCTCACATGTCACAAATTATCAATAAAACAAATATATTACTTATTAAATAATATTTATTGTGAATAATAATAAAAAAAAACGTTTTTACAAGCATATTTTATTGTACCCTGAAAAAAATGGGCGCCCACAATGACTTCAGAAGCTTCCCGTATCAATTCACTGAACGCACTAATTATCGGCCATAAGTCGGCTAGAAAGAAGGACGGCGCTGTCCACAATTTGGCCTTGACAAAATCACCATTCTCCGAAAAGTGTGAGAGAAACTCTCATAGCGCTAGTGATGCAGGGTTAACAATAGTCCAGGCGCACTTACTTCTATTATCGGAGTTCTTTAACCCAGTTACGTGTTTATGTTTTTTGCATTTTTTTAATAGATTACTACTATTTACATGTTTCATCATATTCAGTATTTCCAGATAAATTTTACACTCATTAATCTCGGGATTATTGGGTATATACTTAGCTTACTAAAATTTCTTGGTGCTACTTTCGTAATCCGAAAACATTCATTAAACTTATCCAAAGAGAGTGTCATATAAGTGAACCACTACTCGTATTAAATTTAAATAAATGTCTATAAAGGTGCATACGAAACACAATTTTCAAAATTTTAAAAGTCAATGGCTTCTTCATTCACCGCCATTATTGTAATTTTAATTATTCAAATAAATAGCTTTAGCCTCTAATCAGTTTACTTTGAACTACCAAAATAAACTACTTTAAATTGCAGCTGTTTAATTTGAGCACAAACGACACAAAAGCGTCGACAATAAACACTATCAGTCAGAACGTTTAGTCAATAATTATTACAGCATCCGCCTGTCTCATGTATAGCACACATTACGCCAACGTAGATTTGTTGCTGGACTTTACTGGATCAAACTGGTAACACCATAATTTCTGAACTCGACTAAAAGAGATTATAATGTTATATAATAATACCGGATTTATTAAGTAATTGAGAAATATTTTTATGCGGTAATGTAATGGTCTGCTTTTCATCAATTTTTGTTATATTTTAATCAAATCAAATCAAATCAAAAATGCCTTTATTTTTATAACCAGAGAATTACATTACAAATAAACTAAAAATGGGTGGCGGTATCCAACCAGGTTGCTCCATACAACCACCCTGACCTAGTTAATTTTAAAGACACTTGTTGAAGTATGAAAGAACTATTTTTACACTGAATTTATAAAATTTTGATTGACCAATAGTTAATATATATGCTTTTTTAAATTTTATTCAATCTAAATAGTCTTAATAATATACACTTAAATCTATGACTTATCTAATTATGCCCAGTCTCTGCCCTCTTCGGGCCGACCTAACCTCAAACGGAAGAGAGTTGAATAATGTGATTGCATTGTATGAAAATGACCGCTTAAAAAGTTCAGTATTATGACGTGGAATATTAAAAAGATCCCTATTTCTGGTATTTACATTATGAGTGTCAGTACCCCTAATAAAAAGTTCATACAGATAAGATGGTTGACCTTTCGTAATAATATTAAAAACCATTTTTGTTAGTTGTAACTCAAACCGCTCTTCTAAGTTGAGCCAGCCGGACCTAACTAGGCTTTGCGTGATGTGGTCGAATTTGCGGAGATTATAACAAAATCTCAGACAAGAATTCTGGACTTTTTGTAAGCTATTCTTATTTCGTTTAAGTAAAGCGGGCCAGTACACAATATTGCAATATATAATTTGAGACAATACCAGAGAGTCAGTTAATCTTATTTTCAAGTCTGTACTAAATATCTTTATGCATATACAAAAGTTTTAACTTGAAAAACGATTTCTTTATCAAGTTATTGACGTGAGAGTTAAACTTCAAGTCGGCATCTATATATAAGCCTAGGTTCTTGCAAGTATGTACAGGTTTTAAAGTAACTCCATTAAACACAATTTGAACGGATGGGCTGGCTGAAAGTTCAGTTGTGTTTTTACCTATAATCATTAATTGAGTTATTGATTCGTTAAGAACCAGGCTATGAGCATTTGAGATCTTAGATATGATAGCTAGGTCTTCGTTTATTTTATTAACAGCTGGAACTAAAGATGATTTATGAAATGAAATGTAAATTTGAGTGTCGTCAGCGTATTGATGAGAATTACAAAATTTTAAAAAATTGCAGAAATCGGCTGTATAAAGAGAAAATATTATAGGACCAAGAATACTACCCTGAGCGACACCTCTATTTACTGGCAGAATCTCTGACACATCGTCCCTCAAAACAACCCGCTGCTTCCGGTCATAAAAATAGCTTTTAAAGAAATTTATAGTAGATTCATCAAAACCAAAATACTCAAGTTTCAGAAATAATGTCTCGTGATTTATAGTGTCAAAGGCCTTGCTATAATCTAATAATATAAGGATTGTATTAAGGTCGCCATCACATGCCCTAAAAAAGTCGTCAGTTATTTTTAATAATGCAGTCGTTGTGCTATGATTGGCCCTAAACCCAGATTGAGTTAATGGTAAGACGTTATTAGACTTTAAGAATTCATTCAGCTGGATATCCACAATTTTTTCTAAGACTTTCGATAAGGTAGGTAAAATACTAACAGGTCTGTAGTCAGAAAGAGTAGTAGGATTGGTAACTTTTGAAATCGGTTTGATATTCGCAACTTTCCATGCAACGGGAAACTTCGACGATTCTAGGCACTTATTGTAAATAAAAGTGAGATGCTCACTTAAGTGGGGAATTAAGTAACACAACATACTTGAGTTTAGTTTGTCTGACCCCATTGCATTAGATTTAAGCTTAAGAATAATGTTTTCAACCTGCTGGGATGTGACATGCTTAAAATTAAATTTGGTAAAGTTATCTTGACTGAATGATTTGTTATTGTACTGGCTCTCAATGAACTCCCTATCTGGAGTAGACATAGGCAAACTGTTAAAAAAGAAAGTATTGAAGTCATCTGAGTCAGCCACAAAGTCAAAATTGTGTTTGTTAGATGTTATATTTAAATATTTTAAGGTATTCCAAAATTTTTTAGGATTATGTTTAAATGAATATTGTAAAAACGCTTTTTTTTCATTTTTTACTGCCAGATTAACAAAGTTTCGTAATGATTTATACTCACGCCAGGAGTCATCCGTTTTTAATTTCTTATATTTTGAGAGTGCTTTTCTTTTTTCATTGATCATCAATTTAATATTCGGTGTCAACCAAGGGGCAGGGGGTTTTGTAATTCTAGAAGTTCTATAGGGTGCGTGGATATCGAATAGATAGTTGATATTATTATAAAAGAAATTCAGCATTTCGTCCACATCACGCAATTCAAATATAAAATTCCAATTAATTCTATTTAAGTCCGATACGAACTCTTCATTAGAAAAATTAGAAAAATCCCTGTAAGTTTTAAATATTGGTTTCTGTTTAGGTTTAGGTATGTTAAGAGTACAGGCAACCATTTTATGGTCTGAAATTTCATCCTGATTCAGAGTACTGACATTAGAAACAACATCGGGAACCGAACAGATAAGTAAATCAAGAATACTCTGTGAATTATCAGTGACTCGAGTAGGTTGTTGAACATATTGACTCAGTCCGTATTTATTTAAATAAGTTTCAAAAAGTAGGGAGTTAGTATTTTTATTAAGAATGTCTACATTAAAATCGCCTCCAAATAAAACACAGTCAAACTCAGGGAGCAACCTTACAAGATGCTCTTCTAAGTGTTCCAAGCATAAGCCCAAATTAGTATTCGGTGGCCTGTAGAGAGTACCAAAACAAACTTTTTTCCCCCCGAGTCTTAAAGATATCCAAAGTGATTCGAGAGGGGACTGATGGTCGGCGTCAAATTTAAGTAATGAATATTTAATAGAGTTCCTCACATAAAAAGCCACACCTCCTCCCCTACCCTCCCGATCCCTCCGTATTAGGTTATAACCGTCGACAGCAATCCCCTGATCTAAAAACTGAGGCTTCAGCCAAGTTTCCGACAACCCTATAACATCCAACGATAGATCAACTAAAACATCAGCGAATAAACCAAACCTGGAAAGCAGAGACCCGACGTTAAAATGAGCGAACTCAACGTGCGACACACGCATCCAGCACACCCAGAACCAGACAGCTCCCGGCCGTGAACAGAGATAAGTGAAATGATGATAGATGTTAACTTTTTTAAATTAAAATACATTTACCAATTATAGGTACCTACCAATATATTGATATATAATAATCTATAAATAAATTTTTCCTCTAATATGGTAAATCTTGTTTAAAAGTTAAGGAATAAACATCGTAAAGGTCACTCATTCATATATTTGTAGTTATCGCTTACCATAATCTTACAATAATCTACAAACCAAAACATATTCTACCTGTAAACAAATATATTCTGTAAGATATCCAATGTATAGCACCGCAGAAAAAATACCACCGAACAAAAAAGAGATACCTATGTGCACGGCAATAAACATCCTTAATAGAACTATTATAGTCCTACCACGATGCTAAAGGATTCGAAGTGACGATTATAATTTTAATAATTTGGAGAACATATATTGACCTTAGAAAATACTGTAAACTACCTAGTAAAAAACAGACGAAAGAAAAACCTTAATCTCATATACCGACATCGTCCCGTTTCACTAAAAGTTTTTTGTTACAGTCCATGTCCCATCTATAGATTCTACCTGTTGAAGACCAAACTTTATTTTTACCATATTTACTTTTGGCTGCTTGAAGAAGTTCGTATCTTGGTTTCGTCAAGTCCTCGAACAGTGCGACATCAGTGTCCTTTAATAACTTCTTAGCGTTAAATATTTCATTTCTTTTGAGATTTTGAGCAAAGTTTACCAGGATAGCACGTGGTTTAATAGGATCATCTTCCCCAATCCGACGCAATCGAAAGGCAGTATCGATATCCCTACTACTGCAAGGTACGCGTAGCTTTTCGTTAAAAAGACTAACCACTAAATCCACCAAATTTTTTTAATCCAGGATTGTGATGATAAACGCAGTGGCGGACGCGGGTTGGCAGCCCGGGTCGGCAGTTTGGTATAAAGTGTGTCCACGGATAGAGTTTGGAATAAGAAAAACCTTTTTATTCGCAGGTTAAGAAGGAAAAGTCATTCTTTACAAAAACATCTTCTTGTGTTGGAAGTACAACTTTGAATAACAGATTTGCGATTACTTTACTATTTGTTCCCTGAATTGTTTTCGTATCTTGCTTCGTTTTCGAGAGAAAATATAGAAACCACTTTATTGCAAAAAAAATACCTATATATTTCAAAGTTAATTAAAACATTAAATTAAGAATAAAATTATTTTTTCTTAAATAATGTTAATACGATGTACAGGATTCAAAAAAATGATAAAAAACAGATTTTTTTAAAGAAACTTTAGCACCCTGTATATCAAAAATGGGCCACTCCGGACACATGTTCATATGAACTCTTTCTCTTAGAATACCTATCATAAGGAATCACCTCCCTAAGTTACGTACCGTACTTCTGAAACACCCTGTACTGGATGATGCATGACTTAGTTGAACATAAGAAATCCCATGTAAATTTTGAGGTAGCTAAATATTCACTTTAGAAAAAAATTGCATATAATTTTTTAAAGAGACCGATATAATAAACGCATGTGCCAAGTTTGAATAAATTTTAATAAGCCAATCCTAACTTATTCAATTAAAAATGTGGCAAAATTACGAAATTTTCATAGTTTAGGTAATACAGTAAACACGAGCAAATTATTATTTGGCATTGACAAAATAAAAAGTAGCGTCAGTGATAATATTTCTATTGAAGGCGCTTCAATTGTAGCTAAATATGAGCTATTCCATTCAGGAAAAAGTAACTATGATTAAGTGGTAATATACAGGAAACAGTTTAAGGGCAGTTCCTGTAATGTTTTCATTTCAATTCCCTGATAAGCATATCCTTTCCATTTCATTAATTAAACTTATCATTAGTAAATTTGAGTCCAAAGGCACTGTAACAAATAACTGGGAATGCTCAACTCAGAATGTCAATAGAGCTGAAGAAAGGGATAATAGAGATCTTGATGTTTTATTGCACGTGGAGGAAAATAAAGTGATTAGCACGAGGATTCTTGGGCGAGCCGTAGTAAAGTATCAAACCACAGTACTGCGCACTTTAAAAAGCATAAATATTTTCCTCACAAGTATGAAAAACATCAAGAGTTAGGACAAGTTGATGAAGAACCGAGAATGGTATTCTGTTTTTTATAAGGTAATGGAAAGAGCCAATAATGACAGGAATTTTTTGAGAAATATTTCTTTTACCGATGAATGTACATTCACCCTCAACAACGAACCAAATGTTTAAAATTGCCGGTATTGGAGCCAAGAAAGTGAACATCGTCTTGTTCATACGCAATATTCACAGAAAATAAATGTTTGGGCCGGAATTGTAGGGCATCACATAATTGGACCATTTTTTATGGAAGGCAACCTTACAGCAGTAATCTATTTGGACTTACTACAAAATGGAATTGAACCCGCACTAGAAGAAGTTTTACGCTAAATTTAGGAGATCTGGTATCAGATGGATTAAAACTAATAACAGTAATCGATTTGACATCATCCAAAATCCTTAAATACAAAACTTCGTAAAGTTGACAAAACCAGTAGCGTTCGTATGGCAATTTGTGGTTTTATTGTTTTATTACTCGCGAAATGAAAAAAGCCATACCTACTAACTGTGCTTTGTGCCATAAAAAGAATTTTTTTATTTGGCGTTTTTGAAAATTTGTCCGAGTAAAATTGGAAAATAAACTTCTTCTGTCACTGGCGTTTCAGTGATGTCAATAGAGTAAAATAATGCCTAATGTGTTAAAATTTTTTAAATAAAGCAATTGATCAGTCAATTTTATTGTTAAAATACTTTTTTTCATATCGCTTGCAATTGAGTGTATCTAGCAAAAAATGAAAACACCAGTGGTGTCAATTTTTTTATATTTTGTATAAAAAATAATATTTCTTTATATGGCTTTTTTATTAACACTTTACTACAAGGTTCAACGGTGGGGCCTCGTAAAGAGCAACTAGACAAAACTGGTTTTGTGCATCTCTCATGTAATGTAGCGCGATCCAACTCGTATTTGTAAGTAATTATTGACAGATTATCTACCTACCCCTATAGTCAACCAGCCTCGGTCTGCCCTAAAGGTTGTATCATGGAAAAAATTATATTGGACAGATACATTTCATTTAAATATGTACTCTTTCTTCTCTAAGCACCTGCTGACACAAATAATGCCAAAACACCTATTCTCTGAGCTATATGTCCCAACGAACACTGAATTATAAAGCACGATATTTTCCGTATTTTATCTAACACTGTTAGACACTAAAATACACACAAAAATTATTAAAATTTCATGCGATATTAAATATACCAAAAACTTAAAGTATTCTTCTTTGATACGAACCCACTTATAGCAAATATTTTGTTCATTTAAGCTTGTAAAAATTAATATAATTTGAATTTTATCGGCAGACAGTTGGCAGCATAATTGTTGGTGGCGCCAGCTCGCTCGTTGGCCTGTTTTGGCACATTGCTTACGTTTCGCGAAAAACTAACCTTTATTGTTTTATGGTTTCGTGTTGCTGTGCGTCAATTTTTTAACAAAAACTCTAGATCTTTAAGAGACTTCTCTTTTTATAAACAACAGGATTGCACATCGGTCGGTTACGTTGTTTGCTATTTCTGAAAAATAGGGAAGTATTTAAATAGCCGGTTCAAGGGGCTAACAGCTTCTCTAATAAGCTATTTTCGGGAAGAACGTAATAACAGTAGCCCATTGTTAATCTTGATAGCAGTTAAAGAAATATCTGTAAATAGTATGTTAAGGTCTCCATATTTTATTTCTACTTTACTAGTTTTTAGCGTGTAGCAGCTGCCTTAAATTTAAATATCTCCACTGTAAGCGCACTTTGAACAACAGTTAAGGAAAATAAATTATAAAAATCACGTAAAAAGAAACATTCTCATGTAAAGAGAGTTGTAAATGTGCCTAGATTGGATATAAGTTCTACTCGTGACACTATTTATGTAATGTACGAAACAAAAAAAGCTTGTTCAAAAACTATAATATTTACATCGGTTAGCTGTAACTTTTTGTAGAACCCCATGTAGCTTTGACAATTTTAAGTAAGAAATTAAAAAACAGACAACTGTTTGATGGTTGACTCAACTCTTTATAAAGCCATTTAGAGGAAATAGGCTTCGAATGGAAAAAGATGAACCGAGGCAGGAACTTTCCCATGTAGGTTTCAAACGACTGGTATTGTAATAACAACGCATGTTGTTAACAAAAATACCTAACACGTCATGAAATAAAGCTTCAATTCAAAACTGAATTTGATTATACCATATTTGAAGCCGAACTCTTACAAATCGTTAATAGGTTGGCACAAGAGATTTTGTATGCCCTTTTTTTAACATATTCTTAAAAATATTAAACTTAAATTCTTTTCAGACATAAGCCACCAAAAAATATTTAGTTGATGACCTGGCTGAACAACATAGACATAAAGTTTTACGACTTGCTCCATACCACTATCCGATTGAACATATTGGAGGGATTATCAGAAATTATTATAACAGGCTTATCGGTACATACAGAAACTGACTGTATGAATATGTGGATAGAATCATTGCTACTTGTGATATTTGGATTAATTCAATATATTAGATAGACTGAACATTCAACCTATTATTATTGAAGTAAATGAAACGAGTAATTCAAGTTATTTGGAAAATATTTGATGCTCTGTACTATTATTTTTATTATTCTTAATATTAAAACTCAAAAACTAAAATATTTAAAGTATATGTGTAATAAAATAATATATTGTCACCTTGGAAGGTTTTAAAAATGAAATAAATAAATTTGTGTTTATTTTTGTAAATTTATCTTATTTTTATGAAAAAAAAATAGTTATTATTAACGGTTATTTTGGTTACAAGCTGGCAACACTGCCGACAACTGACGTCACTCGAAGGGTATCACGTGCAACGGAAATTGTTTTGCAAAGAGTATACCTGCAAACCATTAGACGTACCTTACAAGTCCTATGCAAGTTATTAGTTAAAGGATTATTATTTAAGTTTTGAAAATTATTTCGCATGAACCTCTGAAATATCCAGTTATTTTAATATTTTTAAGCCGACGAGGAAAAAATATTCCAAGCAAAATTTTAAACGTTCACTTTGGCATTATAACTTTATTTACCCAATTTAAGCGTTGACGGGAGCATATTACGGCAGCCCTGATTATAAAACACCCCAACGCGGGGTAATGAAAAGAATTCATCGCGTTGATGAAGGTTCACAGTTGACGGCTCGGCTTTGCTGGTAGTAATTTAATATTGTGACCAAGGTTTAGCTTAATCTAATCAGTCTGCAGATGGAATTCTAAAAAGCTTTGCCCTTAGTAATGCGTGATAATTTTATTTGTTTAAATTAAACTGTGATAAGTGCACAGAAATAATTGAGGAAACACTGTCGTTCTTTTTTGTTGTACCTCTTAATGGGATCAGAATATTATTTTGCAAAACACGTCTAAACTCACCGGAGCTTAGATTTTCCTGAAAATATTCTTGGTCAGCGCACAACTTTACTGTACTATGTACTTTTTTTTTTAAACCGTCTTAATTAAATACTTTAGATTTTTACAATTACTAATGTAGCTAATAATTCTCTAAACAGTGCTTAATAGCTATAACTTCTGGAGTACATACTCTATCTATGTATAACAATGCTGAAGATATGGTAAACTTCAACCAACATTTAAATTGATTTTATTTGCTTAACAAATATATGATTGGAAAGGAAAGAAAGTCAAAAAGTCTTTCTCCACTAATTTAATAAGAGCAATCAGAGGCTCAGTTTTATGAAAACGCGTCTACATGTTTCGAAGGTAGTAACCTTCATCTTCAGAAGGCAAAAAATAGTGCTGCAGTTAATATAAGCAGTATAGAGAAAATTGTAGGTGGAAGGTGACGTTGATGGAGCTTTAAAAGTTTTTTTGAAAATGTGTCACGTAATGAATGCAATCAACATACTGACAAGAAATTTTGTTAATAGAGGTAATAAATTCGAATTCAAAGAACCCATTCATAATTCTCAAAGAGACCTTTATAATTATTGTACGAGACGTTGATTTTTGTGTCTTTTACAATAAATTCAAAGATAATTGCGAAATTTAGAAGGTCATAAAGAAATACATGGTCTTCTTATTCAGGTTCAAGTAAGGATACATAAAGAAGACTTTCAAAGTTCTAATTCATATTACGAATTTGTATTAAAGGAAAGGGAGAAAGAAAGAAAGCATCTGTTTCTGTTATCAATTAAGTAAAAATTCCATTTTGTAAAATTTTTAGCACATGTTAGAAAATTTTTGTGTTCGGGGTACTGGAGACCTAAAGTCCAGTTTCCCGTAGTTATATTAATCTCATTGTTTAGGGCAGTTAATAGACGTTTTAACAAAGAATAATCATTGAAATTTGTTAAAAAAATAAAATAAAAATCTTTGATTTATATACCCTCAAAGATGAACAGGGAGACAAACACAACTAAAAGAGAACTCTTAGGTCTCCAGTACCCCGAACACAAAAATTTTCTAACAACATGTGCTAAAAATTTTAGAAATCGGAATTTTTACTTAATTGATAACAGATGCTTTTTTTCTTTCTCCCTTTCTTTTAATACAAATTCATAATATTAATTAGAACTTCGAAAGTCTTCTTTATGTATCCTTACTTGAACCTGAATAAGAAGAACATGTATTTCTTTATGACCTTCTAAATTTCACAATTATCTTCGAATTTATTACCTCAATTAACAAAATTTCTTGTCAGTATGTTGATTGCATTCACTACGTGACACATTTTCAAAAAAAAATTTTAAAGCTTCATCAACGTCACCTTCCACCCACAATTTTCTCTATACTGCTAATATTAACTGCAGCACTATTTTTTGTCTCCTGAAGATGAAGGTTACTACCTTCGAAACATGTAAACGCGCTTTCATAAAACTGAGCCTCTGTTGCTCTTATTAAATTAGCGGAGAAAGACTTTTTGACATTCTTTCCTTTCCCTATACTTCAACTCCATTTTAAGGATGGACTAAATATTTCTTCAAATTAAATATATGATAATCCTTTATTCTTCTAATATCTTCATACACTCTCTTGTATATTTTGGACGCTTGTACAATTGGGTAATTTATTCCTATATTAGTCTTACTAGCGATTTGATAAACAATATTTTTTGCTCTAGTATCATCCGCATGAACATCGTTAGACATTATTATATTTACATTACATCTTTGAGTTTTATTGATAATTTTCTGCATCAATTTAATCTGCTCAAATCCCAAAATCTTATTGAAGTGTGAAACGTTCAGTTCTTTATAAAATATGGTGCTATAGTCTATCTTTAAATGATGCGAAGTAATAAATCAATCAAAACCGTCTTCTCCATGGGCGTTCAAGATTTTTTGGCATGTATAGATTTAAATCGGCCTGAATTTTTAAATTTGTGCAGAATTAGTACAAGTATCGACATTAAATTGACGTTTTGTCTTCAAATATAAATTTGAATATAAAATTTTTCAGGCTTACAATTATGTACAGCCGTACCATTTACCTGGAAATTTAGAAAGCAATTTTATTAAAACTAATTAGAGTCTAGGAACTTATTCCGTTTCTGCTCTAATCATTTTTCTTCTTTTTTGTACCTAATCCTGGTTACCTGTTTGCTAATTATGTGGTTATTATACCTTTATGGGTGCCTTTATTGGAATAAAACACCTATTTATATCTATATACACCTACCTTGGGTGTTTGATTCTCAGTGAAACTAGTCACAGTGTGAAGTGTCATTGGTTTTTTTAATTAAATATAGAAAGTTTTCAACAACTGCCTAAACGCCCTAGAGTCGGTCCATGTACAGTAAATGAAAAAAAATGTAATTCTTAACTATGACAATTCTATTAAAAGTAAGAATGCGGATTTGAGTGTTGACAGCAGTGCAATTTACAGCAGATATGCTTAACGTTGGGAAAACAACAATACATAAACTTTTAAAAGAAGAAAAAAGTGTTGGCGCAAAAACCTCCAAAATCTTCTCCAGAACGACCAAAACTTGAGCTGGATGACGTTTTAATGCAGAAAATATGGCGAAAAGTTCATAGCCTCTTTTTAAAAAAAGAAATTCCCACGCTGGCCCAAATTTTGTCTTCAGGCCGAGAAGACCAGGACTACCCATTTATGTGTAGAAATACGCTGTGGAAATTATTAAAAAAAAAATGGGTATTCGGTGAAAAAACATAATAGGTAATCGATTATAATAGACATAAGCGATATAGTCTGTTGGAGAAGAAGTTACTCAAGAAGCATCCGAAAAGCCAGAGAAGGAAACAAAAAAATATTTTACCTAGACGAAATATAGATAAATGAAGGCCACACTGTGACTAAGTTTTGGCAGGATGAAAATATTAAAAGTTCAATGCAAGCTTGTTTGAAAGGATTGTCCACAGGATTAAGACCGCCATCTGGAAGAGGACATCGACTTATCATAACCCATATTGGAAGTTCTGAAGGCTTCTTTAAAGGTGGTTTACTGGTGTTCCAATCAAAGATACAGGAGACTATCACGAATATATTATGAATGCCGATGTTTTTGAAGAATGGTTCGAGCAAGTGTTGGATCTTATACCAAAAGATGAAATAATTGTATTGGATAATGCAATTTATCACTCTCTAGGCTGACGGAAAAATTATCGACAAGTTTATGGTGTAAAATTGATATAACACAATGGCTAAGTTTAAGACAAATAGAATTTCCAATAGATTCCATAAAAGAAGAACTATTGGTACTAGCCAAGTTACATTAAAATGTATTAAAAAAATATGTATTTGATGAAATGGCAAAGTTACGAGGAATATCTGTGCTCAGACTTCCTCCTTACCACTGCGAATTAAACCCGATCGAACTTATATGGGCCCCATTAAAGGCAGATGTCGCCAGAAAAAACATGACTTATAAAGTAGTGGATTTAAAAAGACTCCCTAATGAAGCTATGGATAAAACCAGTGCGGAAAAGTGGAAAAAGTGTATCGATCATGCGATAGAAGAAGAAACCAAAATGTGGCAGATAGATTAATAATCGAAGAAATGCTTGAACCGTTTATTATACACAATGTCAATAAAAGTTCATCTTCCGAATCGGAATATGATGAAACCATAACGACAAAATATTATTCCATTTTTGAAAATGCTTTGTTTGTAAGATTCTATATGATATCTTGTTTTGGTAATTATATTATGTAAAATATTACCACCTATTGTTATTTATTAGGTAGGTAGTACGATTTTTTAAATGTTTTCATATGTTATAAATACTTACAAATATAATATAATACAATTTTAGAAGAATAGGCATGTTTATTAATTTTAATTTAAAAACTTTCCCAATACATGCTCCTGAATAAGGGATTGTACCTGCTAATAATGATAAATCCTAAAATAACAATAGCTTGCGGTAAATTCAGGGTGGACCTACCTAAAGAATGCTTATTATTTGAATCCTTTAATGTAAACACAATAGATTTTAAGGGATGGTGTTTAAATTGTTCTTGATACCCCGGTATGCGTTTTGCATATTTAATGAGCATTTATTACTTCGCGCCATTTAAAGATAGACTAAAGTAAGTCTATCTTAACAAAATAATTCTTTCAGTATTTTATTTTAAAAAACTTGAACAGGTTCAAATTTAGTCGCGCCATATACTCATTAAATATCTGAAATTCGTCAAGAGGAAGGCATTATACTCGTATACATATACTGTATTTAGTTGTCCTTGTGAGATAATTTCTACATTTGCATATCTTTGGGATCATCGGTATATTATAGGGTGATCTATATGTTGCGAATAGTTTAACTTTGCATCAATTAATTATTAGTCCAAAATGTTTCATTTTCTCAACTTCTTCCAACTCTAGTATCTATATCTATTTTAATTTCCAGTTTTCGATTTATTTATTTTTCGTGCTAATTTTTGTTTTAGTTCTTAAGGTCTTTATTTACAATATTTTTCAATGCCTTTCCTTTCCGCCAGCGTACACAAATCGTGGGCTAATTTAAAATAGTGATTCGCATATCACAAGTTTAAGTCACACAGTAAATATTTCATGGGCCCCAAGAACGGGCCCTGTGGTACCCCATACTCAATCGTTAGAACGTCACTATTCACACTGCCAAGTCTAATATACTCAAATAGGTTTAAATTATGTTAATATAATAATCAAAGAGTTCTTTCAACAATATATCGGTGCTGACGATATCAAAAGCATTTCTTAGGTTCAAGAACACTGCTGTAACTACATGTTTATTATCAAGGGCCCTAGAAATAAGACTAACTAAATCCACTGCTGCGCTGAGAGTGCTGCTATGCTGGACTTGACTATACTCATACTGATCAATACTTATGTATTTCTGAACAAACAATGACACTTTTTTTATAATGCTTTCTATGATCTGTGATCACATGCTTATGACTGATATAGGCCTGTAACTATTCATAGAGTCTCTGCTTCCTTGGTCTCATTCTGTTAATTTTTACTTAAAAATCAGATAAAAATATGGAGTAAGCAACAATTTAAACGGAATAAATGCTAGGTGGTCCAACGCCGATCTGGTGGAGAACTGCACGAGATCTTAGGAGCTTTGTCAAAATACTTATAAGTATAGTAAATGATTGGGGTGGCCCAAACGCGTGTTTTAATAATATTTTATAAGATGGCCCAAAAGGTTTTTAAACAATAATTCGTTTGTGGTTTCAATTGAGGTATCCTATATTATCTCTGATTTTAAATAATAGTCCCCAATATCCTGACCACCTTGACAGACGGTTATAAAAGTTAGTTAGTAGTTTATAAAAACAAACATCTTGTGTCAACAAGCCAATAACAGTCCTAAGCCTATATCGTTCCATTTTTCAGTTTATGGCTCATTAAATTTTTATTTATCTTGCGGAATTTTTAGCTCCCTCTACCCCTCCCCCGCCTTTTATCTTTTAATTAACAAATGCTAGAATGATGAAATTTTTTTACGTTCAAGAATATTCCAAAACAATACAGCAGGGCGCAATAAAAAAAAACATAAATGGAAGGTGGGGTTAAGTGATATCTCATTAGAAAGGTATTTTCAATCTACAAATGATTCCCAACTTTGATATGATTTTTTCGACAAAAATTATTTAATCAAGATTGCGAATCTTTGATTATTAAATAAAATATTTACAGTTAAAAAGTGGTATTTTTTTTTGCTCCAGAACGTAACAAAAGTTTGTAACACATTTGTAAGTCAAAAGGTAACAAGAGGGAGGGCCTTTTTATACGCGCATTTTCTACTGATGTTTTCTATGTTTATTTACTTAATACTGCAGCGATGCTGCTGAAATATTTTATTCTTTGTACTTTTAACGTTTTCCTGTCTATATTTTTCCACTACTAACTAAAGAAAAAATCATTATTGATCGTTTGTTAGCCTTTGTTGGGAAACACGTTTTCTAATAATCAAAGTAATAAACATAAATTAATCTGTCAACAACGACGTTTGCGAATCGGCAACGCTGCAATAAACGAAAAACGCCGCCTGTGTACAAAAGTCCTTCAGTCTTCTAGCGTACCGACAAGATAAAGGGTAATGTCATTTAATGCTTTAATCTCCCTATTGGCAGTAAACAAGTATGGCCGCTAACGTGTGCGGACAAAACCTCCGTTGGTTGGTCGAAAGTGTCCACGTCACCCATGTAATTGGTAGACCTCCCATATTAGAGCGCCGTAGTGCACAAACAAAGCAGTATCCTTTAAGACTTCAAAGCAAGTAGATGCTTCACGTGACTAAAATAGTAATAGCACGTGTTTTGGTCTGACATGTGTGTCAGGCAAAGTGATTTTCTAATATTAAAGCAAGTGATATTTTAGGGGCGTGTGCCTGGTAACAGAACTTACCATCTTTTAAACGTACAGTAAAAGTACTGTGAATTTCGCAGTTAAAAATACTACATTTTTTTGTTTGGTTAAGACGTGCACAAAGTAGCACCTCAGTGTTTTGCAGTTCGCAATATGTCTTTCAAATAACCCTCGCGTTATTCAGACTGCAATGGAGCTTAATTAATTCTGATTTATTCTCTACGATAAAAACCCACTAACGGTGTCTCGGTGCAGTGCTTTAGGGTTGTTAAGATGATGTATTCGTGTTTATCAATGTGATATGGTAAGAGTGGCGAAAAGTGTAAGAATAAAAAGACATAGCAAAAAAAATTGATTTTAATTGGTCTAGCAAAACGAACCAACCTTATACAGTGAGTGATACAGTGTCTATGTGAGGCCAGGGCGAACTCCTGTCTATAACAACCTTATTTTTTCTACTCCTAACTTGAGAAATCGCCATTATTTACTCAATTTCTCTAATTAGAAGTAAAATGTCTCTACCCAGGGAACTAATGATAATAAATAATCACTTAGGTAAATAATGAAAAACTTTCTATGTAATAAAGTTAGTTTACGCACAATTTTAGCATTCTTACTCACTGTTTCTTTAATATGTTATTAATTTTGAGCCTTGCCTAACCATTTAAAATGAATAAATTACGCAAAATAATATGAAATTTTGAATAAAACAGGAATTTTCATCATAAATAGGAAGATATTTCAAAACGAAACTGTCATATTCAAAATGTCAACACGACAACAAATTTTCTACAAGCTGATATTTGTAATCATATTTCTATAGTTTTATTTTTCCCAAACTACCTGCTTTAGGATATGAATATGAAGATATCTAAAAAAACTATAAAAAAACAATTTATTTTTAAGTTTTAACACCCTGTATATCAAAGACTCCGAACACATGTTTATATAAACTCTTTCTCTTAGAAAATCATAAGGAATCACCCTCTTAAGTAACGTACTGTACTTCTGAAATATCCTGTATAAGGTCTATTTTTTTAACACCTTGCTCCTTTATTCACCTAGGTCTATAACGTCTGTCAAATGCAATGTTATTACAGAGTAAAGTAACTGTACCTATACCTTATGATAGTTAATTATCAATATAAACATCAGTACTTCATCAATTAAATATTAATAAATTATAGTTGGGTATTTCTAAATAAACTAATACATGAGTAGATATTTTGTGTTAATATTAAGTATCAACAGTTTGTAGAATAATTAGTTTAACTTATTTATCCTATAAACAAATTAGAATTATATTGTCTATAAAATATGTTATATCTAATATTGAACTAAAGCCTGAGTACTTACAAGTAAGTAGTAATACAAAATGGATATGCAGGCTGCCCTAAAAGGTATGATTAATAATTGGGGCTCGACTAGATTGGGTTAAAATAGGGTCAGAAGGACGTAACATTTTGTCGGATGCCCCCCAACCCCGAGCTACAGCCTGGCAAAGAGTAGACCCTGAAAATGGTTTTTTCTTAATGTTTTCGAAATCAGTGAAGATACAAACTTGAAGTTTAGGTGTTCGAGTAAACTTTATAGGCAGAATCGAACTATTGTCGTTAGAATATCGACAAATTTAAAAGTAGCGTCAGAAATGCGGGAAGCGGATAAATTATACCTAATTTTTTCTTATATCGACTTGTATACTTTTTAATGTCAACCTAAAAACCGTACGTGTTTTTGCAATAAAAATGGTAGTTTTAGATAGACACTATTTAGGGCGTCGTTTTCGAGATAAATCGATCAAAAAATGATTAAGTAAATTCCAATTTTTCTAAGAGCAACATGATATGTAGCAGGAATTTAGTAACTAACATTTTTAAGTAACGAGATCATGAAAAATACTATAATTTAGGTAAATAATATTAGTAGTATTTTCCTTTTCGATTTTTTCAGTCAATTAATCTCGACAACGATACCTACTTAATACCGTGTCTAATTAGGATTACCTTTATCTATTGCAAGAAGCGTTAAAGTTTTCTAATTTGAGATAAAAGAAAAGATATAAATTTCGATATAAAAAAAATTAGATGTGTTCTGATGGGTGATATAGTAGATTCGGTCCTACAGGTAGCAGATTAAATTAAAAATTTTACACCCCTTTGTCATAGATATTCCTTCCCAACCAGAGCTTTACGGTACTGAGGTACTAAATCTCTTTTATAGGAAATAGTAGTAATTAGTAAATAAATAATATAAATACCTGAAATGGATTGAAATATTTATCATTTAGTTGCGTATTTTCTCCCAGTTTACATATTAGTCGATTCAAGTATTCTCTGTAGTCTGCAATATTGATCCTAATAATATTTTGTGTGAAAAAGGAAAGCACATAGTAGTTATAAATAACTATAAGCATAGTTTTCAAAAAAAGTTAAAAAGTGGTGAAAAGCGGTGGATGTGTATAAATAAAACGTGTAGATCTTATTTGCTTAGTATGGGTGAACTGGACAATGTAACTATTACAAAGCATGTAAAGGAGCATTGCCATAATGCAAATGTAAAATAGTTGAACCGCCAAATTGTAAGCACTTCTTGCAAAAGAAAGGCTATTGATGATTTATCGGAGAAGCCTGCAAAAATCATCCGCCAGAAGCTTCAAAACAATCTGCCTTCAACGATTCCTCTGATTTTTTCCCTATTATCCAACAAACGTAGTGAAACGTACCAAAAATTATTTAATATTGTAATAGAAATCTGCATCAAAAATAGGGTTAGATTAGACATTTCTGAAATTGTAATCGATTTTAAAAAAGGTATCCATAAGGCTGTCCAACAAGTTTGGCCATTAGCTCAAATAATCGGATGTCGATTTTATCTTTTGCACCCATGGTATAGAGAAATTTAGCAAATTAGTTTACATCTGCCTACAAAGATGAAAGTTCCGGTGCGGTGCGATGGCTAAAAATGACTTTTGCCCTTACTTTCTTAAATCCTGTAGAAATCAGTGATTGTTTTGTATTCGATCTGGTCTCAATAACACCAGACGATGAAAAGATTCAAATGTACTCCGATTATTTGATAGATAATTACATATCTGTGAAGTCATTATTCCCTCCTTAACTTTGGGCTAAAAACTCAGCAGAACTTTCAGGGACTACGAATACATGCGAATCTTTTCATAGACACTTTAACGATTCGTTTTACAAGTCTCATCCAAACATTTTTGCTTCTATTAATAAACTGAAAGAGTTTCAAGTCGAAAGCTATGTAAAATTACAAAGTGTATATTTGAATGCTAAAATTACCAATAGTATAGTTAAAAACCGTCAAAAATTTATTACAAAAGTCATTGAATCATATACGAATAACGAAATAAGTCGTTTGCATTTTATTAAATGTGTCTCATTTCACTGTGGCGTTTAAATATTAGGTATACAATATGTACCTACTTAAGTAAATATTTTTATTTTATTTAATAAAACCAAAATTATTCAATTTTACAATTTAATTTCACGGGTCCCCTCTTAAAATATTTTGCCCGGGACCGAATTTACCTATGCAGTTTCAGGTAAAAACAATATTTGGGACCGAATTTAACCGTTATTTTTTACCCCTATTTTCTTGGGAGGGAAGTTGCCTATTCCCGTTCTGATACCTTCCTCCCCTATCTCTGGCCCCACTTTTACATCTTTGACATTTTAACCACAATAATTTGATTCGGCGTGTAATGCTTAGTAGAATACCTAAATTTCAAGTTTGTATTTTTATTAGATCCGAAAGCATTAAGAACAAAACATCTTTAGGGATCCTGTAGCTCGGTTATAGGACAAAATTTTTTTTTTTAGATAAAAATGTCTACCGTTTACTCAAGAGATGTTCGAACACAAACTGCCTGAGTGCCTTCCTGCTTAATATTCTTCCACACCTTCCAAAATAGCGTCTACTGTGCTCGACTAAAGGTTAATAACATATGTTCGAACCTTTATAAGGTAGTAGTTAATAGACAACCTTTTCGAGTTCTCATTTTATCCTTTGGTTTTTTCTATGCAAAAATTTCACCATACTTTCAACACGTCTACGTTTATGTAACCCACAGAACTCCCACCAATAGAAAAGTAAAGTTGATGACCAATCTAAAAATGTCTCCGGTATGCACTTTCAAAATTCCTTTCGCGGAAGCTTTACTCATGTGCAGTACGTCGGATTTCTACCATTTTTGATATTCCTAAAATCGACGTTAATCTTGTCCAGAGCCGGTCGTCTCTTTATTCTTTATTAACGCAGTGTTTGGCGAGTGTATTGTTAGATTTGTTAACGTTATTTCCACTTCCAAATTATATTTTGTGAGACTCTCCTTAAGATTATTATATTAGAGTTTTATAGCTTAGGTTTTTTCAGGTCAGGAATCTTCTGGTGTATGTTCGTAATTGTTAGTGCATGGTGTTGCACTGCAACAATTGTTGGTCAATGACCAAAATTTAGCTCTTCGGGTTTATGTTACCTAGCTACTTAAAATAATTTTAAAGTTTTAATTTTTCTGTTATCTCTTTCAACCGAACTTTTAACACTATCGTGTAGTCATTCGGGTAAGTGTTGTTTTTTTTTGTCAAATATTCAAACTGTAGATTATTGTGGTAATGCCTATTATAACGTTCAAGTACTTTACAATAATTTACCCAAGTTGATACTCGACAGCGGTATTACATTTTGCCATATCCTTAATCACCCGATTTTCCTTGCATCAACTACCATATTATTTGATTTATATACAACAGTATTTTCGCGGACATTTCTTTGTTTTGGTTTTTATTTATAACTATCAGTAAGTTCCAAATTTTAGAAATTAACTATCTTCTGTTCCTCAAAAATACTAATGGTCTATATATCAAGCAATTGAATTCGAATGTGATGGTTTGTCAAATGTCGAAGATATTGGGACTATGGTTTATTTGGGATTGATAATTCAACAATAACTAAATTCGGGTATATCTGTTTTATTTCACTTAGTTTAAATACCGGTAACCGAGTAGTCAGGATCTACTAGATTTATTTCCATATCAACCGCTAGTATGTGAACCTTTTCTATTTTCAGTTCAGGCAGTATCGCTGTCCGAGAACCCATGGGAGTAGTTCGCTGAAATTTGCCTTATTTTCTTTTTGACGTTCCCACCTTTTTGTGACATTGTTGATGGGTGACACTTATCTTACTTCTTCACTTGATTTCCAGCAGCCGAGTAAGCAAGGGTCTTCTTAAATCCAAGACTTTAGAAGTCATCTTTACCGGATTTCGGATTTCAAGGTCTTATTTTCTGTCGCCCTTAAGTTTACTTTCCTTCAAGTTTAATCTTTTGTGTTGCTGTTCAATGGGCGGCAGAAAAACCACTTACGTGGGATTTTTTGGTTGCATTTGTTCGCTGCTGGAGGTAAGTTGGGCCTTTATTTGAGTCAAGTCCGGTCACCAAGACCTAGAGGGTCGAATATTTAGAAGCACCCCAACATCAGTGTTGAACCCCCCTTATAAACCTAAAGGCACTAGTAGCTTCAACCAGGTGAGTATAATTCATTTCTATCTTTTTATATTCCCTGTATGTTGGTCAAAATCCCATAATGAAACAAACCATGCTTTCCCAGGTAAATGCGTTTTCTTGTACGTAGGGCCAAGGGCTTAAAGGCCTCATTAGCTAAATTTTTACTATGCCTTATTACTTTGCAATTACTGTATGAAGCAATTGGCCACCAATGTTAGTTGAACCCCATTTCCTTTAATTAACATTGCTAGTTTATCAAACCTGCAGTCTGCAGGCTTTTTTGAAGTAATATCGAGATCACTTTTAAATGAATAATTGCCTATTTCCTTTTTCGTTTACTGTATACTGTCAATTTGATGTGATACATGATACATAACCTAACTAACTTGAGATTGTTTACAGCTTCAGTGGCGTTTCCTTACTTTTTATTAATTATTATACAGGATCCACTACTGGCTCCAGCTTGCTTCATTAATTTTGTTTCATTTACTTTGTTTTATATAGCACAAGTTTTACTTAAAGGCCAGTATTGCATGACATTTCAATTCAATCCTCCCAGTATCCTGAATTTTATCTAATTGCCATGTTACTGAACAAAAAATAATCAAAAAACCAAATAAAGGATTTTGTTTGGATTGTGTGTTAAGAACCAAGCCGTTGCAAACCCTTGTTCAAATGAACCTTTCATCTCAAACTTAGTCAAAGATTGACTCTTTAAAGTTTGTGCAAGTACTTAATAAACACCCTGTATATTATTATGTGTTGTTACCTACGCATTGTAACTGGTTAGGAGGCTTGGCCAATGGCCATTGTCCTCCAGCATTGCCATTTTTTGACGTTTGCCTTCCCTCCTTTGTCGCACAAGTGGCACATTTCATTTAATATGGAAGTTAATGCAGTGCAGCCCGAGAAAAGCAAATAACGAGAAGCGACAAAATCCCGAGTTCAGCATTGATTAAATCGGGACCAATTTATATGTCCTTCAGCTTGAAATTTTGAGAGTCAGCCGGGTTATTACACTAAGAGTAGCACTAGAGCGATGAAGTAAATACTTTACACTGAAATAAAAAATGTGGGTACCTTGTAGAAGTACCTTTTTCATGAATATCTTCTGTATTTCATGTAATTGGCTTTCCAGCAAATTTCGTAAAGTCATAAAGGAATTAAATAAAACGAAAATATTTTTTAAATGTTTTATTGATTGTTCGTTACTTAGTGATAGAATATTTTAGAAAGGAAATTAAATAGTATATTAAATACCAAAAGTGGTAAGAAGCCTATTACACACGATTTCGAAAATTACGAGCGAAAATTGCCCTTGTTAACACAGGCATTATAATATTACGTAACTCATAGCTTGGATTTTAGCACTATAGTGTGTGTAATTATAGTTTTACAGATAAAGTAAACAGTGCGTAAGTAGGTTCTTACTAATATAGAAGTAGAAAAACAGTATTTTCTTATGTATGCCTTTATTTCGCTATCATAATAACATAAGGTCGTATGTGAAATTTTTCATGTTTTGAGATATTAACAGCAACATATGTAAAAATGGTCCATTGTACAATATGACTGAAGGTTGTAAGTGATTTTTAACGGAAAAATCTAAAAACTACCAATACTTAAATCACATATGTGCCAAAATAAGTTTTACAATATGGAAGATGGTCGTATGTACAGTCAGGTGAACATAATATACGAGAATCAGTAGCACATTAGTCATAATATGAGTATCACATAAAGTCGCATGTGCATACATATTACACATTCGCTGGGGAGATATTCTCTGCATCTTGTCTCAAGTGAATCCTGTTTTGAGTCCTTGTAGCTTCTACAGATCGTAGTACTGTTTCTGATCTGACTGCACTTATGTAAGATTGAAGTTGTTCAATACTTCTTCTGAGCGCTTCTATTTTCCTCTGAATTCTTTGCTGCCATGCGGGAATTCGGGCTTCGGCTCTTGCCTGGTGGTCATTTTGCTTTATTTTCGCTCCAGTTGATTTGGCTACCGCTAATGCTACCCAGTATATTACTGTGTGTATTGCTTCCAATAATGTTGCTCTTGTAACATACTCTGGTAGGATTCTGTTGTTTATTGCCTCTAGTGTGGCTACTAGTCTTTTCGAGGAGTTTAGCTTGGGTAGTGGTGGTCTACACAGTGGATTTGTGCCTTCGTATTTCATTTCAGCTCTTCTCATGTCCATAGCCAGCTTTTCGACGAGCTTTAGTTTTCTCGTGTGTTTTCGATCAGCTGCCCTTCTTGCTGGTTCCGATCTTCAGGTTGTAATTCAGCTTGTTAATTTTCTTGGTCTTCGGATTGTGGCGCTTCTGTTGTATTTCTTGCATTTTCTTCGCCAATTTCTTATTCTTGGATTTCTCGTTCAATTTCTCTCTTAATTATGTTTAATCTCGTCTCTGAAATGAGTATATTTCTGAGTATTACTGTGTACTGATCTGCTACTCTTTGCTATGAGACTTGGAGTTGTTGGTATGTATTGCAGAAACCGTGCAGTCTTTGACGGTATCCGGTCGTATCTTGTCCTAGTTGCGTCACCCTGTAAAAAGTACGCATTATAGTTTCATTAATGGCTGTTGTCCACTTCATGCGCTGTGTAGGACGTTCTGCTTAGGCGAAAACTGGCTGTAGCTCTTGCGCAGCACCTTCGGCGGTCGAAGTACTGGTTCTTGTTTGACTCCTTGGCGTTGCTTCTTCTATTACTATTATTATTATTATTATTACCATTATTATCAATAATAATAATAATAGTAATAATAATATTATTATTAGGTATATACTACGCCTAGCAAAGTATCTATCCAGATCAGCGCTAGAATATATTCACTTTTACCTTAAAAATATTAGTCATTATACTATCAAAAGTTTCGTAGGGATTAGTTATTTATTTTTCATGTTTTTTTATCGAATTTGTATTATTTTTTGGAATAAAAAAAACCTTGCACATGAGGCATAAAGTCGTAAATAACAACTTATTTTCACTTTTACTTATAAAAGGTCGTATGTGAATTAATTTTTCAAAATTTCATGAATAAATTAGTTTTTTGACAACGGTAACGTTAAAAATATAACTCTTGATAATGAATCCAAAATCAAATCAGTTATATTTCACTTTAATGCGAAGATATTGTACAGTGAAACTTTCCAATTTTACAAGTCTATTTATCTCAAAACTACTAATTTGAACATATGACCTTATGTAATTATGGTAACGATTTCTTTTTAAATATTGAACAGCAGTTTTGTTACCTTCCCTTACATTTTTAATCGACAATCCTAAAGCGGTGCAAATGTACTTACTGTTCAGGATCCTTTGGACATGCAAACATGCTTATTCCTTTACCTTCTTTTTAGTGACACCCTCGATATGCACAGGTATTGCCAGACATAGTTTTACAATAACACAGCGCTCACAAAAACAAACAGTTAAACAATACACTTCTTTCAACAAAAATGACAACTAAACTCGATAACGATAAATCATCGACAATCGGACTAACGGCTGAAACACGACCGGCTGAAACTTATGACAGTTGGCCGGGTTACCTGCTACTACATTGATTTCGCCAAATGTCATATTGTCCCTTCTCGTTGTTTGCTTTTCTCGGGTACAGCCTTATTGTTTACTAGATTTTTCTCTTAACTGCCTATAATAAATGAAAGTCGATGTTAAGTGGCTTTTCCAATAATCCTAATCTTAAACGTGACATTTTGCGATACCGAAAGTTTTAATTGAAACATGTATAGGACGGTCACGCAATAAGAAACAATTAGGAAACGCCATTGAAATTAATCAATTAGAAAGTAATAGGCCGGTTGCCTTTATTATTATTGTTTCGAAGTTTCGGATGTCCCATTTGCTTCGGCAAATCCTCTGTTATCCTTAAAGCGTGTAAGACTAAAACCATAACTTTCTCAATTTTCTAATTAAGGCGAGTTTGAAACGTGCCTAAAAACCTAATTGTGCAAGAGCTAACTTTTTCTCAATTAATTTCATAAATTGAGAACCAGAAAAAAGGAAATACTAGTAATCCTTTAAAAAAAAATAAAACTTGGGGAAAAGAATACCAATATTCAAATAATTATCGTGCCGTCAACGGTTTATTTTTGGTTAACACGTTCACGGGCTAAGGCGCCTTTAGACGTCCGGGGTCGTGTGCGTGTTATGACACCTTCAATTTGCGACGTCTAGACGTCCAAAGCCACAACATGCATAGACGCTAAAACATCTTAGTATATGGGTTAGGTGTCGTATTGAGCACACCAATTAACTATTTACGGTGGGGTATTAATCACGTGTTTTAGCGAACCAATACCAATCAGTTGATGTCGCGCAGTTCGGGTGCGCCACGTGACACGATTTCGGTTCAATTGCTTGATTGTTTGGTTTATAGGGTGATGGTAGAGTATTTGTAGAATTATATCGTTGATCTTTAGACTGCAATAAAACCCTCATTATCCCTTTGACCATAAAATAAATAAGGAAATCCCAAATTTTAAAACCTTTTTGAGTAGAGCCGGACCAGGTACAAATTCAATTTATACCTATTGTTATCATTATTTTACATTTATTATAGGTACCTAAAACTAAAAATACCTGTCTATTTATTTTAAATTATGAAAATAAATCATGTGGTGTAGGTACATTTTCAAGCCGACCCTGATCCCATTTATTCAGCTTTGAAGAGGTTGAGGCGTATACAATAGGATTTATAATCAGGTAGATTATTTATGGCAGTAAGAATCAACGGTATATTTCTGCAAATATTATAGATTCGGTCCCAGCAGGTAGCAGATTAAATTAAAAATTTTATACCCATTTATCGGTAGGTACATTCCCTCCCAACCAGAGTTTTACGATACTGAGGTGCTTAATCTCTTTTGTAGAAAATAGTGGTAATTAGTAAATGAATAATATAAATACCTGAAATGGATTAAAATATTTATCATCATCAGATTCCAGAGGAAAAGTACCTTCAGTACTATTTGGTGAGACCCTGCGGAACTGGACCGCAGGGGGCGTGGAAGGAAGTCTGGAAGGAGTCATTAAGACTCTGAGTAAAGTAAGCTCAAGGCGGGCTCACCTCTCCGATTGTGTGTGTGTCACATTTATCATTTAGTTGCGTATTTTTTCCCAGTTTACATATTAGTCGATTCAAGTATTCTCTGTAGTCTGCAACATGGATCTTAATGTTATTTTGAGTGAAAAAGGAAAGCACATAGTAGTTATAAATAACTATAAGTATAGTTTTCAAAAAAATTTTAAAATTGGTGAAGGCGGTGGACGTGTATAAATAAAAAGTGTAGATCTCATTTGCTTAGTATGGGTGAGGTGGACAATGTATTTGTTACAAAGCATGTACAGGAGCAATGCCATAATGCAAATGTAGAACAGTTGAACCGCCATATTGTAAGCACTTCTTGCAAAAGAAAGGCTATTGATGATTTATCGGAGAAGCCTGCAAAAATCATCCGCCAGCAGCTTCAAGACAATCTGCCTTTAACGATCAATACGTCAGACGTTGCGTTAATAAGGAAGAATTTGTACAATGCTCGTCAAAACTGCTTCCACAATTGCCAACTAGTGTTCAACAAACTTTCGACATTCTGGCGAAGATCAACATTGAGATATCCAGAGGTGAAAATTTTTTACTTTTTAATGTTGATCAAATCGCTCTATTTTTTTGTAAATCAAATATTGAATTTATGGAAAGAGTCAGACCAATATATTTAGATGGCACATTTAACTACTGCCCACAATTTCTTTGTCAGTTTTTTACGATACACGGGTATTATAACGGCCACTATATTGCTCTGATATTTTCCCTATTACCCAGCAAACGTAGTGAAACGTACCAAAAATTATTTAATAGTGTAATAGAAATCTGCATCAACAATAGTGTTAGATTAGACATTTCTAAAATTGTAATCGATTCTGAAAAAGGTATCCATAAGGCCGTCCAACAAGTTTGGCCATTAGCTATTTACAGCCATGATATTGAAAAGTTTAGCAATTTGGTTTAATATCTGCCTACAAAGATGAAAGTTTCGATGCGGGGCGATATGGCTAAAAATGACTTTTGCTCTTACTTTCTTGAATCCTGTAGAAATCATTGATTGTTTTGTATTCGATCTGCTCTCAATAGCACCAGACGATTGAAAGATTCAAATGTACTCCGTTTATTTGATAGATAATTACATATCTGAGGAGTCACTATTCCCTCCTTCACTTTGGGCTAAAAACACCGGAGAACTTAGACGGACTACGAATACATGCGAATCTTTTCATAGACACTTTAACGATTCGTTTTACAAGTCTCATCCAAACATTTTTGTTTTTATTAATAAATTAACTTAAATAGTTTCAAATCAAAACTTATGTAAAATTACAAAGTGTACATTTGAATGCTAGAATTACCAATAATAGTATAAATGAAAACCGTCAAAAATTTATTACAAAAATGATTGACTCATATACGAAAAGCGAAATAAGTCGTTTGCATTTTATTAAATGTATCTCATTTCACTGTGGCGTTTAAATATTAGGTATACAATATGTTCTTAAGTAAATATTTTTATTTTATTTATTAAAACAAAAATTATTTAATATTACAATTTTATTTCACTGGTCCCCCCTTAAAATATTTTGCCCGGGACCGAATTTACCTATGCAGTTTCAGCTAAAAAGAAAATTTGGGACCGAATTTAACCGTTATTTTTGACCCCTTTTTTCTTGGGAGGGAATTTGCCTATTCCCGTTTGTAAATAGAGCAGAAGTTGATGGCGAGTTTATGTTGTTAGTTGATTTTTTTAATTTTTTATGTGTTGATGACTAATGATATATTGAAATTTACCAGGGTCGAACTGCCAACCAAGTCACATCAGTATCAGAATATATTCAAAAATGAAACTCTTGTTAGATTATAAAGATTACCTGAGGAAGGACGACATGTCTACATCGACAATTAACAGTGTGTCCTTATCCTCCAAACTGCTTAAGTATAAACGCCATTCCACTGGAACTTTGAGTTTCAATAGGCGTGGTAATCCTATTCTTGCCGTAGAGAACAAGCTGGGGGAGAGGTGAACATGTTTGGAAGAAAGGGCGTAATAAAAGTATTATTTACATCAGCAAGTGGAAAGATACCCGCAAGGTACTCCCGATAACAACTGGGTATCATCCATTTCTTGTAAATGTTTAAAATAAATATGGTGTGGAAAAATCAAACTCCGCGAAATTGAAGCTTGTAATCAAAGTATGTTATGAATGGATAGAAGCGACCAGATGATTAGTTACTACAGTTGCCTTCAAAGGACAATCCGTTGGTATACGAAAGTAATATTCCACCTTCTGAATATTGCAGTTTCGAACTTTTATTGTCTATATAAAAAGCAGGAAAGCAAATGTGTTACATTAAGTTCTCTGAAAAATGGCAGATGTAGCCTTTAAGCGACATCTAGTGGCAATCACATGCATCAACTTGGCCCGTCTAACAAAATCAGTCAGAGTCGGAGAAGCAAACTACTGTAAAAATCCGGCGAGCCGGTATCCTCACAGAGTCGCCGCCAGGAGCGCATTAAAAGCCAAATCTCGGTTACGGGCCGAGTACCAACTATTGAATTCCAAAAGTTAGTTGCTTTCCTTCGCCGAATTCATCTTCAGACGCGTTTCGCTGTATAACAGCTCGTCAGTGAAGCTATAGAATCCGACGAAGGAAAGCAACTTTAAGAGCCTACTTGACCCTAAAAGATCGATGAAAAATGGCAGATGTAGCCTTTAAGCGACATCTAGTGGCAATCACATGCATCAACCTGGCCCGTCTAACAAAATCAGACTCTGTGAGGATACCGGCTCGCCGGATTTTTACAGTAGTTTGTGATTGCCACTAGATGTCGCTTAAAGGCTACATCTGCCATTTTTCATCGATCTTTTAGGGTCAAGTAGGCTCTTAAAGTTGCTTTCCTTCGTCGGATTCTATAGCTTCACTGACGAGCTGTTATACAGCGAAACGCGTCTGAAGATGAATCCGGCGAAGGAAAGCAACTAACTTTTGGAATTAAGTTCTCTGATGCGATTATTCACTCTCTCTTGGAAATAGAAAATATTACGCACGGAAGAGATTTGGTAAAACAAGGACCAATACGGGATACAATAAGTCAATCGTCCAATGTACAACATTTTTTGGAAATAATCCCCATCCCAGAAAATCACAAAAAATGTCTATAAACATCAGTGTCACAAAAGGTATGAAAACCCCGACGTGTATAGACGTCGGTGTCCCCTACCTATATAGAAAATATATGCGATGTGACAATGACGTCTATAGCCGTTTCAATTTCTTTTTTCAAATAACAATTGTTTATATCCGAAAAATCCAGGTACCAGGTACGCTGCGTTAAGTGTCTATTCTCTGTTGCTTAATGCGAGAGAATAATAAAATCGAAAATTGCAATGACAGGACCCATTGAGCAGGGTGGACAACTTAAAGGTTGCATTGTAAATTTCGGGTAAATTGCAATGATAGTTTTTAAAAATTCCCTATATTTCGTTTTAAAGCGACTTCGTCGATAATAAATTTCGTACAAAGAGGTTTATTCAACTTTAAAATCTCCAGTAGCTCCTTTTTCAGCATACCTTTATGAAATGACTTCTTATTTACAGTAAGCCAATGAATGATGTAATTCTTTTTCCAAGAAGACGTTGGTATTTTTTCGGATTTTCTTGGATACGGATTTACAGAAAAAGTTCCAAAAAATAAAAAAATTTCAGTTAAACTGCGTTCAACACCAGAAAACCGACTTTTTGCCCAATTTTCTAAAAATTGACCGACCGCCCGCCTTGCGACTGAAAAAACCGACCAGTTGGCAACCCTAACGTCTTCTGAAGCCCTGATTCACCACTACTGATTTTGACGTCACACATTCGCGGCTCGGCACACACGAGGCTGTACCAATTTGATTTTGATCGACCTCCACTTTATGGAAACCTACATGAAATTAAGACAAATAAAAATAATATAATATATAAGATTAAGAAAGCATTCTATAAGAAAATAGCCACTGCTTTATAAAATACACGCCGCAGCTAGTCGGCTAGACATCAAATGTTTCCGGGAAGGACTAAACGTTCGGCGAGTCCCTAAGTAGAGCAATTTTATTTTTTGTTTGCTTGTGGCTACGTAGAATATTACTAGTGATATAATAAGATCAATAACTTCATTTGTGGATTTTTATTTGTTTTCGTTAAGTTTCATACGGTGCAGATTAGAGAACTACGTTTCAGGTAGCTAGTTTTTTTAAATAAGCTTAATTTTTTAGATGTCAATACGCACATCTTGTTTAGGAGTAAACATACTTTTATCACTTTATCGTTTTTTAGGGTGTGCTTGACGTAATAGCAAAGACAATACTTTTAAATGTTCATGACGCACTTGTATACCAAACACCCTAGATTAATGTTTGAAACCTAGTGTCAGCATGCGCATAATAATAATAATGTCTTCATTTCTGCTTTCAAGAAAATTTACAGGGGTTATGTGTACAGTTAAACGAGATAAATCCCTTGTAGTCAAACTATCTGTAAAGCAGATAAGGCGAACTCCAGATATGGATAGCATCTAAGTGATATCCATCCTGATCGACTTACCAGGGCAACCTAGGAAGAAAAAATTTTTGGCAAATTTTACATAAATTGAATTTTGCTTGGGAAAAATACAACTGATATTATTTTTTGGAGACTGCACTATCTAACAGATATTGGCAGATATAGAAGTGAAAAAAAGAACATTTTTTATTTATACGAAACCTGACTGAACGAAGGGCATTCAGTGCAAAGATATGACATGATAAAAATATTCAAATTTCTCGTCAAGCATTTATAGAAGGTTTGTCTACTAATTTAAAAATACCTAGAGGTAGAGGTCGCAGGTTTACTATAACGTATATAGGTAGTGAAAATTAATTTCCAAACGGTGGTTTGCTTGAATTTGAGTCAAAATCAACTAAAGATTATCATAAGAAAATTACTGCGAACGTCTGCGATAAGTATTTTGAGCAACTCATAGAATTTATTTCCGAAAATTTTGTTATTATCTTAAATAATGCCAGCTATCATTTAAGTTTTTAGAGATTGCCTCCGACTTCTCGGAATAAAAGAGATATTATAAATTGGCTGTCTGAGAAAAATGTACTCTTTGAGAACAACATGTTAAAAAAAAAGTGCGCTTATAAATAGTGTGAGAAAATAAGGCACATGTTAAAAAATGTGTTGGCTAAAAAGCGTAGTATAGGTTGTTCCAAGCTTAATTTGATGACATAAAAAAGCAATAAACTGGTGACCATAGGCGTCGCTTCCACCAAATAATTAAAATGCGGATTGTTGAAGATTTTTAATATGATTAAGTAGTATATATTACAGCGTGTTCATTATAGTTTATATCGATAAAAGGTTTGTACCCGGGACTTCGCCTGGAGAGAATATTTTTAAAATGGTCTTTCTGTAAAGAAAAATGCCAATATTGTAAAAAACAATTTAGACATATAGTTAATATCGATAAGAGGTTTGTACCCGTGACTTCGCCTGCAAAGAACACATGAATTAAATATTTTTAAAATGATCTTTCGGTAAAAAAAATGCTCATTTTGCCGAAAACAATTAAAAAGAAATGTCTTAGTCCAGCCAGGACTGCGAGGAGGTATGAGTTTTCCTTGCCAAGAAAGGATTGGGGCAAGTACTATGTTAGTTGGAATATACACTTATTTTAACAACAAATTGCGGTTCGCATCAGCAGAGTCACAGTAATGATTCTGTAATATAACAAGTTTATAAGATACATGTTGAACGACCATAATTAATTTTAAATTCATAAACAAATTAATGACTGGAATCGTCAGAACTTCCAGAAGTAGAATCGTTCCCAGGTTGGATTACTACTGGCGCTATACCTAGGCGTTGAAACAGAATATCCATTTTCTTACTCATTTCGTTATTACCTGCCGAATATTATCAAGTACAACTGCGCTTAAAGTTGGAGATTGAATATTCAGTGATATTCTTTGCTGACAACAGCAACACATTTGGTACAAAGCCATCTTTACTTCCGGCATGATAACGCGTTTTCCCCTCGAACACGGTGTACCAAAATTACAATTTGTACTATCTACCCAACCATACTTAACAACATCATAAGTATCGAACCAAGTTTCGTCTAAATAAATTATACCTTTATCGGATTCATGTTATTCCTTTATTTTGCGCAAATAGTCCTGTCGTAGTTCAATGATACACGGGGATTCCATTATAACCATTAGATTATCTAATCTTTTGTGTTTAAAGCCTCATTTTAATAAAACACCATACAACGTTTCCAAAGATTGGTACTTATAATCAGGGTAACCTCGCAATTTATCATGAACCAGTTCTAAAGTTGACACTATAATATTATCCTCGTAAAAGTTGTAAATATTTCGCAAAATAAAATCCCTTGTAGTATAGTCAGCCGTTTTGAATTTTTGATTTAGTTTTTGATTTATTGGTTTACGCTTTATGGAATAGCCGGTTACAGTCCCCAATTCAATACGTTATAAATTCTTATAAAACTGAAGTTGTGTTAATTCATTACAAGCACATTCTTGCACAAAAAGCATTTTTAGGTTTTCCCGGATTTTCTTTTTTTAAACAAGCGTACATATTTAAAATGATGCGTTCATATTGAACATGTAAATCTTACTCGTACTTATTTCGCTTTGGATGGCTGACTCTGGCACCGACTCATTATATTCCTGTGATAATTCACCTTGACCTTATGTTTATTTGCTGTTCTTGTCTACAGTATATAAATTTGTATTTATATGCTGCTCTATTAATTTTCCCGCCCGAAAGAAATAGTTCGCACTTTAAATGTGCTTTAAATTGCGTAGGGGCCTCGACGGTCTATCGCCAGGGTGTTGCCAGTTCTACAAAGTTTTCGTAAGTGTAGGAGGAACATATGGATTTGTTATTTGTTTATTTTTTTTGTTTAACAACAGTAAAATTCCTTTTTGGTTTGATTTAAATTATTTTTGCATAAATAATATTTCTGAAGTACTAAAGAAATTATTATAATATTTATGAATGGCTTGTTCCTTCTTTATTTAATATTAAAAATTTCTTTGTTCAAAGTACATTTGTAAACTAGTTTTCAAAGAGAGTTACTGACTATCAATTAAATACTGATATAAAAAAACACTTTTAATAATAAAAATTTAAACAATTTTTAGAAAAAGATTTGAAGCTCGATCCAAGCTTTTTTATGTCATCAATCTGACTTTGGAGAAAGTGTACTTATTGCTCTACATTGACTGTCGCCCTACCATTGCGAATATTTGGCTTTCCTTTAATTTTTTTTCACATTTCCATAAAGTGCATCTAATATATTTATTTCGTTTATAATATATTTACCAAAGTTGTGGCATCTTTGTTTACAGAAAATTAGTCGAAATATGTGGGGTTACCAGCACTTCGACCGTTTTTTTGTTGGTTAATTGCACAAGGCGCAGCAAGTAGGGTTGACCCCGTATTTCCGTTCGGGTCTTCGTCAAGTCAACGCAACGAACAATTCACGTAAGAGAAGTTACACGGGAGAGTTTGAAAACAAGTAGACTTTATCTATACTTTTACTAAGAGAGGAATCAATAGAATAATTTGAAATAATAATAAAAACAATGTTAATCTCAGCGCCGGTAAATTCTAATAACGTCCATTTTTAAAACGCGATTTTTTGGAAACCCCTATTAAAAAGAATTAACTTAGGGTATTATTGGAAAAAGAATAAAATGGCTTTTAAATAATATGCTAATTGCTCCCTCTTTCCTGTTGAAGACCTTATGGGTAACATAACAGGTGATGAAACCACAAAGGCTGCAAATATTCTTTAAAAACGTCCTCCCTTGCAAATAAAATTTCCCGATTTTTAATATTATTTACTTGAAACTTTTCTGTTTAATGACTGAATGATGTGCACAATTGAATTATATCCTTTACATACCTGAAGATTATATAATTTTCATAAACAATTTATTAAAAATATTAACATGCAGATATATTTGTAAAGAAACGGTTCTCTTACGAATAACTAGATAATTGCCACACATCCCTACTATATTTCTAGCGGAACTTTACTGAACGACTCTATTTTCCTTTTCCGCATCTAAGTATAGTTGTTAGAAACAAAAACAGTGCCTTGGAAAAACACAATTTATTGCCGTATTTTTGTTCTACTTTACTTTTATTTGAGGATAAATCTTAAGTTTTTGCATTATTTTCACTTACGCTTCATTTACAGCCAAGTTTACGCTCAACAAGTGCACTTTAGAATGAATAACAAACTGTGCTTTTGTTGGCTCCTTTACATTTTTAGTTTTATTAACGGGGATCTTTTCAAATTCAGGTTAATCTCAGTATTGTTTAGATCGTTAACCTTTTCAAATCTTTTTTGTTAAACATTTTCACCTGAACTTATTTTAATAGGATAAACAGTAGGCCGAAAAAAAATGTTTTAGCCGCGCCCCCGAAGACTGAAAGAAACTTTTCGGTAAGCATATTTTAGTGGTAAGCCGCTACCCAGGGCAATTACTAAAGTTCAAATTTTCAGCTCCTCGCTTAAGAAAAATGATAATATACTGTAATCGCGCACCAGAATTATGTTTCTTATCATTACATAGTCAACCCACAATTCACCACGATGAGGTGGCTGTATGTCGACTTGCGAGGTTTGCTGGTAGCTTATCTCTAGCCTTTGTTATGCGTTGTATAGTAAGTTCTCTAATATGACTTCTCTTATAGGCAATTATAGCTACCAACATTTTGTCAATAATTGTTCTTACTTCTTTAGAAAGATCTCTTAGCTCGCGAATGGTTTTCCATAAATATACATAGCTATGTTCAATAGAAGATTGCGTTTTAGTGTTGGACCAGCTAGATGCGTACAGCTTCATTATAAACTGCACTAAAAGAAGGACTGTGTGAAAGTGGTCACATACAAGTGCAGTATTCGATTTGCTATGATCACATGGTAGATTTTTCCAGGATCTCTCTTGGATAAAGCTTTAATACAGCAACCATCTCTAATGGCACCACAGATCTGATACAAATATGGCTGATCTATACGTAAGTCCTTGTCGTCAACTTCAGGTAATACCGTATTAATTGGCTGGAACTATTGCACAGGTTTTGTTTTTTCGCATGATGCTAGCAACAAACCAGTTGGTCCAGAAAACGAATTTGATACTTTCGTTTGTACATCTAATTGTTGAAGTAGATGGCATAGGGGTTATTCGTTATCATGCAGCATACAAATGAATACATACTCAATGGAGTGGTTTTCCAATTTGAACTTCAATTATTCTGATTACACCCCCTTTCCAGTCAGTATTGACGTGGGTGCCATCACACACGATTGCTTTGAGGTTCTTTGGGTTGACAGAATTTTCTTTTATATAGGATAGGATATTCGTGGCGATATTTACAGCATTAACAGGTGGATTTATTGGTAAGTGACCAAAATATTTACTTCCTGGCTCCTCTAGTAGGGTAACATGTTTCTCTTGTTTAACAATACAGCGGCCCTCAATTTGTATCAATGTTTGATATTTTCCGTCATCAAAATAGATCGCCTCAATATCTTCTCTCTCTTCGGTAGGATCTCATTTTTGTCCACTAGGAACTGGATTATCTAATGAAGCAAGTCCGAAATCTTCTAAGGGAGGTGTTGCAATTCTGGCTACTGTTCGGTTCAATGCACCAACCATATCAGCAATTCGAGCGAAATTTGGACCGAGACGCGGCAAATCATCAAGATATTTTTTCAATTTTTTTTTTGCTATTATAAGTAAATCGGGAAAATCAACTTTAGTCATGACACGTCGAAATCGTAAAATTTCAAATTTTACCTTTTACAGGCTAAACATTCAAATATTTTTATCAATTTTTTTTGGTGTTGACACCTACCCGTTTTTTGCTATGCCAGATAAAAAATATCACATTAAAAAAAAATCAGCTTAGGTGTCTATCATTTTACAACTTTTTTTTTACTATGCCAACTGAGATTTCCAAAAATATTTTTTTTTTGCCTTTTTCGGCCCGGCCTAATATACAGGGTCCTGCAACTCAATTCCTTAGTCTCTAAATTCTATACTATCAGAGATATAGCTTTCGATCTGCTAGAGGGTGATACCTATGATAGGGGACTGAGTACATTTGGAAATTATTTTGGAGTTTCACAAAAGCGGAACAACGTAAACATACATATCCTTGAATGGGACACCCTATACCCACCTTATAATATTTTCGGAATTTAGAAAAAAATTAAAATTATTTTTTAGTAAGTGCATTATAAGTTTAAACTTAACATTCTAGCTTCTAGTTTTCTAACGGTACGTCTTAGAGCACAACAGCTTACATGTCCCTATCTTACTTTTTTACTATCTTCCCAAAAGTGTTAACTTCCGGTTAATACGGACGCAACTCGAAAGCCGGAAACATAGGTATAGTACGTCGCTGCAGTCTGTAGCTACGCGATAACCGTGGGGGAGAAACAACGTTATACGTCAAGTTCCTTGACAGGGATAATCCATTGGCGTGCTATGAATATTTTATATTAAATTTAAAATAATGAAAATCAATTTTTTTTTGAATAAACAGTAAGTACTTACTACTAAAAATTAAAAAATAAATAAGACACTGTTATCGGAGAAAAAGCAATAGAATAGTTTATTTCTGAAAAACTTCCAAAGTTTCAGCATGTAGCAATTTTACAATAATTGCCACTATTGACTTTGTGGGGAATGTTAGACTTACCTTTGATTCCTACGGCCATATTTCCACAAAGTGCATCTTATATAGTTATTTGGTGCAAACATTGTTTATTAAATTGTGTCATCTTTGTTTATAGAAAATTAGCTGAAGGAGCTCCCGCAGCAGAAGCGTGCTAGTCATCCAGAACATTATTTTTTTCGATACCGAATTTAATAACCTCGCCATTTTAGTTTCCTTGTTTCCCTCATTGATTCAATTTAAATACTCTTTTATTAAAAATTAATTCAATCTACCTTTTTAAAATCTAATTAATGGTTTCTTTTAATGCAAGGCTATCTTGGCAAGAGGTAACAGTTTTATAACCATATACCATTAAATGATTTAAAAGGTTCCAGAATCTTCCTAGGTTATACCTCATTTCTATTTTAAAACCTTGCACCCGGAAAGGCTGTTTTTTTTGCATTCATAACCTCAGAAATTTAAGCAATGTAAGGTCCATCTTAAATTTGAACATTTTTATGACAAGCGTAAACCCCCCTTTCTTTTTTTATTTAATAGAATCTTTGATGTTAATGTGGGAAAAATTTTGTTTTATTTATTGCATAGCTTTCCAATAAGTACTGACATTCGGTATATTTTTCCTGGTTCGGACTTCTGTCAAACCAGGTGGCCCCCAAGGCAAGTCAACGACCAATGAAAGGTGTAAGTATAACGGACCACGACCTAGTGCCCCCACATTAAGAGCTACCGTCAGCAGAGAGTAACAATCTGTTGTCCATGACAAAAGGTTGACACTGTCATAAGCATTACAAAGTAGGTATTTTAATGTCACCACTTTCCAATTGACGACTAATTGTCTTTGTGAGATGTACTTAATTCATGCTTTTAAATTTAACAATACCATGCTTGGGTGAAGTAAAACCTGCAGAGAGTAACTCTAATATATTTCCACAATTGAACCACCGCAGTATAAATTGATGAATTTCAAAACCTAATATTATTTTTTTGGCGAAAGTACTAAATTTATTTTGCCACATAATTCTCATATTTTATACAAGTACAACACATCAGTTTCTACATGTTTATCTTTTACTAAACAGAAAACTAAAGGAATATAGCGAGGAATAGAGTGTCCGTTTAAAAATACGTGTATGCTGAAGAATTCTTTGAACAATTTTATACAGTTAGAAAAGTTTCATCCGTATAAAGAATTTCTGACTTGCACAAATAGCAAGTTGGAATTGGACGAAAATATCAACTGACCCGTCTGGCTTCTGTGTTTGCTGATTTATGTTAAATGGAACCCCGGAAATTCGTATTAAAAAATATACAGGGTGTCTCTAAAAGGTCTGTACAAAATCTGAGCACATATTCCTGAGGCCAAAATAAGGCGATTTAAAACAACTTACCTTGGTCCGAAATTGCTCCGTTTCCGAGATACGAGAGGTAAAGTTAAAAAATAAAAATCGAATTTCTTAAAATTAATGAACATTTTTTAACGTATTAGTTTAAAACTTGGTACTCTAGGTTTTTTTGGGATGCGAAACCCGAATACGGATACCTTTATACTGTGGCCATTAGAGGGCGTTTCACAGTGCACTTCTTATGGTTTAGAATGTCCATAACTTTTTTATCAGTCTAGTTTTTTCCTTTTTGTGTTAAGGAACTAATTTTTTGAACACTTTGAAACAGAAAAGGCACTCTTATGAAAATCCGCTAAAGTAAGCCGTTTTTGAGATATTTCGATTTTTAGTGTTCGATGCCGCACCTGAATATTCAAATTATTTTGAATAAAAAATTTCGCTATTAGTAAATTTTCGCCAGGAAAAAATGTTTCACTTGGGTTAGATACAGCAAGTTTTGCAGGAAGAATTTGAGTATGGATTTTTTTTTTTTAATTAAACGAGGAACAATTTTATTTTAAAAGTAAATTTAGTTATCATAAACTTTTAGTAATTGTTCAATCAATCAAATCAAATCAAATCAAATCGTTCTTTAATATGTTGACTGCATTTTGAATTCTTCCCCACAATTCCTCTTCATTATTAATCGGTCTGGAGTAAATAATCGTTTTTAAAGACTCCCGTAAAAATAATCCTACGGAGTCATATCCGGTGAGCGTGGCGGCCACTTTACAGGAGCGTCATTTCCTCTACCGATCCGTCTGTTTGGATACTGTCGATTCAAATAATTGGAAATGTGGTGGAGCACCGTCATGCATAAACCACATATCTCGTCGAAGTTGTAATGGCAAATCTTCTAATAAATGTGGCAGCGTATTTTGTAAATGTTCTAAATAATCCACACCATTTAGTCGTGGCGGGAAAATGACAGGACCAATAATGAAATTGCCAATGATTCCTGCCCACACATTAATTCTAAACTTATGTTGATAATGAGTTACTTTCGTGGCATGCGGGTTTTCAGCAGCATAAACATGTTCGTTATGTAAGTTGGTTACACCATTTCTTGTAAAACATGCTTCGTCAGTAAATAAAACGTGCTTAGCAAAATTCACATCCTGTTGTCTTTGTTCGGTAATAAATCGACAGAAGTCCAATCGTTGATCGAGATCCGGAGCCAAAAGGTCTTGTACCTTTTGGATATAGTATGGATGAAGCTGCTGTTCTATTAATGTTCTATGAACTGCATTCTTGGATACTCCTACATCTAAACCTAAGCGTGTGGTGCTTAATTTTGGATCTTCAGCAATTCTTTCCAAAATTTGTTCCTCAACCTCAGGAGTCCTTAATGCACGTTGCCGTCCATAATTGGCAGTTAAAGGAGTGGATCTACCGGTTTCGCTAAAGCGTCTCTCAGTAGCAGCAAATGTTTGATGGTTTGGATATCTTTTCCTGTATACCCTAACACTTTCGCGGCCATTTCCTTCACAATACCCAAAAACCAATAGCATATCCGTCATTTCTGCAGAACTGTATCTTTCAGCCATCTTTACAGTCAATTTAAAATTTAACTAACACGTTTCAAACACCTTTTTTATTCTCGCAATTGCAAATTCTTACTAAAACACTTACTGTAAGCAACATAGACTGATAGCCCAAATTCTTAAAATACGAAAAATGTTTACATTTAAATAGTCTGTTCGAAAAAAAATCTTAAAGGTGTTCATGAAACAGGTAAAAAATCCGAGGATTTTTGGATGCGATACCCAAAAAAATTATCTAAAAAAAAATACATTTTCCAGTGCTAATTCACTGACCACATTTCATCCTCAAAGATGACAGCAAACATTTTTTTATTCAGAATAATTTAAATATTCCGGTGCGGCATCGAACAATAAAAACCAAAATATCTCAAAAAGGGCTTACTTTAGCGAATTTTCACAAGAGTATCTTTTTTTGTTTCTAAATATTCAAAAATTCGTTCCCTAACAAAAAAAGGAAAAAACTACACTGATAAATAAGTTATGACCATTCAAAACCATAGGAAGTGCATTGTGAAGCGCCCTCTAATGGCCACAGTGAAAAGGTGTCCGTATTCAGGTTTCGCATCCCAAAAAACCTCCGGGTACCAATTTTTAAAGTAATACGGTAAAAAATGATCATTAATTTTAAAAAATTCTATTTTTAATTTTTTACTTTACCATCCTGTATCTCGGAAACGGAGCAATTGCGGACTAAGGTAAGTTGCTTTAAATCGCCTTATTTTGGCCTCAGAAATATGTGCTCAGATTTTGTACAGACCTTTTAGAGACACCCTGTATTTGTGTCGGTAAACGGATTACATATGAAACCACTACAAGAAAGGTAAACAGTGCTGTCACTTGGAAAATTACTACTTAATCGGCAACCCTGTGACACGCGGATGAGCTTTAAGGAACGCAGGCGGCGACCTAACTCCTTAACTTCCCTGAACGTGACTGATCAATGAAGACTAAGGATATAGCAATCGCCCATGTTATTGGACCGATGCACGGATGTTTAATTAAATGTCAAAATCAGCGACCATCTTTCAGTGTAAATCACAGCATAGATGCGACATGCGCAATTGCGCATACCCATACACGAGGCCGGCTGTTTCAAAAAATGTATTCTTACATTTTTATTAAAGCTTTCTAAATGTTTTATGGTAATTAAACACAAAATTGGATGGATTATATACATCCTTAATTTAATAATATGATAATAAATGTACTTAACAATGCAGTTGAGTAAATAAATCTAAACTACATAAAATAGGGTAATATCATTATACTAATAAACAGCCCCACATAAAAGCAACATACAATATTTATATAACTAAATTTTTTTTAAGACTTAAATACCACATGGGAACACTCAAAATCTGTGTTTCATATACATAAGTAAAAATAAATGTATAAATACTTTCTAACAAAGTAGTAGTTTGAACTCGCAGGACTGGTAACTAATGGTTTGGCTGGTTCGGTGTAACTATAAATCCATGAAACGAAGGTACTACAGGGATATCGCGATGAAATTGATAGTGGGAATATTCGTCGAGAAGTAATTCTTACAGTTTTAAAACATACATTGCAATCGGGGGGCACTAATTTAGTATTTTACAACTTCTCCGAGGGACACTTAAATTGTATTTTATTTACATTCTCACTGTCCTGTGGTACTTAAAGTAATATGGTAAAATGTACTATATACTATGTATATTATTTGAAACAAGCTCCGAAATAAAAAAAATGGATTGGAAATTAAAAAGGAAAAATTGTTTAGAAATGTTGCATGATTTTGGGAGGTTAATCAGTGGCGGCTGGTGGGTGCATAAGCGCTGCAGTGCTGCAGAGCTCCCAAAAAAATGAACAAAAATAATAATAATTACATTATCTATAAAAAATATTTCATTTCAATTGTATTAATTCTTGCTCGGATTGTTTTGCCAGCTCTAGACTCGTTTGTGTGGCGGACTGTACATACGATCGCCTAAGTAAAGTCGACCAATGTAATATCGTACCAATGCTACCCTGTCGCTGAATTATTTTTGATCTGGGCAACACGATCGGGGTCCGTGAGCTCCTTCGAACACCCGCGCGCACTCCGCTTCCCCCGTAACGGTCTAAAATAAAGCCGTTAATTTAACTGGAGAGTTCACTGCATTTAGTCCGCGCAGTGCGGTTCGCGGGATACGGTATTGAATCGTATCGAACGAATTTTTCGCGATTGCTATACGGCGAGTTGAACTTAAAAACAATAATAATTGAGTGCGGGGGTGGTTTTTGTGTATTGCTGTGACAATTATTAACTTTGTAGTGTACTATGGAAGTGGTTTTTAATTTAATTAATGTGAAGAAATTTTTTAAATATTCATACAAAGAAAAGATAAAATTAAAAGCAAAAGGTAGACCATTACCAGATATTATTATTGAAAAATCTAGTATCAGTAGAGGAAAAAGCTATACACGTAAATTTAATACAGACATTTATTTAAAAAATTAATAGATTTGTGAATGTAACAACAAAAATGCTTTATACTGTTTTCCCTGCTTACTTTTGGTGGCGATAAAGCTTGGACGGAAATAGGGGTCACCGATCTAGAGCTCTTCAGCTTGAAGATAAAAAAGACGAAAACTCTAAAAGCCATCTTCATAATTATATGGAATTTGCGTTACTGGGGTCAACTAATATCATGGTAGAGGTGTGACGATTAGTGGTTTTGCCGAATAACCGAATAACGAATATTCGACCGCACCGAATGATATAGTTTTGATTGATCTGAAGGCGTAGTGGCCAAGATTTATTTTAGTTTTGTATATGACGTATATATATTATAATAATATATTGTGCATACATCTGTAAATATTACTATTTCTGTTGGTTGTTCTATTCAATAACAATATTATTAAATTTAAGAAATTTTAGAAATTATTATTTTGAGACTAGGCTCAGAGTAAACGGGGTTCAGGTGAATTAGTATCAGGGAGTGAAATACCTGAAACGCATCTTCTTCTTATCAAAAACTGAACTGGAGGCTGAATTCAATCGACAGAGTTAAGCTCGCTCTGAGTCAATTAAGCTCTATCTATTACAGGCGGAGTAGACATACGAATAGAACTAAAGGTAACCTCTACAATACCTTGATCAGGCTGGTTCTTACTTATGGTGTTCTATCTTTGTGCAACATAAGCAGAGCGGAACTGAATAAGTTTCAGGTAATTAATAATAGGGCGCTGAAAATGATCGCAAAAGTCCGTAGGTATATTATGAACAAGATTTTGCACAATTACTTTAGGATACTAACAATAAATGAGTTATTTTTAAAAATTATAACGGACTATTATTACAGACCAAGGGCTATATCGACGAACGAACAAATAACAAACACACATACAAGAGCTGAACCTAACTCGACTTATAAATTACTCAAAGACTGACTCCGTCTGCGCGAGCCCAATCAACGGTAGAGGAGTACTGGGAATGGTGGGGAGGAGCTACGCGACACTGGCCAAATAACAAGAAAAAGGCACCAAGAGAGCAGGACAAAAATTTAGAAGAAACACGCGCACACGGCCCACGAACATTCCAAGCTTTTGCTGAATAAACAAGGACATATACGAAAATGCTAAAAAGTATATGATGAATCGAATGGTTTTACCTAACATAAAATCACACACTAGAACAAGTATATGTTATTTTGTTCTGTTGTTGTTGTAAAGTTATACTAAGGATTTCCTCGTTTCAAAAATAAAAAATTCTAAAAAAACGGTATTTTTTCCAACCTTACCTAAAATCGAATATTCGGTGTTTTAAACCGAATAATAGGCCAAATACCGAATAATTATTTGACTTCGGTCCGATCTCTAATAGTAAGTATTTAAGTAAAGAACCACGACTTGGTGCCTTCTTAATTTAGAGTTACCGTTCGCACTACGTACGTACTGATTGGACAAAAAAGGTTGTCATAATTGGTTGTATAAAATACCTTTGTAGGTACTACTAGTTTTTTTAAATTTTGCATATTGCATGTATGTTAAATACAGTCTTTATTAACTTATAAAAGATAAAAAACTTGTTTCATTAATCATGCTTATTACGATACTAAAAACAATGTCGAAACATCTTTAATATAAAACTAAAATAGAAAATAATACCTACATTGATAGTTATTGCGCTAAACAATTAAAAGGTTTTTTTCCTCGCCTCTCAATGCATACTGGACAGTCCTTGTTCTTCTTTAACGTATCTTAAAAAGTTTTAAATTTATTTTAATCTTAAAAACGGTCTATTTGCTAATGCCACGGAAGCAGGAATAGTAAGAGGGGTATGACATGCTTTGTTAAAATATCAGTATTAAAAGAAAATTAAAATTAATTCTGCTAAATATTTTATTTCTTTTTATACATATTTGTAACTACGTGCGTCTCATTTGCACACACGTTAAGAAAAAATCTTATCCGATATATCAAATAAATGTTTACAGATTATTATAGCTGTAGACCAATCTGATACAATTCCTTATCAGGAACAGATTCTATAAACAAATTAAACTTTTGCATCACAAGAAACTAAAACTTTATTTAAAATTAAAGTTTTGAAACAGATTATGCGCATGACAATACCAGTTCAACGTATATTTCGGTGACTCCCTTTACAGTCCCGACACGCTATGACATTTGCAAATACAACCATGTGTGAATTGTAGAATTAATTGTTCAAAAAAAGACCTAATGAAGATAGAAGCGTAACATTTCAAGATTATTGGAATTTGGGGGATATTAATGGCCAACGACTTTATTGTAAAATACATTGCTGTTGGTGATAAATCCCGCACTAGGAAAAGAAAAAGAGAACAAGTAATAATTTATTTATCAAATTAATTTATAAAGTTTATTTTGTCGTTCTTTCAGCCGAAGAAATATCTTGTGATATCTGTCATAAATATGATTATTCTTCTCAAACAGAAAAGCTTTCACTAGTTAAAGAATATCGTGACCACATTAAAAATAAAACTTTGGCCCGAGAAGCTAGAAATATTGACAGCAGACAACAGAAAGCTTCAGGGCATTCTAATAAGATTTGCTGTGCTGTTTTTGACCTTCAACAGATTTTTCCATTTCCTAAAAGTAACGTAGGAGTGTCCTATTACAAACTGAAATTACCCGGTATAATTTCACAATACTCTTCTGCAACTGTTATATGTGGCACGAAGTCATTGCAAGACGGGGCAATCAGAAATAGGCAGTTGTCTTCTTTTATATATTACTGATCAAGTTGAGAAAGGAATAAAATATTTTTTATTTTACTCCGACAATTGTGCCGGTCAGAGCCGAAATAGATCTTTATATTGTCTGTACAACTAAGTTTCTCAAAAATACAAAATAACAATTCGGCACACTTATTTAGAAAAAGGCCACACACAGAGTGATGGGGACAGTGCACACAGTGTCATAGAGAGAGCTGCACGCCACGTCCCTATCTATACTCCAGAACAATGGTATACGATTGTCAGAACAGCTAAGAGAAAAGAACGATACAAAGTAATTGAACTATCTCAAGATAATATTTTTAACCTTCAAGACCTTAAAAAAAAAGATGTGCGTTAACTGAGACAAAGACCAAGAGAATGAAAAGTTTATTTCAGAAAATTAAGAATTGTGGAAACCAATCCAGATTTTCCAAACATGATACTATTTAAACTAAATTACGAAGACCTTTCCTACAAAAAACTGAACATAACGCAATAAGGAAGAAAGAAAAGGAATATCAAAATAGATATGAAGTAAAAAAAAGTATGATAACTTACAATTTCTTTGTCAAAAGAGCGCAATCACCACTCCTTATTATGATTATTTTAGAAGTTTACCTTGCAATGAAGCATCTGTGAATTCTGATGATAAGTAATATTGTTATGTTTTAATAGATCGTTTAATAATTGTCGCTTTTTTACTTCTTTGTTACTTGATTTTTATTTTTATTTTTTCTTGTTTCCCAATTTATAGATTGATAGAACTGGAGATGCATTTATTACGATATTTCTTATTAGGTTAGGATTTTTGTAAGCTATATAATATCATTCAAATTTGAAATTACGTTCTTAGTTATATTACTCTTATTCAATTATATTACAATTTTAAATTAGTTGATTATTTGGGTTTAAAATATTTACCTATAATAATAACGTTGTGAAAAAAATAAACGTCTCCTGTAAAATTGTCTTTTTAAACTAAGGATACTTCTGCATTAAAGCTACGGTATATCGGTATGAAATCTAACTTTTTTGATAAATAGATGAAGGCAATTCGTTTTTAGTTTTTGTGTGGTAACAGCGACTCTGGCTCATGCTTAATTAATTATTTTCTTTAATTTCATGGGATCTGAAATCGCTTGTTTTAATGCCAAGCATAAGCCGTAAGTAAAAATTTTCGACTCCTCAACACTGAATACTTTGTGGATCAGTAAAACATGGGCCATAAACGCCATCACAGTAATTAGAATGAGTAAGCACAAGCGCCTCAGATAGCATTGATTTTAATTTTCTATTAAGAACATGCCTATATATATACAAGTCAGTCCAGAAAATGCTAGAAATGCTGCCCCTGGCCCTCCATGCATTAATAGAGATTTTGTTCACAACGCTCTTGTACATGTTGAAGCATCTGTTGTGTGATTCGACGACATTCATCAATTATCCGTTGTTGTAGGTGTTTTAAAGATGTTGACTGGGTGGCATAAATTTTAGTTTTTAAGTGGCTCCATAAAAAAAATCTAACGGGGTTAGATCCGGAGAACGTGGGGGCCACTCAATACTTCCTCTCCTTCCAATCCATTGCTCTGGAAACGTTTGGTCCAAATAGTGCCCAACAGTGAGTACAAAGTGGAGTGGCGCATAATAAGTCCAGATACATTTCGCCTGTTAAATTGCTGGGTAAAAAAAGGGCCTATTATTCGGTTAGCAGATATGCCAGCCTAAACATTCAGTTTTTCCGGATGTTGCATATGCACTTCACGAAATATTCTGGGATTTGAATCAGACCAATAACGACAGTTGTGAGGATACGTTGAAAAGAAAGTTCTAATCATTTATTGCTTGTTCGCTCATAATTTCATAAAATTGCAATCGCCTATCAAAATCGTCTTCGTTAAGTTCTTGTACCAGATAAATCTTGTAAAGATGAAACCTGTATTTTTTTAAGATCATTTGAATGCTTTAACACCAGATGCTGTCGCTAGCTTTCTTGTACTGTGTGGGATCTTGAACAACATGCCATAAGATCGCCACCTCTGTAGCTTTATTTACTACTGGATTTTCCACTTCACGTTTTTTGTTAGCTACTGACCCCGTCTCTCGAAATTTTTGCACCAATTTCAAAATATACTTTCGATAGGCATGTCGATTTTAATGTTGATAGTTAAACAGTTGGGCAGTTCTATTAGCACATTCATTGTTCGCAAAAAAGAATGAAATGATTTGCAACCTTTTAGCAATTGGGTGAATCATTATCAGTTTTATGCCGATTTTGTAACGAAATTAACTAAACTTTACTACTTTACCGCGACCGAAGGATATGATCTTCAACAATAATTGAAGGCCACAGGAATAAAACAAGAACTATCAAAAAAGCAAGGTTTTACACCAGCAAATGCTATTTATCGTTGTCATTTTTTGTAATAAAAAAAAAAAAGAACCTATTGTGACAGTGGTAACCTTTTGTCATGGACAACAGGTTGTCACTATCTGCTGACGGTAGCTCTTAATGTGGAGGCACTGGGCCGTGGTCCGTTATACTTACACCTTCCCTTCGTCGTTGGCTTGCCTTGGGCGCCACCTGGTTTGACAGAAGTGCAAACCAGGAAAAATATATCGAATGTTAGTAACTAATGATAACCTATGCAGTAAATAAAACTAAAATTTCCCACACAAACAATAAGATTTTTTTAAAAGTAAAAGGAAAAAGGGGTTTATGCCATCTTGTTATATCAAAATTGTTGAAACTTAATGTGGTCTTTACATTATTTAAGTTGTGAATGATCAAAACAGCCTTTTTGGCGCAAAGCTTTACGATAAATAATTTGGGTATAACCTAAGAAGATTCTAGAACCTTATCTCTTCAATGATGTACGGTTATAAAATATGGTGACCCTTTGCCAAGATAGCCTTAGGTTAAAAAATTATTAATTAAATTGAATAAATTAAATAAACGTACTTAAATTGACTTTGAGTGATTGAAATAATGAAATTAGAATGATGAATTATAAACAAGCGAAGTTAATTATGTTATCAAAAAAGTCTTGATTTCTATACCAGCCTGCTCGCTTCTGCTGCGGCAGCTTCTTCAGCTTCTTCAGCTGGGCGTCCTGATGTGTCCAGGTGGAGTTTTAACTTGGGTTTAAAAAACCTCAATAACACCCATACGGTAGCTCGTGGGCTTAAAGTCACCCATGTGGTGCCGTACGAAACTGGGAAACCGTTAAATGGCACAAATTTAACAATCCACCAATAAAACCCCTAAAAATAATAAAGAAAAGAATTACCCACTGAATGCCAACAAGGGCAATAACCCAAAAAAAGAACAAATGGAGCTAACTTCTAAAAGGGGGGGGGTGAGGCCTCGTTGTCTTTTGGCAAGAAAAGATGGCCTATCAGCGAAGCACAACCTCCCTCTCTGAAGATATTTTAGGAAGCGAGCTCAAAGATCACGAGAACTCCGAAGAAACCCCCTTTCCCTCCAACAACCAGCCGACAAAAAGTTTTGCCAACCTAACCAAACTCTAAAAAGAAAAGAAGAGAACAGAGACACATTACAAACGACCAGAACGATAAGAGAGTATGGGCTTCTACCAGAACATAAATTAAATAATTAAATAAAGAAAATAATTCCGAACAACTTTCTTTTTACATAAAATTGCCAAGAGTAAGAAATAGGCGTTCTGCTACTTGACGGAGACTGAAACGGAAATACATGGTCAACCTACTTGCAACGCCTTACAATACATAACAATACAACAATACAACAATACAAAACAAAGACAATTACGAACTACCACAGATGGACAGACGTATCAACAAATAATCTAATAACAAATTCACACATAAGATCACAGCCACAGCACACATACAAAATGCCGAAAGACTGGCTCCCACCCTGACTGCTAAACTATCATTAAAAATATCAAAAAACTAACATAAAAAAACTGGAAAAGAACAACGACTTTCAAGAGAAAAAATAATGAAGAAAGAAAACAGCAATATAAAAAGAACAAACAAAAAAGCTTCAAGAAAGTATTCGAAAAGAAAAGTTTGCAGCAAATAGAAGTAAAAGCCAAGAAAGGCTAACTTAAGAAGCCAACAGTACATAAAGAACCTGTATACACCTACAATTTTTACAACAGAAGTAAATTAAAAAATTTACAAATCGCTATTAAGTAATTTAGTTGCAAACAGATCAAACTCCGCTGGACACGAGAAATGCCGTTACTTACGGCACTGTCGCAACTAAAAAATCTGCTGATCTAATAATTGTTATTTTAATATTTCATATTTGAACTGAATTTTTGTGGATACTAATATACTATACATTACTATATATTATATGGAATCTTATCCGATTGCTGGGCTTTAGGGATCACACCAGTAAATCAACAGAAACCTTGGATAATTTTTTTTTAATAATCTGGAACCCAAAACGACAAACGGTTTAATTAGGTTAGTTATTATATTATATTAATAAATATGCGTTAACCATTTTGTACTCAAAACGTTTCTATTAATAAATAATGTGCTTATAGTTCATAAAAACCTGAATAGGCACATCATATTATTCTGGCAAATATTTTCACGTTTGGCCATGCTAGATCTATATACAGCAATATAATAAATGGAAATGGTAATTTCCAGTCGCATAGGTATGCAGATATCAGTAATATATTGCGAATGAATTTTTAGGGCGATATTAAACAGCTAATCAAAATTTGAATGCGATGGCAATAAACATAATATCAAATGGAAAGTAATTTCAATATACAATAAAGGTAAAATCAGCAGTTTCAATAATGCGAAAAAAGAGTTTTCAATTTTAGGTAAAACGTTAGAAATATAGATAAAGCTTTTGTTCATATTATATACCGCTATCTATAGGCAAACTAAAAGAGAGAGAAAATTAGTTTTAATACAAAATTGTTAACTTTTTTTACTGAATTATCAGAATCTTATAATATAATATAAAATAACTGAAAACGATGACATTATCAGAGAAATAAGCAATATATGTTTTTTGAACGGAACTTTATCATTTTTTCAAAAATGTAATCCTATTTGCAAAGATCTACTCGTTTGGCCAATTTATATTCGAACGAATTAGACATTTTTTCTTCTCGCTGCCAATTTAATAGCGAATTGAGAGATGTTGTTTAGGGCTTCTTGACTTTTATATCTGTATTATTTTAGTGTGTATTTTTGTGTTTGTATTTTTATTTTAGTGATGTAATGTGTAATTTTTATGCTATTTCTGTACATATATGCGTTCATTTTGTTTTTATTTTTAATCTTTTAATGGGCTATAGGCCCGTAAATAAATAATTAAATAAAAATTATGTTTACGGATAGGATAGACAAGGGGGCAGATTGCCCAAAAAGTGAAATATACGAGAAAGTTCATTATATGTATAGGGTATTTTCTAACCTCTCTAAGAAAGTGAAGTAGGTGAATCCTCACCTTATTTTAAGACGAAAATGTGATATAAAATTTTTTGGCATGTCGCTTCGTTTTCGAAATACAGGGTGTTAAAAAAAATTTTGTATTTTTTTTTCATTTTATTAATTAATGCCAAACGACATTCTAATGATATTTGTTAAACATGAGGGATTAGAGCACTCTACTTTGGGTCAATTTTAAATTTCACAATTAATTTATTGGCGGGGATCTGGGTAAAAGAGTACCTTAATTTTTTAGTTATTTTTCGTATTTTTATCATTGCGAGTAGGCTTTGCTACGTTCCATGGCAACCACATTTGTTTTCTCCGTAACATTTCTCTCCTGCTTAACATCTTTCAAGTAATATCCTTTTGAATTTATTTGTACTAAATTACATACTTTTCATAATGGCTGAGTTTACCAATCAAGAAACGCCCCAAATTCATTTTATGTACGGTTTGGCAAATGGAAATGCGCTAGAGGCGAGACCTTTATATGCAGAAAGTTTTCCTGATAGACGAGTACCGTATTCGGAAACATTTACAAGATTACACCTCAGGTTAGGGGAAACAGGTAGCTTTGCAAAAAGCAAAATAGGCGGCCGACCACTTACAGTTAGAGCCGCACAACTTGAGGAAGAGGTCTTAAGCATGATGGAAGAGTCTCCAGGTACTAGTACGAGAAAAATCGGAAACGAGTTGAGTGTGAGTTACGAAACAGTAGGGAGTATCTTAAAGGACTATTTACTTTATCCTTATCATGTACAAGGAGTGCAAACAATTATTTAAGGGTTCCACATTCTTCGGGAAAAATACTATTTACAGATGAAGCGAATTTTTCCAGACAAAGCATAATTAATTTTCACAACAACCATATTTGGGCGGAAGATAATCCTCAGGCTATCATCGAAGGATATCACCAGTATATATTTTCTTTTAATATTTGGGCAGGGATTATTGGAGATAGCTTAGTTGGACCGTATTTTTTTTCAAATCGACTTACTGGTAATGTCTATGATAACTTTCTTAGAGATGAATTGCCAGAACTGATGGAAGCAGTGCCATTAAGAACGAAAACTTTAATGTGGTTCATGCATCACGGCGCTCCCCCTCACTTTGCAGTTGTGTTAGGAACTATTTATATCAACAATATTCTGCTCGTTGGATAGGTAGAGGTTGGTCACCTTGTAACAATCTTTTTGTGCTTGTTACAACGTTAGTAGATAGCCCGAGTTTTATCAAATTTTGACCAATTTAAATAATTAAATTTTTTAAAAATTTTTGAATACGCCCCTGTCTAAAAGGTTCTAGACCCAGACTGGTCCCCTTAATATAATAACCTACGTATAGGCAACCCGTAATATGACGATATGCATGACTAGCTGTCGGAATATCACTTGCACACCCAGATGGGATTACACTATCTTTTACATTTTTGGGGATGACTGTCGTTTATTCGACGTTACCTAACCTAGTATTTTGGATGCATTTAGTTTCGGGTCAAACGTGCATCTATTTTCATGGCTTTTTTGGTTAAAATGAGTAGATTTCCGTTTTCAAGTTCAAAGTGCCCTCCAGCTTTACTTGTCATTTCCGGAAGTCACATGGGTTTTCGAAGCAGTACGAGTCACGAGTGGGAAGTTGTTTTTTTTGATAGGAAAGTCTATTTAAGGACTTTACGGCGTAGTGCCTAGGTCTGTTCGTTCTATATACCGGTCCAGAAGACTTGAACAGCAGGTGACGAAAATATAAAAATTATGGTTTTGTGTTGAAATATTCACATTTTATATGTGTCGGCAATGGCCGGATCGGAATTTAACATAGAAGCTGTCTTTTGAGCCTTAAATGGGATTGTTTCGTCACCTAGACCGTAGAAAGCCCGACCATCTGGTGAGTAGTATTTTTTGGTTTCACAAAATGGCGTCCTAATGTTCACGTTTTGTTTTAGGCTTTATTATTCTTTATTATTCTTTATTATCCTTCATGATCCTTCATAATTCTTCATTTGTCGTTATTCATTATCCTTCATTATTCTTCATTTTTCTTTTATCAACTTCTTTTTCTACTTCCTTTATCTACTTCGATTACCGTCTATTTTTCTTTTATCTTCTGGTTCTTTTATCTCCTACATCTTTTATCTTCTACCTTTACTACCTTCTACTTCTATTTTCTACGTTTTACATGGATTTAGCCATGTGTTGAAAGTGCTTTAGTCAGTATTCGTAACCTGGAGTCTTCCTCTAAATCCTTTACCCTGCTATGGATCCCATGTCTGGAATGGAGGATGTATGTCTTAGAGAGGCCAAGACGAGTGGGGGTGTCATTTTGGATGAAGTTCCTGTTTCGGTGCATGTGCCGGTCACCCCGACGTGCTGTATGGTCAACCGTCCACATTGATCTGATGCTGGAGTTTGACGCATAATCCGTCGTGCCTGTCTGCTAGAGTCCTGCCTTACATGAGCTAAGTAGCATATTTTTTCTCCTTGTTTACTGCACTAACACCACTTCCGACTAATTTTTGTTAAATTTCATAAGATATAATACCAAAAAACCCTTCTTTTGAGTTTGAATAAGTAAATTTCATGTGTCCAATAATTCAGGATAATTTCACCTCTATACTTCAGTTAAATCACTCGTAATGTACTATTAATGGGCCTAGAGCCACCTTTTTATGTTATATTGCTAAAATGCCTCTTTTTTATTCACTTCTAACGTTTTGACTGGCACAATGCCACACTTACCGGACTTAACCTTTTTTATTTGATGACTGATAGCCACTAAAAGTCAATTTGTTAACCTTAACTTAATTTCCTATGTTATAAACCTTTTATGTGGTGATTTGGTAGACTGTATTATATTTGTATATTCTTCCCTCTGTATATTTTGATGTATAGTGTATAATTACCCTAGCTTCGCTTAAGACTGTTGTAAATTCTTGTAGATTTCGCTTAAAGTGGATGGGTCACTCCAGTAATGTATATATTGCCTAAACTACCTATCTTGTATCATACGAAAACTTAGTTTTCAATTTAAGACCGAAACCTCCCTCGTCAAGGAATGCTTGAGTGGTTGGTCTATTTATTGTAAATTCATTTGCATATTAATCCCTAGTAGGTTTTATGCTTACCTAGACGGAACAGGCTAGTTTCGATTTATGAAATTAACTTTTACTCGTCAAGGAGTATAAGATGTTTATTTTAATTATCTTAAATTGAGATTTACATTAAACAAAAAACGTAAGTCTTACTTTCTAACAGAAGTAGCGGTTAAATGTTTAATTTTTAAGTATTATTCTAGAACTTCCTCAGGAAGTATGCATTTTCGCACTAAAGTATTGAGATATTATATCTGTAATTTCTTTATTTTTGCTTAATGTGATTAAGATATCCCTATAGAGTATTGAGTTATTTCTATAGCTGTAATTTTCTCTATTTTGACTTAATTTTATTAAGATATCCCTATAGAGTATTGAGTTATTTCTATAGCTGTAATTTTCTCTATTTTGACTTAATTTTATTAAGATATCCCTATGAATTTGTTGAGATATTCCTATATCGGTAACCTCTTCATTGGACTTAACCTCGTAAGGGATATATCTATATCTGTATTGAGCGGGTTAATAAGAGACTGATAATCTCGGTTTTGAATGCATTACTTACTGACCCAGATATTTTAGTTACCATCAGTATGTATTTTTTGTCATTCTAGGTTTTGGTTATATCTATTAGTTAGACTTAGCTAGATAATCTTTATCTTCACCCCTAAGCCTTTTTTGCTGGGAACATAACTAAAGTTTTAAGTTTCCCAATTCTATTTTGGAATAGGGCATGGTAAATGTCTTTATTAATGTAACCTGGAAGTGATATTACTATTTATGAATTTGATTCTAAATTCTAACTCACTTTAAATTCTGGCGTAGAGAATGCTATATATATATGTATATGACTTTATATTGACTTTGCCCTAAATGCTGCTTTACTTTGAATTTTGGGCAAAAGGGTAAATGTCTTTAATTACATAACCTTGAAGTTATCATAAATTTCTCAAGGGATCTTAACCAAATTTTGGGGCATCGTAAGTGCTTCAATTGACCTTTCATTGACTTTACTAGAAAGAATATTTTATTTTCAATTTTGGCATAATGAATGCTATAATTTGATTTAGTTTACATTAAATTTAAATTCTGTTTTATTTTGGTCACTACCTTTAAAGTAATTACACTTTAATTATGTTCAAAGCTTTATTTAGTATTTGACTCCTATTATTGGGTGTTTAGAAAGAATCCTCACTTCTTATTCTGTTTGATTTCCTACGATCTAATATATCTTTTAGTGGAGCTGTCTAGCTCATGTCATATCTTTTTCTATGTTATTTTTTATATCTTCTTTCTCTGATTTAGTTGCTTAGCCTTTTATTCAAATTCTTTTTCTATGTTATGTTTATTTCTTCCTATATGAATAAAATGGGTGTTAGTTGGAAAATATTATTCTTTTAATTAATAAAATAGGAATTGATTAAAATAATTGTTTTATTCATACTGCTTTCTCGTTCAGGGCTAGGGAACTAAATATTCTATTTGCTATTTTCTTTATAATCTTTTTCAACCCCTTTGGTTGATGGCGCCCAAAAATCTTATCTGAATTAAATCTACGACCTTAGCTCTCAAGCGAATTAAAAAACTGAGTGGCCGTGGTGACCCAAGTAATTAATTAATAAACATATAACAAGAACAATCATAAATTGAATAAAGTAAATAAGGATTTTTTTTTTAACTTTTTTTTATTTTTTTAAATTTTTTATTTTTTATTAATTATTACAAATGACGCTCTAACGTGGGGCCAGGAATAACATTTTGTGGGTAGCTCAGTCGTATGTAACTAGTAAAATTTTAACAACATTTCAGATAAAAATCTTCATTTTTTCTTGCAGTGATATCTTTCTAAACACATAAATTTCTATATTTTTGGCTTGGCCAGAGATATTATTTTGACCATTTTTAATTGTATTTGGAATTTTTAGGTACATTTTGGTATAGAGAAAAATGTCTAAAATGAACCCTACCTACCTGTGGAAAGATGAGTTGGTTTGGGAACTCTGCGTCAGAGGAATCCAGGCTGATCCAGGATCAAAAGTCAACATCCTCAAATCCTTATTGCGACAGCTACAGAAAGCTGAGAAAGATGATTCTATCGTGCCTCATCCGGCGATATCGATGGATTTTCAACAGGAAACACAAATATGCCAAAGAAAACTCGTGATATTACAAGGATTGGTAACCATTTTTAATTCCAATAAAGAACATGTTGATTATAAAAGAGCTATGTCACGTTTACTACATGTTAAACGTAGATTAGAGTATATCTCTTCTGGTAACCCAGAAGAAGATAATTTCAAATCCGAACTTATAACGGAAACAACCTCTCTTATTGCCAATTTAAAGGCAAAAGCTCAAAATAATGACGTCAATCTTTTGCATTTCAAGGACACAGATGAAAGTTCTTCAGAGACCTCGTATGAGAGCGATTCTGAAACTCCTGAAATTGTAAATTCTCGTAGAGTATCTTTTGCGACCGACGAACAAAAAGTAAATCCAGGAGAAAATCCTAAAATAATTATTCATTCTGACGTTCTTGTTCGTGGGCCAGCACAGGAGGCTTCGCAATTAAATTCCGTATCTCAACATATGAGTAACAATAATGATTTTGAAAGCTCTATTCAACCAACCTGTTCTCATACATTACAGCCTAAAACTTTGTTTAGTAGGGACACACAAGAAAACGTCAACCTGTATAGACGACAATTTAGTTTAAACTCAATATCTCAAAATAAGGTTGATAATGGCGAAAATTTAATTGATAATGACTTTGAAAGCTGTGTCCAACCAAATTGTTCCCGCACACCAAATCTTGCAACCTTATCTAGTAGAGACACCCAACAAAATACAAACTTAAACACACGACAATTCAATTTAAACTCAAGACCTCAAAGTTCGCGAATAATGCCAGACTTTTATAATGAACAGGGTAGATTAGATTCCTTGGATAGATTTTCACATATGGCCACCTTGGGAGACTCTCCACACGACATGGATAATAGCCTTATTAGGGAGGAAAGTGGGTTTATGTCAGGAAACCAAGTAAATCAGGCCGCAGGTCATATTTTTCAGAGACAACAAAGTTTAGAGCAGGGTCCTATTTTGCCACAGGCAAACTTGCATAGCAGATATCAATCTGAAGGAAATGTCACTATAAATCGATCATTCTTGCAGGGTCCTAACTTGCCACAGGCAGATACCTATAACATAGATAGCTCAAGACCAGATATAAATAGGAATAGTTTATTTGCACAAGGCCCTCCACCTAATATCACCACAAGCTTACCTAATCCGAGTCATAACTGTTTTCCAAACTCAGGAATTTTCGATAGCATAGCCTCCAATTTAAATTTAAACGAACCCCGGCCATTCAATCAACAATTAAATAACGATCCTTATCGGACCTCATTTTTAAATAGACAAGTGCCTTCAAATTCGTTAAGTAGTCAGGATAATTACAGACTACCTCCCTTAAACCGTATTGGTCTTAAATTCAATGGTAGAAACCAAAGTCTACACAGCTTTTTAGAGAGGGTAGAGGAATTTTGTCTAGCATATAGAATACCTAGAGAAGGGCTCTTAAATTTTTCACACGAACTTTTTGAAGGGGATGTTTTAATTTGGTACAGGTCAATAAGAAGTCTAGTTAACACTTGGGATGAGTTAGTTTATCAGTTGCGTTTAAACTTCTTGCCTATAGACTATGAATTAGCATTGTGGGATGAAATGAGATCTCGTACTCAAGGTATTACTGAAAGGGCGCTTATCTATATAGCGGTTATGGAAAATTTATTTAAAAGATTTTTAAACCCAGTTGACGAGAGCGTACAATTAAAAATAATAACTAGAAATCTGTTACCCTATTACCAGGGACAATTAGCTCTGAGGCAACCAGTATCTTTATTTGAGTTAAAAAATCTTTGTCGAATTTTAGAAGACACAAAAGTAAGAACTGATAAGTTTCAAGCTCCACCGTTTTGCAATTCTTCCACTCTGGAACCCGAGCTAGCTTATAGAAAGCCTTTCCAAAAATTTAATAATAATAATAGAAACGTTAGTGAAATTAATCAATCTCCTAGCAATGTCAATCTAGAACAAGAAAAACAAAATTCAAGTCAAAATGTCAATAGTACTGATAATTTAATAAATTTTCAAGACCTAAATTTAAGCGCTTTAGATCAAACAAATAAAACTACTGGTATAACTCAGCCTATTTTAAGAAAGAGAGTTAAATGTTTTAACTGCGATGAAGAGGGGCATATCTTCTCCGCCTGTAAAATGAAAAAGAAAATTTTCTGTTATAAGTGTGGACACAAAAATGTCACCAGACCTAATTGTAAAGCTTGTGGTCCAAAAAACGTAGTAACCTACTCTCATCAGTCGGCAGGGAGTGTTTAAAAGCAAATTTAAAGTCCGATATTTTTCATTTATCAAACAACTGGTCTAAGTGGCTAAATAGAGTAAAACATTTCTTTAAATATAATGAAATTTCACCTTTATTCTCAAAACAATCAAATAACGACCAAAGACCTTATCTAGACGTTTTTATTAAAGATAAACTTGTGACTGCTTTATTGGATACAGGGGCTATGCAAAGTGTAGTAGGGAAGAGAGGATATCAAATCATATCAAACTTAGGTTTCACAATTAAAGAATTCAGTAGAGAATCCATTACCACTGCTGATGGCAATCCACAATCAATTTTAGGATCTGTTACTCTTCCACTTTACTTAAGTAATAAAAAGGTAGACCTAGAAGTATTAGTAGTTCCAAGCATTCATCAATCTTTTATTTTGGGCATAGATTTCTGTCAAAAAATGAACTTAAGACTAGATTTTAAGGACAATTCCTATGATTTAAACAGCACTCTGGGTTTAAATGAAATTATTGTTAAAGAAAAATTCGAAAAGATATCTATCCAGTCTGAAAACGATCTAACAGTGGTACAAAAGGGTAGATTAGAGAATATGATTAGGAAGTTTGATGAGTTAGTATCAGATACATTAGGGGTGACCAACTTAATAGAACATAAAATAGAACTTACATGTAAGGAACCTTTTCGTAAGAGACCTTTTCTTCTTTCTCCCTATATGCAAAAATACATGAACGACGAGATCAATAGATTATTAACTCTCGGTGTGCTAAGAGCTTCCACAAGCCCGTATTCCGCCAATGTCTTGCTTGTAAAGAAAGATTCAGGTGAATACCGGTTATGCTATGATGGAAGAGCCATAAATTCTTATACAGTTAAAGACCCTTATGCTTTACCATACCTATCAAGAACACTAGACAAAGTAAAAGATGCTAGATTTTTAAGCTCTATAGATTTAAAGCACGCTTTCTGGCAAATAAAACTAAGTGAAGACTCATGTGCCAAGACCGCGTTTACTGTCATTAACAGGGGACATTTTGAATTCGTTCGTATGCCTTTCGGGCTATGTAATGCTGCTCAAACCCTCCAAAAATTAATGGACCGCCTTTTTGACCCCACTTTAGAAAAGAACATCTTTGTTTATCTTGATGATTTGGTAGTAGTAAATAGCGATTTCGACTCTCACTTGGAAACTCTAAATAAAGTCTTTGATACTCTTAAAAATGCAGGCCTCACCATAAATGCAAAAAAGTGTAAATTTTGTCAACCTAGCCTTGCTTTTCTTGGTTATGTAGTAGACAAGAATGGATTACACGCGAATCCTGACAAAGTTTCAGCCATCTGTAATTATCAAAAACCTAAAGATGTCACAGGCATTAAACGTTTTGTGGGAATGGCTTCTTGGTATCGAAAATTTATCAAAAATTTTTCTGAACTTATAGTACCCTTAAATAATATAACAAAAAGTAAAAAGAAAAAACAAGTTGTAGAGTGGAACCCTGAAGCGGAGCAAGCTTTTGAAAATATTAAAACAAGACTAGTTACAACACCGGTGTTGCGAAATCCAGATTTTAATAAACCCTTTACCATACAAACTGATGCATCAAACGCAGCAGTAGGCTCGGTCCTTACTCAATCAGATGGGGACGACGAATATGTAATAGCTTATGCTTCTAGAACCTTAACAAAATCAGAAATTAACATGACAGTTACAGAAAAAGAGCTTTTGGCCATAGTACACGCTGTACTAAAGTTTAGGTCTTATATAGAGGGTGGCCCAACTTTCACAATTTTAACTGACCATTATTCCTTGCAGTGGCTTTTCCGTTTAGAAAACCCCATGGGTAGATTAGCTAGAATGTCCATCTTGCTGTCACAATTTAATTTTGTTATTAAGCATAGGTCTGGCACCTCAAACGTCGTCGCAGACGCACTTAGTCGTAGTTTTCCAGAAATTTTATCAATAGATAACGTTCCACTAGATAAATGGTATTCACAGTTGAGGGATAAAATACAAAAACATCCTCAAAAATATCCAGCTTTTCGAATAGAGGGTAATAACTTATATAAACTTTTCCCCAGTAGTCACAATGTTCAAATTAACCAAAAAGATTGGAAACTAATCATACCACGAATTAAAAGATCGGAAGTCTTAGAAAAATTTCATGATAATCCATTAGGTGCACATTTTGGTTTTAAAAAGTGTCTCGATAAAATTTTAGAACAATGCTGGTGGCCAGGGATTAGACAAGATATAAAGACGTATATTTCTCGTTGTCAGGTTTGTAATGAACAGAAAGTTTCTCAATTTGCTAGGGCTGGTCTCATGGGGGCACCTAAGAATATTTCCACACCATTTAAATTACTTTCTATAGACATTCAGGGACCTTTTCCAAAATCCAGGTCCGGCTTTTGTTATTTGCTCGTCGCAATAGACTGGTTCACCAAATTTACTTTTATTCATAAAATGAAACGAGCTTTGACTAAGGAAATTTGTAGCTTTCTGGAGGAAATAGTTTTTATATATTTTGGCGTTCCCCAAGTTCTAGTAGTAGACAATGGCACGCAGTTTAAATCAAAAGAATTCACCAGCCTGATGAATAGTTATAAAGTAGGTCACATCTGGTACAATGCCCGATACCATCCCCAAACAAATAACGTAGAGCGTGCAAATAGAGTGATAGGCACCGCGATTAGGTCCTATATTAAAGAAAATAACCACCGTGACTGGGACAAACACGTACACCACATATGTAACGCTATAAACACCACTACACACATATCAACTGCATTTTCACCAGCTTTCTTAACTTTTGGACGTAACTTACCTACCTCTGGAGATTATTTTGGTATCATAGAAAGTAAAAATCTTTGTCCCTATAAATTTGACGACAGACAAAACTTAGCTCAAGAACTTTCTAAATTACCAGACGTTTATGAACAAGTTATTAAAAACATCAATAAAGCTTATGAGCGAAATAAGAAATATTATGATTTGAGAAAGAGAAATATTGAGTTTAATGTAGGTGACGTAGTCTATAAAAGAAATTTCATCTTGTCTGACGCTGGGAATTATTTTTCTAAAAAACTGGCAAAGAAATTCATTAAATGTAAAATCATTAAGAAAATTTCTCCAATCATTTATGAACTTAAGGATGAGCACGATAAAAGCATCGGTCGGTATCACATTAAAGATCTTAAATCCCCTCTGGATAGCAGTCTTGATCTTGAAGACGCTGACCAGCCCTAAACCCAACCGTTTTCCATAGCTAGTAAGTTAGTAATTAAGACTAAAATATAAACCGAAATGTATATTGTATCTCAAATGTAAAGGCAACCTGTAGCCTAAAAATTTTTTGGTAATTAGACGTTAAGAGGTAATCAATTGTCCTGAATTATTTCTTATTTTTTATTTTTTTGTTGAAAGGGGGTATTTGTAACAATCTTTTTGTGCTTGTTACAACGTTAGTAGATAGCCCGAGTTTTATCAAATTTTGACCAATTTAAATAATTAAATTTTTAAAAAATTTTTGAATACGCCCCTGTCTAAAAGGTTCTAGACCCAGACTGGTCCCCTTAATATAATAACCTACGTATAGGCAACCCGTAATATGACGATATGCATGACTAGCTGTCGGAATATCACTTGCACACCCAGATGGGATTACACTATCTTTTACATTTTTGGGGATGACTGTCGTTTATTCGACGTTACCTAACCTAGTATTTTGGATGCATTTAGTTTCGGGTCAAACGTGCATCTATTTTCATGGCTTTTTTGGTTAAAATGAGTAGATTTCCGTTTTCAAGTTCAAAGTGCCCTCCAGCTTTACTTGTCATTTCCGGAAGTCACATGGGTTTTCGAAGCAGTACGAGTCACGAGTGGGAAGTTGTTTTTTTTGATAGGAAAGTCTATTTAAGGACTTTACGGCGTAGTGCCTAGGTCTGTTCGTTCTATATACCGGTCCAGAAGACTTGAACAGCAGGTGACGAAAATATAAAAATTATGGTTTTGTGTTGAAATATTCACATTTTATATGTGTCGGCAATGGCCGGATCGGAATTTAACATAGAAGCTGTCTTTTGAGCCTTAAATGGGATTGTTTCGTCACCTAGACCGTAGAAAGCCCGACCATCTGGTGAGTAGTATTTTTTGGTTTCACAAAATGGCGTCCTAATGTTCACGTTTTGTTTTAGGCTTTATTATTCTTTATTATTCTTTATTATCCTTCATGATCCTTCATAATTCTTCATTTGTCGTTATTCATTATCCTTCATTATTCTTCATTTTTCTTTTATCAACTTCTTTTTCTACTTCCTTTATCTACTTCGATTACCGTCTATTTTTCTTTTATCTTCTGGTTCTTTTATCTCCTACATCTTTTATCTTCTACCTTTACTACCTTCTACTTCTATTTTCTACGTTTTACATGGATTTAGCCATGTGTTGAAAGTGCTTTAGTCAGTATTCGTAACCTGGAGTCTTCCTCTAAATCCTTTACCCTGCTATGGATCCCATGTCTGGAATGGAGGATGTATGTCTTAGAGAGGCCAAGACGAGTGGGGGTGTCATTTTGGATGAAGTTCCTGTTTCGGTGCATGTGCCGGTCACCCCGACGTGCTGTATGGTCAACCGTCCACATTGATCTGATGCTGGAGTTTGACGCATAATCCGTCGTGCCTGTCTGCTAGAGTCCTGCCTTACATGAGCTAAGTAGCATATTTTTTCTCCTTGTTTACTGCACTAACACCACTTCCGACTAATTTTTGTTAAATTTCATAAGATATAATACCAAAAAACCCTTCTTTTGAGTTTGAATAAGTAAATTTCATGTGTCCAATAATTCAGGATAATTTCACCTCTATACTTCAGTTAAATCACTCGTAATGTACTATTAATGGGCCTAGAGCCACCTTTTTATGTTATATTGCTAAAATGCCTCTTTTTTATTCACTTGTAACGTTTTGACTGGCACAATGCCACACTTACCGGACTTAACCTTTTTTATTTGATGACTGATAGCCACTAAAAGTCAATTTGTTAACCTTAACTTAATTTCCTATGTTATAAACCTTTTATGTGGTGATTTGGTAGACTGTATTATATTTGTATATTCTTCCCTCTGTATATTTTGATGTATAGTGTATAATTACCCTAGCTTCGCTTAAGACTGTTGTAAATTCTTGTAGATTTCGCTTAAAGTGGATGGGTCACTCCAGTAATGTATATATTGCCTAAACTACCTATCTTGTATCATACGAAAACTTAGTTTTCAATTTAAGACCGAAACCTCCCTCGTCAAGGAATGCTTGAGTGGTTGGTCTATTTATTGTAAATTCATTTGCATATTAATCCCTAGTAGGTTTTATGCTTACCTAGCTGGAACAGGCTAGTTTCGATTTATGAAATTAACTTTTACTCGTCAAGGAGTATAAGATGTTTATTTTAATTATCTTAAATTGAGATTTACATTAAACAAAAAACGTAAGTCTTACTTTCTAACAGAAGTAGCGGTTAAATGTTTAATTTTTAAGTATTATTCTAGAACTTCCTCAGGAAGTATGCATTTTCGCACTAAAGTATTGAGATATTATATCTGTAATTTCTTTATTTTTGCTTAATGTGATTAAGATATCCCTATAGAGTATTGAGTTATTTCTATAGCTGTAATTTTCTCTATTTTGACTTAATTTTATTAAGATATCCCTATAGAGTATTGAGTTATTTCTATAGCTGTAATTTTCTCTATTTTGACTTAATTTTATTAAGATATCCCTATCAATTTGTTGAGATATTCCTATATCGGTAACCTCTTCATTGGACTTAACCTCGTAAGGGATATATCTATATCTGTTTTGAGCGGGTTAATAAGAGACTGATAATCTCGGTTTTGAATGCATTACTTACTGACCCAGATATTTTAGTTACCATCAGTATGTATTTTTTGTCATTCTAGGTTTTGGTTATATCTATTAGTTAGACTTAGCTAGATAATCTTTATCTTCACCCCTAAGCCTTTTTTGCTGGGAACATAACTAAAGTTTTAAGTTTCCCAATTCTATTTTGGAATAGGGCATGGTAAATGTCTTTATTAATATAACCTGGAAGTGATATTACTATTTATGAATTTGATTCTAAATTCTAACTCACTTTAAATTCTGGCGTAGAGAATGCTATATATATATGTATATGACTTTATATTGACTTTGCCCTAAATGCTGCTTTACTTTGAATTTTGGGCAAAAGGGTAAATGTCTTTAATTACATAACCTTGAAGTTATCATAAATTTCTCAAGGGATCTTAACCAAATTTTGGGGCATCGTAAGTGCTTCAATTGACCTTTCATTGACTTTACTAGAAAGAATATTTTATTTTCAATTTTGGCATAATGAATGCTATAATTTGATTTAGTTTACATTAAATTTAAATTCTGTTTTATTTTGGTCACTACCTTTAAAGTAATTACACTTTAATTATGTTCAAAGCTTTATTTAGTATTTGACTCCTATTATTGGGTGTTTAGAAAGAATCCTCACTTCTTATTCTGTTTGATTTCCTACGATCTAATATATCTTTTAGTGGAGCTGTCTAGCTCATGTCATATCTTTTTCTATGTTATTTTTTATATCTTCTTTCTCTGATTTAGTTGCTTAGCCTTTTATTCAAATTCTTTTTCTATGTTATGTTTATTTCTTCCTATATGAATAAAATGGGTGTTAGTTGGAAAATATTATTCTTTTAATTAATAAAATAGGAATTGATTAAAATAATTGTTTTATTCATACTGCTTTCTCGTTCAGGGCTAGGGATCTAAATATTCTATTTGCTATTTTCTTTATAATCTTTTTCAACCCCTTTGGTTGATGGCGCCCAAAAATCTTATCTGAATTAAATCTACGACCTTAGCTCTCAAGCGAATTAAAAAACTGAGTGGCCGTGGTGACCCAAGTAATTAATTAATAAACATATAACAAGAACAATCATAAATTGAATAAAGTAAATAAGAATTTTTTTTTATCTTTTTTTTATTTTTTTAAATTTTTTATTTTTTATTAATTATTACAACCTATGGCCACCCCGTTCACCGGATCTGAATCTATTGGATTTTTATTTCTGGGGTCACCTTAAACAACTCGTTTACAGTACTCCTATTGAAACTGAAGAAGACCTTCGACTGTGTATTATTGATGGTTTTAATACGATTCGTGCCAGTCCCGAAATTTTCCAACACGTAAGAGACAATTTAGCACGTCGTCTACATGGGTGTTTACTGGCTCATGGAGGACATTTTTAGCAATTTATTTCACTTTTGTTCATGTGAGTTCATTATTAAAAGTTTTTAAATCAATTATTAAAATGATTATTATTGCTTTACTAATTTTTTTTTAACGCCCTGTATTTCGAAAAAGAAGCGACATGCGAAAAACTTTTATACCACATTTTCGTCTTAAAATAAGGCGAGGATTCACCTCCTTCATTTTTTCAAAGAGGTTAGGAAGGAACCTGTATAAGGGGCTTGGTAAACTTAGAGCAAAAATTCAAGGTGTTATTCCTTGGGTAATTCTAATTTTTCTTTTGATAATTTTTGGAAGGCCGCTTTCCTTCGAAGATAGAAGGCGCTAAAACTTTTAGACAAATACAATTTTGATATTTTAAAAACTAATAATGCAGCCTAATAGCCTAAAAAGCCTCTACACATGACCCAATTTGCAGGGACTCTGATGACTTTGATTTGGGTAGTGTGTAGGTATGCCGGACCGACAAAATGGAGTGGAAAACAGCACCCGACTTTCCCTTTCCTATATGCCCTGCAAATCGGATCCTGCAGATTGGGTCGTGTATAGAGGCTTTTAGCCACATTTCGATTGGCAACAACGGCTATGTCTTGCACTCACATCGGGCTAGTGTAGATATCGACAACAAGGCTAGTTTAGATATGGATTCAATTTGAATACGTCTAGTCAGTTCTCATTTGGTATCATAGCGTTTTATTTTGTTTCATACTTAAACTACTTATTTTAGATACAATTTTTTTACGAAAAATATACAGTTAATAAGAGGAATTGAATTCAATAAAAAAAAATAACAATATACTCCAGCGATGGTCGAATTTGGGCTTTATAGAACATCAAAAGTTGTTGAGGTGTAGTTCGGAAAAGTATTCCAAGCTTCTGCGAGGCTGCCTTAGCAATGGTCGCAACGTGATTATGCCAAGACATATAACTATCTAATTTGATGCCCAATAAATGAATTGATGAAGCTAAGGGAATCGAGTGTCCCGCCCTGACTATATGCGGTTCTTCAACATTAACTTCTTTAGAAAAAACTGCCGTCTGGGTTTTTGTAGCGTTAAATTCTATTTGGTTACTGTCACCCCAAGACAGAATTTCTTCCACTTCCTTGTTGAGATGTGAGACCTCTTGCTGCCTATAAAGATGTGCATTGGCAGCCGATGTCCGAGAATTGAACGTAAAAATGAAACAAGTGTGCTGTCGTCAGCGAGGCTATATACAGGGTGTCCCGAAATTAGCTGACAATATTTTATGGGGATAAAGTACATTCAAAAATATAAGACTAAAACCCTCTATAAATATACCTTCGAAAACGCTTCGCTATGTGGCTATGACAAGCGGTTTTTTCCCAATATCTCAGAAACCGATTAGGGTATCAAAACAACATTTGATACATGTTTTACCCATGACGTAATAAACGATTTATTTAGCTTAACTGTATTTCTTCCAGTGGCGTCCCACTGGGTAAGTAGTGAGGAGAATATTGCCCTAAGTTTTTATTTGTAGGATTTTTTAACTTCAGGTGCAATTTTTAGAAGCCTTGAAGTCTTTTGTTGAAAAAATGTACTCCTGTTTCATTTCGGTAGGATTTACTATTTTCCAATAAAATCGATTTTAAAATTTTCGGTTTTTTGAAAGCCGTTGAAAAGGCAAGGGTGTTTTTTTGCATATCTCAGCAAACACTTGATATTTAAACAGGAAATTTAATAAAAGTTGTACTAGTGACAAGGCATATTTTTTATTAAAGGATGTTACTTCAAAATATGTTTCCAGTGGCGTCGCACGGGGTGTAGCCTAAAGTAAATATTACTATTATTTTTTTTTAACTTGCCGGGCTTTCTTACTTTTAATGTAATTTTTAAGAAATTTTAAATTTTTTGCTGACAAAACCTTCTATTATTTGACAGAACGTAACGTTTTCAAGTTAAACAGATTTTTAGATTACCTTGTTTTTTAAATATTTATTTTTATGGAGATTTTAAGAGACTTTTAAAATAAAACAAAAAAGAATAACAAATTGCAAATCAAATTTGATTGTAAAACCACACGGGAAACTAATTCTTAAGCAAATGTTCGAAATGATTTCCATTTTGTTGGATGCACAATCTAGACCTGCGTGTTACATTTTGTGAGGCACAGAGAATTTGAAAATGGTTTCCTCTTGTGATGTTTGCCGCGTTATTGATTCGCTGCCTCAGTTCTTCTATTGAGTCTACTCTTGCATACACCATAGCAGTCATGTGTCCCCAAAAATAATAATCAAGGGGATTAAAATTAGGTGATCTTGGTGGCCAGGCTATGGGACCACCTCTACCAATCCACCTGTTAGGGTAATTTTCTTCAAGCCAATTGCTGACTTGACGCCCGTGGTAAGCCGGCGTCCTACCATGTTGAAAGAAGTGCCCTAAACGTAAATCCAGTGGCACATTATCTAATAAATCCCCAAGTTGATTTTGTAGAAAATTCAAATACCTTTCTTCATTTAAATTTTGTAGGATTTCAATTGGGCCAATCAGGTAGTTTCCAATAATACCTGCCCCCAAATTAGTCGAGAATCTATGCTGGTAATTTGTTTTTCTTACAACCCTTGGATTTTCTTGTGCCCAGTAATGTGTTTTATGTATGTTGAATGCTTTACCCCTAGAGAAAGTTGCTCCATCAGACCACAACTTTTTCTTAAAATATTGCCATTGTTTAATATTCAACGAAAAAACACAACCCTGTTTGGAAAGTCTTCAGGTTTTAAATCTTGAACTCTCTGGCAAACAAGAAAATGTTAAATTGGCGTTCTAGAAATTCACCTGTAATATTACTTACGATTGACTTCGGCATATTGCAGCGCCGAGCTAGCGTTCTTGTTGCTATGTTTGGGTCCTCTTCCATCCAATTTAGTGCATTATCCCAATTATAGTTTCCAATCGGCAGACCTTGTCCACGAGCCCTTCGAATTTGTAACTAAATTTTTGTGAACCCTAGCAAAAGTCCAACGACTTGCTATTCTTCTTTGTGGAAATCTCCTTCGATATTCCACTAACGCAGCAGTAGGAATGCCGTTACAGAACCCATAAACAAAATGTATAACTGCTAGTTCGTGATTTGAAAAATTTTGCATTTTGGTGTTGTAATAATACAAAATTATTAATCTATGATTTTCCACCAAAAAGATCAAACTGCTGACAACGAAAAATTTACACTTATCAAGCTTTATTGTGTCTCTGTGGTATCAAATCATCCATAACCGCCTATTAGAAATTATTACTTACCTTAGCCTTTTCAATGGCTTTCAAAAAACCGAAAATTTTAAAATCGATTTTATTGGAAAATGGTGAATCCTACCGAAATAAAAGAAGGGTACCTTTTTTTTTTAAAAAAAAGACTTCAAGGCTTCTAAAAATTGCACCTAAAATTAAAAAAATCCTACAAATAAAAAACTTAGGGCAATATTCTCCTCACTACCTACCCAGTGGGACGCCACTGGAAGAAATACAGTTAAGCTAAATAAACCATTTATTGCGTCTTGTCATGGGTCAAACATGTATCAAAAAAATGAATGAATGTATAAAAAAACCGCTTGTCATAGCTCCCATTTGGGGGGCTCTAGCCCCGTAGCGAAGAGTTTTTGAAGGTATATTAATAGAGGGGTTTGGTTTTATTTTTAGATGTACTTTATCCCCTTAAAATATTGTCAGCTAATTTCGGGACACCCTGTATAGTATTTTTAGTTTCTTCCAAAAGATCGTTAATGTATAATGAAAAGAGGGTGGGTGACAATATAGAACCTTGAGGGACTCCGGCGTTGATGTTAAATATGTCTGAAAGAAGTCCGTCCATCGCCACTCGCAGAAAACGGTCTTTAAGTAAGGTTGACAGCCATAAACAAAATTGAACCGGCATTCCATATGCTCTCACTTTAGTTAGGAGCTCCTCATGCCATTCTCGGTCAAAAGTTTTGGAAATGTCTAGTGCTACCGCCCGGGACTCCCCATGATGTTCTATTGCGTTGTTCCAAACGTGAAAAGGTCTCCTGTTGATCTAGACTTACGGAATCCATACTGGTGGTCACTACTAATGTTGAAGCTTTCCAGGTATCTTAATAATTTTTGCTTTATAGCCTACTCTATACCTTTTGATATAACCGAAAGCAATGCGACTGAACGATAGCTGTTTCTTCTCTTTATGCTGGATTCTGAGAGGAACCAATAATGTATTTTTTCTTCATATTAATTGTAGGTTTTAATACGGTTTACTTACTGAACCTCTTTGTTTTGTTTTTTAATGTACAAGATCAAATTATTTGGAATGAAAAGGGTACAGATGCAATGTTTTTTTATAAAAAAAAAGTATGTAGGTAACTATCCTAAATAACAAAGTGGCAACAAAATTTAAATAATTTTCGATTTAAATAGAAATTAATCACTTCCTTAATCAGATAAAAATTATCTATAATTTTAAATTGTTATATAACTTTAAACACACTTATCTCAGGATAATTATTTATGTAATTATATCCTTTCTTCAATTTACTGAATGTAAATATGTTTATAGTAGCGAGTTATATAAAAAAAACCCAGTATACGCAATTTCTTTTAAGAGCATCCCATAGATGTTCTAGGGGATTTAAATCGGGACTAAGAGATAGCTATTCCGTTACTGCTACAGCCTACCCGAAAGACATTTAAAAATGAAAGTAGGTATGCGATTATAAAATGTTAAGGAAAGATAAGCTACGGTTGCTGATATACCTCACAGAATGTTACGAATTTTCGAACAAAAGCACAAGCCGGTATATAACTGCTCTTATTCTTCTTTAAGTGCAATACTTGAAAGTATGAGTATCGACCTGCCCCTTGATTGTACCCATAATGGCTAACGTTAATACAAGATATCATAAAAATACATTTTTTTACAGAAATCAGAACTACTGTCGTTTCTGCACTTATCTAGGTTTGATTTAAGCAATACTTAACAGCCATTTATATAAAAATATGTCAAACTTAAAAAAAAAATAGTTTTTCGTAAATATCTAATAATCCTTTAGACGATTTTGTTGAAACTTTGACGTGTTATTTAGGCTAGTAAGGGGCTATTTTAGCCCTAACTATATCAAAAATTTTAAGTAGTCCCGGAAGGCACCTTAACTAAGATTTTTGACCAAAAAAATGTTCGCCAATAATTTTTTTGCAATTTTTGTATTTTCCTCCCATTAGCCAACCAAACTTACAACTTTTTTATTTTTAACATTTTTTTCGTATATTGTTTTCTGTTTGAGCAAAAATATACAAATTAATTTATCGCATTCAATAAAAAAGTTTTGTGTTTTCTAAATAATTAAAAACTGTTTTTATTGTTGTCCATGGACATGGAATAAAGTAATTTTCAAAGGTCGGCTGCTCTTATTGGGAGACCTGCAACAGTAAGAATAGGGAAGATGGAGGAAGCAGTTTAACACGAAATTGAGCGTAGCCTCAGATTCAGATTCAGATTATTTATTCATGGTAAAATTACAGGTTGCAGTGCACATACGTCCAATAGTAAAACTACAATATATTAAAGTTATTTTGCAGCAAATTAAAAAACTTAACTAAAACAGAACAAAGATGTATATAACCTATCTTCCATTAAAATGTTTAAAATACTTCTCATTCGAATAAAAGGCATTACATATTAAAATTTGTTTTACTTTCTCCTTGAACCTAGAAAATGGCAATTCCTTCATCTCCGCAGGCAAGATATTGAAGAACCTTACTGACCAGTAACCCGGGCCATCCTGACACCTCTTTAACCGCCAGCACGTGGTTACCAAATTACCCCTATTTCTGGTCCGATACGTGTGTATGTCCTCATGAGCAGAAAACAGATGCACATTCTCCCTTACACATAGAGGATTTTTAAAGATATACAACTCCACAAAAGCCGCCCTACAATCATCCCTGTAGCCAAGACCACTCACCACCCGATGCATGCCCCCACACAAGCACAGCATAAGATAATGATGTGCATGAAAAACCGCAAAGTAGGCTGTCTTTAGTATTGGATTGGACACATTTTCTGCAAGACGACGCAGCAGATATAGATTTTTATTCAATTCTAATGCAATAGCATCAACATGCATACCCCACTCATTTTTTGGGTCAATGCATAATCCAAGGAATTTATTGCCGCACACATGATCATTCGAAGTCCCACATCTTTCAGTGAAAACACGATTCTCTCTGTCTTGCTCTTATTTAATAGCAGTTTATTATACTTAAACCATTCTTCAACCATCCGCTGTGCCTCCAGTGAACCCCGCGCTTCGATAAAAGTACACGCGAAATTGCTCAACACACTTTACTGTATGGCAGATTTTAAGGGTATATCAACTGTGTCCTTACCACAGCGTGTTCAAGCGTTTTTACCTGCGGATTTTCTCAGCGAGTTGTTTATGGTACTTGGTCTTTGCAACAACAGGTAAAATCTTCGACATTACTATCACACTGGTGTAGTCCTGATTCGGGTCTAAAGGCCGTCGTCGGTTGGAATTGCTTCCTAACGTTTCGCTAGCACGAGTGGCGAGCTTCTTTTATCACATATTATGTTTACCGATGAAACATGTTTTTCTCGAAATTCAATTATGAACTTTCATAAGAGTCATATCTGGACTAAACAAGATCCCCACGCGGCTATACAAAATAATTATCAACAACAGTCTTCCGTAAATGTTTAGGTTGGTTATGTGGGTGATTATCTCATTTAACCTCATATTTTACCACCGAGATAAATGTTCGAGAGTATCGTCATTATTTGGCATTTGTGTTACCTGAACTATTAGAAAATGTCCCACTGCCAGTAAGAGGAGCAATGTGGCTCATGCATGCCCACTTTAGCATAGTAGCACGTCAATTTCCGGATGCAACTTTTAGAGAAAAGTGGATCGGTCGCGCAGGTCGACAGTCATGGCCGACCAGGTCACCGGATATAAATCCCTTAGATATTTTCCTTTAAGAGCATTTAAGTGCCTCGTTTATAAAACTCCAGTCAACACTGAAGAAACATTAATCCAACGGTTGCGGGTTTCATGTGATCAGATAAGACATACGCCGGGAATGTGTGAACATGTTCGGTAATCGATTTTAAGACGAGGTAATGCTTGCATTGAAGTTGAAGGAGGACATTCTCAGAAACTATTGTAAGTTTCGTGTTACTTATTGCTAAATGTTTTACTTCTAAAAAGATAGCGTATTATTGTTTGTTTGTTTTTTTAATTTCCGGCGTTACCACTGTGCACGCCACTAGCAAAATGAGACAAACAGTGTTCAGCTTATAAGATTAATTTGTATTCATTAAAAACTGTCACCAAGTTTCAACGTCATATTGGTTTGCGTGTTCTTGTTACTTAGGATTTTTTTTAATATTTTAACACCCTGTAAAGAAATAATATTTTACTATGATGTACCAAGAATATGAAATAAAGTCATTTTTATGGTCTCTCTCAAGAACAAAGCAAGATAAGAAAAAAATAAGGAATTTGTAGTTTTAGTCGCCTAATGCGAAAAAAATACAAAAATTGCACAAAAATCAGTGGCGCACATATTTTTTGTCAATAATCTTAGTTTAGGTGCCTTTCGGGACGCTACTATACTTAAAAAACTTAATCTAGTCAGGGCTAAATTAGCCCCTTACTACCTTAAATAACAATGCCAAATTTCAACAAAATCGGCTAAAGGATTATTAAGATATCTACGAAAAAACTATTTATTTTTTAAAGTTTGACGCCCTGTATCTTTAAGACGAAGCATTACCGGACCTATGTTTATATACACTTTTTGTCTTAGAATCACTCGACACATCACCCCTTAAAGTTTGGCTATGTACTAAAATAACACCCTGTATAATAATATAATTTTTTTTAGTTTGTTTTTATTTAAAAATCACTGCATAATAGATGTTAGATGTCCCTATTAAGAAAAGGTTATCTTAGGTTAATGCAATGTTTATAATTATAAAGTATTTTTAAAACCTTTAACCACAAACAAAAATTATATTAATTTTATAGAGATAAAACAAGACCAAATTTTATTTGTAAACGATATATATTACTTATGTTTAGTTGCCAATTTAGTCAAACTTGATATAGTGAACATTGCCAGGAATTATATTATTAAAAAATGCTCGTTTTAAAGTTGGTTTTCTTGTCCTCGTGTCTGTATTTGATTACTGCCTCTGAATCTTCCGAAAAACTTGAATCATGGCTCTCAAGTCCAACTAGTGCAGATGTGTTGCGAAGTGTCGTAAGTACTATTTTTTAATTTAATAAAACCCTTTTGCTACTAATAGCTATATAAAGGGTGTCTGGAAATGAATGAAATACCTAAAAGCATATAAAAAAAAGTTTACGATAACATACGTCCACCAATGCTTCCATACGGAGCTACAGGCCTTTAAAGATGGTGTCATCAAATTGTTTTTCTTTAAATATTTATTAGGATCTAGTTACAATACAAAAATTAACTTTCAGGTATAAGTTAGTGTTTCGGAGGTTACTTTTTTTTAATATCAGGTAATCCATGTTGCAACTAGTGACGTGGTAACACAAGGGTGTGGGTTAATTAAGGTCATATTTTTTTTTCTCAACAGTATTCTCGCTATTATTTAAACAAATTATGGTTACCTCAACATAAGATAAAATAAATTTAATGCTATGACACTTTTTTGAATATAATAATTTCATTAATAAACGTCAACAAATGAATAACAAAATAATAAACAACGCTGTCCCTAAAATTGTAAATATTTTTGTTTAATAACAAGTCTTAAGTGATTTCGGTTCACATCAATGCATCTCCGAACTCGCATTCTTATAGATTTTCTAACTCCTCTAAAAATACCAGGCCTATTTCTTATAACTTCACATTCCTCGCTGCTCTAGTTCTTTAACGTTGCGAACTGGTACTTCATATACTAAGAATTTTAAGTAGCCCTATAAAAAATAATCTAATGGATTTAAATCTGGGAAGGAGGTGGGCAACGAACAGGACACCCTCGTCCTATTCATGCATTTAAATTGAGTCAACTATGATTTATTGCGAAATGCTTGGTAATAATAATAAGAATATTAATAATAATAATTACATTTTAAAGTAGCATGCACGCACCTTCTTATTTTTATTATTCTTGTAGCATGTTTACTGGATTAACGCACTGCAGTCGTTTTAAGTCCTTTTATCTCGAGGATGGTCGACTATATGCGACCATACACCAAGAGAAACTTTCCACGAACACATGTTCGAGGAACCACAATTTATATAAAGAATAGCGACAATATAATGGATTTAAATATCCCACAACTCTTTCTTTTAATATGTCACTGGTTGTAATAAGTCACCTGATATTTTAAGTTTGTGGCGCCCAATAACACTAACTAATACCTAAAAGTTATTTTCTGTGTTGTAACCATAACTAAATTTATTCCAAACATAAGTAGCGGCAAAACATATCCGTCATCAAACCTGAGAGATTCTGATATAGCAGGAAGCACTAGCACTGTGGTTATATATGTATACAATAATACAGGGCTGGCTGTCAGGTTTTAAACTCTCTTATTCTCCCCTAATCAAAATATCAAATTAAAGTTTTAGTTAGAAGCTCCTGATGAAATATACTTAATGAAAAAAGTAGTAGCGATTTTGGAGTAGCTGGGGCATGCAGAATTGACGAGCTATACAATTTAAAAGTGAAGGATGTGTAGTATAAAAATTGTGTCATGTTAGTGCAGATTCTCACTGCCAAAAACAATGTGCAAAGAAGATTTGTAGTTATAGAAGATCGGGTAACAAATGTTATTCGTTACCTGAAACTTCGACCACAAAATGCTCAAGATGAACGCTTCTTTTATACCAACCTGAAACTAGCGGCCAGCGGCCAGCGGCCAGCGGCCAGCGGCCAGCGGCCAGCGACCAGCGGCCGATTAAGTAAATTTGTGACGCGGGGGGTACCGTATCGCCTTTTATCTATTTTGATCGTATTATTAAAACTAAAAGCTAACAATTGTTTAAACTTTGTCAGATGCTTCCTAATATAAGTAGATATAGCATGTATATAGGAGTCGCCAAAAAACATAGGCTACAGGGTTCATTTAAAGTCTTTAAATTCAAAGTAACAATAAAATAGTAGTTTCCACCAGATCACGTTCATACTTTATAGGATGCTTTAAACTATTGCTAGAAGCAACATATCTTCGGCATTTTTTAAAAAACAAAGGCTACGGGGTTCATTCAAAACTTTGAAAATTTGATATTCAAAGTTAGAGGAAAATTCCAGTTTTCACCAGTTCACGTTTATACGCTATACGATGCTTTAAAATATTGCTAGAAACAACATATCTTTGGCACACATTAAAAAACAGAGGTTGCGGGGTTCATCCGGAAGTTTAGAAATTTTATGTTCAAGGTTAGAGGAAAATTTCAGTTTTTACCAGCTCACGTTTCTACGTTAGACGATGCTTTAAAATATTGCTAGAAGCAATATATCTTTGGAACTTTCCAATAGACATAGGCTACGGGGTTCATCCAGAAGTTTGAAAATTTTATATTTTAAGTTAAGAGAAAATTCTAGTTTTCACCAGTTCACATTTATACGTTATACGATGCTCTGAAATATTGCTAGAAGCAACATATCTTGGCACTTTCCAAAAAACAGAGGGTACCGGGTTCATCCAGAAGTTTAAAAAATGTATGTTCAAGATTAGAGGAACCAGTTCAACAAGACAAAATTTACAAATAAATACCAAGAAACAACACGTAAGAATATGATTGAGCGAATCAAAAATGCTTGTACTGAAATTCAAGCACAGAAACACTTCAGTTGTATACAGATATTTAAAATGCAGATTAATAAGTGCATTCAAGTTGCAGGCCAATATCTTGAGCACTTACGAGAGGACTCATGTAAATCGAGCACCCTGATAGGTGAGAAGCGAGGCGACTCACGTTAATCAAGCACCCCGATGGGAACAGAAAACTACTACGTCCACGTCGTAGTTCCTGGGTTACGCTAACTGTAGCTTATTTACCAGCCATTTACATTTTTACAGGTAACAATTTCCCAGTTACTTGAAATATGCAAAATGGATCAACTTTTTTAACGTCGAATTCCGAGTATTTACAATCAAAACGTGGTATTCTTTAATTGCAAGAGTATTGCAGAGTTGTGTTTGTACCGGGTGTTCCACCTAAGAAGGTAATCGGCTATATCTCAAAAAGTAATAACACTAGGACTTTGGAAAAAAATATATATCGATAAAAGCGGCCAAGAGAAATTGCTGGAAATTATTTTCAAGTTCAAGAAATGACCGCTAGGGGGCGCAAGAGAACTTTCAAAATAGAAATGCCGATTCTCTCTTGATTTTTCTTAATAAAAATATGTTGAAAATATAAGCATTGTATTCTTCATAAAATTATGCAACTTTATGTTAGGAATCGTTTTTTTCTATTTTCAATAATAAAGTGGTGGAAGAAGGTCAAACTTTCTTTCTTTCATACGCTGATATCTCTGCTTTGGATAAACCGATTTTATTCAACTTGGTCATGAAAAAAGGCCCTTCTTTTCCTCTACACGTAGGTTTATTAACTATACCATATTAATTCTGATGGTGGCCACTAGATGGCGTTTTTCCGTAATCCCTCAATGAATAAGGATTTTCTCAAAAAAATCAAATGTTATGATATGACTTTTTCATCATATTTTATTCTAGGCTTACAAAGGTTATTAAATAGTGGAATAAGAAATCCAGGTCCGTATTTAAAATAAAAAATTGAAGATGGTCGCTCGAATCCGAAACGTCGGATAAAAAAACTAACCCTATCAGCTTGTAGAGGAGGAAAAGTTACTATAAGGAACTGAAAGCCGCAACGTGATATCTTTTGTTAAACCAGAGATTTAATTGATTAATTAGTGTTTTAAAAAATGGCTTATTTTTCCATATTAATTATTATTATCCCTAATTTCTCTAGTTTAACAAAAGATATCACGTTGCGGTTTTCAGTTCCTTATAGTAGCTTTTCCTCCTCTAAAAGCTGATGGGGTTAGTTTTTTAAACCGACGTTTCGGATTCGAGCGACTATCATCAACTTTTTTATTTTAAAGACGGACCTGGATTTTTTATTCCACTATTTAATAGCCTTTATAAGCCTAAAATAAAATATGATGAAAAAGTCATATCATACCATTTGATTTTTTTGAGAAAATCCTTATTCATTGAGGAATTACGGAAAACGCCATCTAGTGGCCACCATCAGAATTAATATGGTATAGTTAATAGATCTACGTGTAGAGGAAAAGAAGGGCTTTTTTTCAAGACTAAGTTGAATGAAGTCGGTTTATCCAAAGCAGAGATATCAGCGTTTAAAAGAAAAAAAGTTTGACCTTCTCCCACCACTTTATTATTGAAAATAGAAAAAAAAACGATTCCTAACATAAAGTTGCATAATTTTATGAAGAATACATATTTTGAATACTTATATTTTTAACATATTTTTATTAAGAAAAATCAAGAGAAAATCGGCATTTCTATTTTGAAAGTTCTCTTACGCCCTCTAGCGGTCATTTTTCGAACTTGAAAATAATTTCCAGCAATTTCTTTTGGCCGCTTTTATCGATATATATTTTTTCCCAAAGTCCTAGTGTTATTACTTTCTGAGATGTAGCCGATTACCTCCTTAGGTGGAACACCCGTTACGCATAGATTAGAAACTTTTAAATGAACCCCGTAGCCTCTGTTTATAGGAAACTGCCAAAGATGTGTTGCTTCTAGCAATATTCTAAAGCATTGTCTAACGTATAAACGTGAACTGGTGAAAACTGGAATTTTCTTCTAACTTTGAATATATATAAAATTTTGAAACTTTTGAATGAACCCCATAGCCTATGTTTTTTGGAAAGTGCCAAAGATATGTTGCTTCTAGTAATATTTTAAAGCATCGTATAACGTATAAACGTGAACTGGTGAAAACTGGAATTTTCCTCTAACCTTGCATATAAAATTTTCAAACTTTTGAATGAACCCCGTAGCCTCTCTAATACATGTTATATCTACTTATATTAGGAAGCATCTGACAAAGTTTAAACAATTATTGTCTTTTAGTTTTATTAATACGATCAAAATAAATAAAAGGCGACACGGTACACTCCGCGTCAAAAATTTACTTAATCGGCCTCTGGCCGCTAGTTTTAGGCTGGTTTCCTTTATCGGTATGAGCGTGGCAGATGTGTAAATCAGGTAGTTGGAAAGCATACAATTTCAAAAATTCCGTACGAGATAGCTAAATTTCTTAAATTTTCCAATTCAAATCAGTACACCGGTCACTCGTTTCGAAGAACATCCTCTACATTACTAGCAATTGCCCCAGGTGTGGGCATTTTAGATATGAAAAGACACGGGGGGTGGAAGTCGTCAGAGGTAGCAGAAGGATATATAGCAGACCCAGTGACTCATAAAATAGAAGTTGCTAATAAAATCATGCCCGAAAAATCCATCTGTATGCAGCAAAACAAACATTCAGAAACAGAATTTAAAGACTGTGTAGCCCAAGTCGACAAGCAAGTCAATATTTCCAGTGCCGTTGCTTTCGGACAAGATTTCAATCAACATTTGCCGTTAAATATTTTAGGCTCATTTAACAATTGTAATTTTACATTTAATTTTCATTCTAAATAAACGTTTGACATTACTAATTTGACATTTTTATTTTTTTCGTCGTCCAGGGCACGAAAGTTTTCCATACCTAGCAACCGATCACCTAGCATGTTTTACTTTGGCTTTCGCTTGCCCTTTTAAAACAGAAAATTATATTTTTGTAGAGGGGAGAATGAAAAAACTATTGATAAACCGACGGGTAACTACCAGAGTAGGTAACTATCTACACAGAAGAAGAATATTATGCAGTTGCCTAACTACGTACTTTACTTCATATTTATACCTATGGCATTGCCCTTGACAAGTATAATGTATCCAGCTGTTTTTATTAGAGGTCTAAGTCAATAATGGCGCAGAAGGTAATAATAGACAATTGCACGAATAAGTAGTGGAAAAATACTTTTTTTACTACTAACTTGAGAAATCGCCATTATTTACTCCATTTCTCTAATGAGAAGTAAGATATCTCTACCTAGGTAAATAACGATAACAAATATTCACCTTGGTAAATAATGAAAAGCTTTCTGTGTAATGAGGTTAAGTTATACACGATTTTAGCATTTTTACTCACTGTTTTTACAACATCGACTTTAATCCTTGACTAACCATTTTAATTACAAATTGAAAGATATATCAAAAAGAAACTGCCAATCAAAAATGTCAACACGCTGACACGACCATTAATTTGACAGAATACATATCGGTAACAATCGCTTACAAAGTTGCTAAATTTGCCTATTTTATCGGGATAATACCGGGTTGCAAGTTCTCGTTAACTGGCAATTTATTTCTATAAAAAGATCTCAACGAATTAAATAAGCAATGTTAGTGTTAGTAATAAAAAAAATCAATGTATACCCATATATGTATTAGTACTATGTGGCGCCTTGCCCATTTAACCAATGTAAACGTAGTGAAGCCGAGGTTCCTTGTTCCGTCAGGGTCATTTCGTGAAATGCGCATGCGCGAGAAAAAGAAAATAAACGTTTGTTTTACCGGAAATAAAATGAGGTTATCACATTTGACTTTGACAACTGGACAGAAATTTGTAAACCAACATTAAAGTTCTTGCCTTGTTTAAGATTTTGTATATTATTTCGATTGAGAAAAGAAAAAGAACGCAGGTAAACATATTAATAAAACTTTTATTAGATATTTTACAATTATTCTTACAGTTTAACAGGTAAAATAATAGGTTTTTGTAGGATTCTTTGAAGTACATGCAATTTTCGGTAAAAATAGGTAGGTACCTGAGCAGCAAACGAAAATAATCTTTAATAAATGGACTACCTACTGATTGTTCCCTCACGAAATTAACGTAGGTAAGTTAAAAGGAAGAAACATCCGGTCTAGGTACATATTTGTCCTGTAGAACGATAAATCTTTGTTTAAGTTTTTACGCCTGTTTAAAATAATGTAAAATATTCTGTTTTGCCTCGGCATCGTCACAAAATTATCACACTTCACACACACAATCCTAATTTGCAGAAAAGTAAAGATAAACAGTACACAAAAGCCGTTAATAATACCAAATCAACTCCATGAAGCGAACTGTCAAACAAATTAACATTTGCTAAAGATTTCGAGGTTATGTCGAGTAAAAATGAGATGTTGTCACGTTGTCGCCTTCCAGTTATATGAAATTGTTATTTAACGCGTTTTAGTTTAGAAATGGAAACAAATAATTTGAAAGCACTTGGTAGTACAGACTTAATGCTTATTTTACAATTTTTTAGCAAGATTTTTGGTAATTTTATCATTGCTCTAGTTTTCCAAGGCTCACTCTTCTGCCCTGTTCTAAAGAAATAAAAGTACATTTGGCAATACCCTTACGGCGCATGCGCACAAGCCGAAATGACCATGAATCTTCTATCCCTGTTGTTGCTTCAAGATATTCAGGGTAATAGCCATATAGTACTAATACATATATGTGTATCTGTATATCTCAGTTGAAAAACCTAATATATACCACGCATATTATATATAAAAGCGCTCGCTATATAATAGCTCTCTACTCAACCTAGGTATATGAAGTACTATTTTATAACAAACAATAAGTATAGATATGTACTACAGGTAAATTATTGATCGGGTAGATTTGCTATAGGCACCCAAAGGAGTGACCTTAAAGATGTTTTTTCTTAATGTTTCCGTAACCACCAAAAATACAAACTTACATCTTTTTTTATGTCAAATGAGAAAACCTTGAGGTTATTTTCGAAATAAGGTACTTTTGGTGAGACTCAATTTAGAGTATCGTTTTCGAGATTCATCGATTCACAAACTAAATTGCATGCGATAAAGAAAATATAGCTCATATCAAAGAGGCTTAAAGAAGTGTTTCTTTCTTTTCTACCCTTTTATTTCCTTAAGACCCAATCCTTGCACACGTTTCGCCGTATTACGGCTCATCGGCAAGGCTATAGAATCTGACGAAATGGAAAGGGACCTCACAGTAAATTTCAACACATTATATAAAGGTACATATGCGAGACGTTGCACGTGGCGATATCTCGCGGTAATCGAGCGAACCACCCAAACCAGACCACCGAGGACTTAGACAAAACCAAGCAAGTCAATTTTTTGGTTTCTGCGAATCGAAAACATGATAATAAAGAGTCGAAGTTTAATTTTACATAAAAAAAAGTATGGAGGATCTTCTTTGTAAATACCTCCACTTCGCCATGCCCTCAGTTTAAAACTAAAGGAACGCACAGCACGCGTGTTGAATTAAAAGTATTTGTTGTCAATTTTACACACTTTATTAACAACAGAAAAACACCATAAATTTTGAATTAACAAATTAAAAAAAAAACTTTAAAATCTAATCAAGGAAACTGCGTTCGATCGTAAATATAATCTTTGTAATTAACCGCGACATCGGTACTTGTCGGTACAAAGTCTTGAATAGCACTCTCCGTGGTTGAAAATTTAACAACCCTTGCGGGGTGGAGACGTCGAGGGGGTATCGATCGATACGGTCATCTGCCACCGGCGTAAATAAAACGAATTCCTAGTAAATTGTCTTGCTTATGGCGACACAAATTCTACGTACCGAACATACCGCCGCCCTTGAAAACATCCCGGATAAGATTGTTTTCAATAAAAGTAGAAGATAACACAATAGTTTTGTTAATGCGGATCTAGATTATTAATTATTGAAAAAGGATCAATTGTCAAAATTGTCACTAATAGGAAGTAAACATACTTTCACTATACTACGCCTCACAGTTCTTTTAGAAGTAGTTACACTGACAATACGCACAACATTGTCACTCCCAGGGTGTACTGACGAAATTCGGCCTCTTGGCCATCGGCAAGGAGGAACGTTGTCTTCTTTAAGGAGAACCAGACATCCGATGAGGGCTTCATGGTTGGATTGAAACTTCCACTTGGATCTTTGATGGAGCGTATGTAAGTATTTGCTGGACCATCGAGACCAAAAGCTTTGAAACATGTGATGAAGATGCTGGTATCGTGTCAGTCGATTTATCTTTTCATGTTTTAGGTCATGATCTGGGACCATATTCACTGGATGTCCAATAATGAAATGACCGGGGGTTAAAATTTCAAAGTCGTTGGGGTCGTTGGATAAGGGTATCAAGGGACGTGAATTAAGGATTGCTTCCACTTGAACGAGCAACGTATAAAACTCTTCGTAATTTAAAGGGTTATTGTTTAAAACGCGACGCAAATGATGTTTGACAGATTTTACTGCTCCTTCCCAAATGCCGCCAAAATGTGGATATCTAGAGGGTATAAAATGCCACTTAATTTTTTGGTCATTAATATATAGCTGAAAAGAATCGGATTTCAAAGTATCATAAATATTCTGTAGCACGTTTTTTGCCCCAACAAAATTAGAGGCGTTATCGCTATAAGCATTTTGATACAAACCACGTCTGGAAACAAACCTACGAAAGGCACTTATAAAACATTCAGTAGTAAGTTCAAGGTGGATCGCCCTTGTAGCTAGGCAAACAAAAATGCAAATATAACACTTTAAAATGCGCTTATTACGAAATTTAGAATCTCTTAATAAAAAAGGACCAGCATAATCCATGCCGACATTCAAAAACGGACGCGAAGGTGTTACACGTGGTGTGGGTATGGGTAAGTCACCCATGATATTTGAGAGGGGTTTTGGATTAGCCTTAAAGCATGGTATGCATTTTCTTATAATGCTTCGAACATTGTTTTTTCCATTTAGCGGCCAAAAATGTTGACGAACGAAGGACAGCGTAGTCTGAGTACCAGGATGCAGATGTCGAGTATGCGTGTCAGTTATAATTAATTTAGTGAATGGGTGTTTAGAGGGAAGTACTATAGGGTGTTTGGAATCAAAATCAGTATTAGCATGTCTAAGCCTGCCACCAACTCTAATAATGCTATGCTCATCAATAAATGGATTTAAAGAGCTCAGTTTACTATTAGATTTTATAGGTTTATTTAAAGTTAATTTCTGTAACTCTTCTAGAAAACATTCCCTTGGCACTAATTTAACTAACAGATTCAAGCTTAGATTGCGTTCTTCAGGGGTTAGGGGTCCAGAGGTTTTCTCATTGGAAGATTTTGCATTTGCCACAAAACGCAAACAATATACTACAATATTTATAAGTCTGGAATAGCTTGAATAGCTATCAAATATCGAGCAGGTTTCTTGTGTTGTAAGCACTATAATTTTTGAGTTGAATTCGGGGATTTCTGAATTAGGACTTTTACGAGAGAAATTTGATATATGCTTGTCATTTGGCCAGTTTTCGGCGTTTTCGGATAGAAAAGGAGGTCCGTGCCACCATAAATTGCAGTTTTTAAGGTTATTAGGAGTAATTCCTCTAGATATGATATCTGCTGGATTATTAGAGGAAGTGACGTGATACCAATTGTCAGTGTTGGATATTTCTTGAATTTCAGAAATTCGGTTGCAAACAAAAGTTTTTAATTGACGAGGTTCTAAGGATAGCAAACAAAGTACAATGGTAGAGTCAGTATAATAAAATATTTTGTCAAAGCAAATATCTAACGTATCTAAAACCTTTTTCATCAATTTTGATAATATTAAGGCACCGCATAATTCTAGGCGTGGTAGTGAAATTGCTTTTAATGGCGCTACACGGGATTTAGCGCATAATAAGTTACAAGAAATATCACCTTCATAGTTTATGGCTCTTATAAATATGCATGCCCCATAAGCATTATTAGATGCATCGGAAAAGCCATGGATTTCTTGCCGAATTGGATTTTTTTTAAGGACATTTGTCGAGGAATATTAAAACAGTCCCCTAGATTTACATGTTGTTCAAAATTGATCCAGATTATATAAAGTTCAGGCGGAATGGGTGCATCCCAATCAATCTTTTGTAGCCAAAGTTTTTGTAGAAGTATTTTTATTTCTATAATCATAGGACCCAAGAGACCGAGGGGATCGAATATCTTTGAAATAGCAGGGAGTATAATTCTCTTGGTAATTATAGTAGATGAGGGCTTTATATTGGAATAATAAATAAATATCGGACAACGAATTCCAAGATATTCCTAAGGTTTTGGTGTTCTGAGAATCGGTAATGACATAATCTATACAATTTTCATTATTCGTGGTTAAATCAGATAATACTTTTGGCTCATTTGAACTAAATTTTCGTAGGTCAAATCCATATGACTTAAAAATTGAGGTTAGATTTTTTCTTATGGTTATTAATTTTTCTTCACTAGGGGCACCTGTAAGAACATCATCTACATAGCAATCGAGTGAAATAATACGACTTTTGTCTGGAAAATCGACTTGGTGGTTTAATGATATTTGTTTTAAGCATCTGGTTGCAAGATATGCTAAACTAGAAAGGCCATAAGTTACTGTGTTCAGACAGTAGTGTTGAAGCTTTTTACTAGAGTCATCACGCCATAATATGCGCTGTAAGCTACGCTGTTCTGGATCAATGAGCACTTGTCGATACATTTTGGCTATGTCACCAGTAAGCACAAAATTATGTTGACGAAATCGGATTAAAATGGAGAAAATGTCATTTTGAATAGTAGGACCGACCATTAGAGTGTCATTAATTGAAATTCCAGAAGAAGTTGCAGCGGAACCGTCAAAGACAACACGTAGACGTGTAGTTAGACTGTCTTGTTTTTCAACGCCATGATGAGGCAAATAGTTTATAGGGTATTTGGAGGATAAATTCAAATTTGGATCAATTACTGACATATGATCAAGATCAGCATATTCAGTCATGAAATTAGAATAGTATTCTTTGAGAATAGGATTTTTGTTTAATTTTCTTTTGACAATATAGAAACGCTTCAAAGCAATATCAAAGGAATCTCCGAGTGTTATTTACATTTGATTTTAGCGGCAAACTTACTTGGAAACGACCGTGGTCGTTTCTTATTGTGTTAAATTGGAAATGAGCTTCGCACTCTAGCTTTTCGTTAGAATATGGTTTTGATTTAGATTCAGGTGGTTCTTCCAAGCTCCAAAATCGCTCTAAAGTATTTTGTACGTCATTTGTACAAGTAAATGAATAGAATGAAGGTGGGTTTGCAGTTGTTAGAAACGTCAATGGTCCACCGACTACCCAGCCGAATTTAGTTTCTTGCAAAATAGGTTTGTTTTTGCCTAGTTTAATTTGATTCGAACCTACAAGTTCATATAATAGCCCAGCACCAAGAAGAATATCTATAGGCGCAGGTTTATAAAACTCGTCATCAGCTAGAGATAGATCATTTGGTATATTTAGGTTACGACAGTCAAGCGGTTGCTGAGGTACATAGTCAGTAATTTTGTCTATAACAAGAGCAGGGATATTGAATGTGAAATTTTTGTGAATAGATTTTATCTCAAGTTTCACACGCTTGGAAATATTTGTAGTTTTTTGACTAATACCAAAGATTGGTTCATTTATGGATTCATATGATAAGTTTAGTTTATCTAATAAATCTTGGGTTATGAAGTTAGATTGACTGCCATTATCGAGAATTGCTCGACATAAAATTAGTTCACGATTTTGGTTAAAAACATTTATTAAAGCTGTGGTTAATAGAACAGAACTCACTGGGTTTTGGTTGGTGCATGACATTCATGCATTATTTGAAAGATTTGCTTGAGGATCTGAAGAATTTATTTGTAGATTTGGAGGAATTATTTGAGGATTTGGGAAACTGGCACGTATAATGCTTGAATTTGTATGAGCTGTTGTGTTTGATTGATTATTTCTCGCAGGCGAGCTATTTAATTGTGTGTGATTATTGGGTTGGATATGAAGCAAAGTATGATGCCTTCCTCTGCAAGTTCTGCAGGTGTGAAAGGATCTACAGTCTGCGTTGCGATGGCCAGGACGCAGGCAAATAGTGCAGAGATTTGCTCGTTTCGCCTCGGAAAATCGAAGATGTACTGGAGAATCGATAAATTTCTTACATGCATAAATTAAATGTCCTTCCTTACACAAAGGACACGAATTTACTGTTTGAGCTAAATGTATAAGAGTTTTTTGTTCAATTGGTTTATCGATTTTCCTTTCATACTTTTTAGGATTAAGTTTAAAATCAAGGGATTCTAAAAAGCGACATCTCTCGGATAAAAATGTTAAAAAATCTTGAGTAGATGGATGAGATTTATCTATAGAGAAGTTTTCCCATTCCTTGCGAGTAGATAAGTTCAATTTTGAGATTAACAAATATAGTAAAATCGTACTCCAATCCGCGACATTCTCACCAAGATTTTCTAATGATTTATAGTGCCTCTGAAATGAGTCCAAAAATTTTCTTAAGTTTTGGTGAGATTCGTCTTTTACCGGGGTTATTTCAAAAATACCTTTTACATGAGTATGCGCAATGGTCTTTTTGTTTTCATACCTATCCTGTAAAAGAGACCAAGCGGTTGAATAGCTGTTATCTGTTGCTGCTAATGAACTTATTATTTGTGCCGCTTCGCCCTTTAAGCTAGATTGCAAATAATAAAATTTTTCTACATTTTCGATGTAGGGATTTTTATCTATTTATTAAAGAATCAAAAGTGTCTCGAAAATTTACCCATGGTTCATAAGATCCTGAAAATTGTGGTAAAGGTATTGGAGGCAGACGAGGACCAGATTGGACGCCAAAAGAAACGGGAGGTGTATTTCGATTACAAGGAGCTGGAGGCAAGTCTTTTGTAACCTGATCTAGTGCTAATTTTGCCCTAGCAAATAAATCATAATATTTGGTTTCAAATTCATTGCGCTCGTCATCTTGTTGATTAATTTCTGTTAGATTAAAATCTATACATAACTTTTCGATTTGCCCCTGTACATGATCAAAGTCAAATACTGAATTTTTTATATGTTCCAGACGAGTTTGTAAATCAATCACAGATTTTTTTGCTGTAAAACAACTGGTATGCATATATTTAAAAATGTATCAAATCGGATTAGTTGAGATTTTACAATACCGCGACGGGCTACTAGAAATCTATAATCTTCCCGACGTCTGTCCCTTTCCTCAGCTGGATCAGTATTATTGGCATTGTCATTATTTTCGGCCATATTGAGAATTTGAATCTATTTTTAACAGCGTTTTGTTTTTATACGTAATAGATTGTAATCAAATTTTAGGTTAAAGAATACGGGGTTAGTTATTATGTTTTAGGTTTTTTTTATAATAATATGTAATATATTTAATGCAAAAATGCGAGAATTTGGTTTATTAATAATAAAGTTGTTTCTTATTTTTTATGCGAAAATATTGTTGGATTTTAAGCTTAAAAAGTTATAGGTTTGATGCAAAAATTCAACAATTTGGGTTCAAGAATATAAGATTTACGTTTAGTTGAAGGTTTAATAGCAAATATAGGTTGGGTGATCAGGTAAAATCTGCTATAATATAGCTTAAAGGAAATAATAACGATTGACGTTACCCTTTCAAGTGTACGCACTGTTTGATTGGGTTTTAAAGAATAAAAATAGGTTAAATATGCAAAATAAAAGGAATAAAAAGGATGGAACCGACCTTTGTTTCCTCCAGTGCTCACTGTAGTGCCATCAAGTAGTTTATTCGCGTATCCTGTTCCTTGTAGACTGACAAAAACTGGTTATTGCTTGAACTTCAGGTTTGCAGGTGTTTTTCACGTGAAAGTCTTGTTTATACAGGTATCCGGCTCGAAGGACCAAATTATATTGAGGATCTTCTTTGTAAATACCTCCACTTCTCCATGCCCTCAGTTTAAAACTAAAGAAACGCACATCACGCGTGTTGAATTAAAAGTATTTGTTGTCAATTTTACACACTTTATTAACAACAGAAAAACACCATAAATTTTCAATTAACAAATTAAAAAAAAAAAACTTTAAAATCTAATCAAGGAAACTGCGTTCGATCGTAAATATAATCTTTGTAATTAACAGCGACATCGGTACTTGTCGGTACAAAGTCTTGAATAGCACTCTCCGTGGTTGAAAATTTAACAACCCTTGCGGGGTGGAGACGTCGAGGGGGTATCGATCGATACGGTCATCTGCCACCGGCGTAAATAAAACGTACTACGTACTACGTACCGAACAAAGTATAAGCATCAATTTGAAAAAAAGTTGAGGACATTTTAACGACAATAGTTCTATTCTGCCTATAAAGATTACTCGAGTACCTAAATTTAAAGTTTAAACCTTTATTGATTTCGAATATATTGAGAACAAACATGGGGGGGATTACGACACAATGTTACATGACCTTTTGACCCTAATTATTGACTATACCTTTAGGACATATACTTATTAGAACTTTGATATTAGGTAACGTATTTTCATTGTGCAGATGAATATTATAGAATTATAGAAATAATTATTTTTTTCAATAGTTTTTGTACGAAATACTAAAATTAGGCAAAACTGCAAAGGACCGAGTATGGGTTCCTAAGAGCAGAAACGCTATTACCAACACTTTTCGGAGGCGTTTATAGATGCACATAGTTAAAGATAGTTTTTTTTTTTTATTATTTAGTGATTCTAAAATGTTGGCAATTGCTTGCAAGGAAGGTTTTATGGCATATTTCTTCTTTGTGAATTTATATATTTGCAACAATATAATATAGGTGTCTTTTTTATTTTAGGTAAAACGCTTATACAACGAAGATAAACAGGCTATAATATCATCTTTAGTAGACTCACAGCTCTCCAAAGATCAAAACTTGACTCTTGTTGCCAGGCAAAATATTTATGGAACCAACGGTGATATCATAGAAATTAGGCCTATAGAATTGCATATTCCTAAAGTATGGCTATTATTTTCTTTTATACCGGTATTTTAGAATGGTTAGGTTGAGAGTTTGATGTAAAGAAATTTAAACTATTTATTCTTCTATTTGAGAAATCAAAAGAAACAAGTAATTACGTTCCATTTAAAAAAAATAGAGTTGCCTCATTTTTTGCTTTTTCTATAACGCTGTTTAATGAGATAATTTTAGAATTCTTTAAGGAATAAAATCAAACTAATGTGCTTGCGCATTTCTGAATGGGGTAAAATATTTCTAAAAAATGAATCTATTTCTTAATTTCGACCCTTATAGGGAAATGATGGCAAAAGATCCCGTGAGCGTTTTATTTGATTTTGCTCTCGAGTATTTTGAAAACTACTTACCGCATTCACTTCAAATTTTTAGGGCTGACCGTACCTTATAAATGCTTCATAAAAATAAGGTAAAGTGCAATTTGAGGTTTGATTAAATGATCCCATTCTGCTCATTAAATTAATAGTGATTTAAAAACTTAAAAATGACGATACTATACTATGGGGTATCAACATTTGTTTGATAATTATTTCGCAAGTTTACCGATTCTCTTTAAATTTGACATATTACGGCTACGTACAGGTGTACACCCGAGTCTGTGGTCATGACGTATCGGTAAGGAAAAGCACAATATTTAAAACATGGCGCAGTCATAGGTGTACTATACCGATATATTTTAAATGTAATAAAAATGGGAAATTATATTTCGGCATGAAAAAAAAACTTTACAGTCGAAACGGTGAATCTTTGCCGGTGCGTCATGGATCAACGATCAAGAGACAACGTGATTTATAGCTCCCCATCTTTATTTATTTTAGCCTTGAAAGTAAATAAACGCATAATAGAGCGTCTTTGGGGTTGCGCAATAAACCTCGATTTCAAAGTAACGTGCTAGACAGAGACAAAAGATATTTGGAGAGTTGTCCATTGATGTCAAAGTTGTCGTTTTAATATGTCAACTTTAATTTGTTTTTAAACATTTTTGTGCCTTGAAATTGAATTTAATCTTATAAACTGTTCTTTTTAAAGCCATTTTTATCGCACTTTTATGTTGGCGGTAAGTAATTATGGATATTTATTATTATTATTAAGTCCGAACGCTAACCGCGAAAATTTTGACGTTTAATTACTTTCGAATGCCGTTATTGTGATTAGATTTAAATGGTTTTAGTCACGTGGAAGTGATCACGCACCAGCAAAGAATCGCTGTGCCGACTCTATGATTGATCCAGTGATAATAATTTATTAGTATTGGTCGTATTATTTAAAAAACGCATGAGTTAAAGTTCAGCGATACCGCCCAGACGTATTTATAAAAACTGCATAAATTTTGCCATTGTATCACTATTCCACGGACACACAGATAACGGCCGCTTATTATTGCGAGCGGCACGCGACTTGTGTTAATCAATGAAATTAAAATGATGTGTGCGCGATTTTAATATTTGCTATTTTTGGGTTGTAAATTATAAAAGGTTATAATTTGTTCAAGCAGTTATTGGCATTCAGTCACGTAGCTAGTCAAAAACGCGTCGCGTAGGTACTTGTAAAACGTCATTGGGACGGAGTTAGGTCGCATAGCGCGCCGGTCGATCAAGAGACAAGGCGCAAAGGGAAAGAGAGCAGTCTTTCATCATGGATCCGTGAAACAGGTTCTGTTACGTACACTTACAATTCAGTGGCGGCTTGTGGGTGTATAAGGGGGTGAGGCTACAAAATAGTGCCGCAGGCGAAAATTTTTCGCGATTTCAAGGTCATTGGCTTAAAATGAAGAGTTAGGAATTCAACCAGCAATATAATTATTTTGAAATACTAGGTTTCACGAGAAAAATATTCAATTTGCAAGGTCAGGGTCAAAGTTTCTTAAATATTACGAATTTAGCTAAATTAAGTTGCTTTTGATAAAATAATATCTAAAACGTTTTTGCTTCATTTAATATAATAATTAGGTATATCTAAATAATATTGATTCATTATATTATAAAATTGTTACTATGTAAATAAATATTTACTCTTACTCACCTGATGAAAAGGGCCTTGCTTGCCTTACCTTACCTCCTATCACCAACCACAACCGACTTTAGGACTCGGTATGCAGACCCGCCTCAAAAATCTAAAATCACGATAGGTTAACAATCACAAACGAATGGCACGCTTCGTAACTCATAACCTCGGCAAAAGGCTTTTCGAACGATCTAAATAAATCTAATAAGCCGACACCTGATCCTACGAGAAGAAAAGATAGATGAGCCTGTTAACAATAAAACATTGCCAAGTTTCAAATAGGCACTAGGCACCCACCTGTAATCTTTAATTTTTATCTGTTTTTTGTTATTGGGGTTTAATTGCATATTTAGGTATTAATAATATCTTATAGAACAATGAAAACATTTATCAATCATTTCTAACTTATTTTTTTATGTTTTTAAAAATAAAACATTTAAATAATTAGTAAATAAGTCAATAAGTGTTCTTGTTTAATCAACATTTGGCAACATGCAAGCCATTGCAAGCTACTGTAAAAATAATACGATATAGGCACAAATAAGTGGGCCTCACTCGACTGCAAAATTTGCCTATATTCTTGTTCTGCGCAATTAAAGCGGTGGAGGTGCCAGGTTGGAGAGCATAGCGTTTTATAAGTGATTTGTGACGTAAAGGAAGCTCAAGTTTTTGGGATTACAATTTTCTTTTTATGCGGTCGGGCAACGATTTCAGTTTTTAAAATTAATGGGGTGCGCGCTAAATTTAAAAGATAATATGTTGAACTTTGATGGTAATTCAATGTTCTATTGTTTTGATACTTTTAATGATTGGAAATTAGTTAAAAAAACGTTTTATATTTAAATAAATAATTTATTAATTTTACATGTGAGGCCCGGCCTCAGTTGCTTTATACGACGAGCCGCCACTGTTACAATTTTAAGGCCTTTTTTAGCAATTGAGAGTAGTCTTCCACGGTGGCTCCGTGATGCAATAGTAGTGGGGATCCAGTTTTCGAAAGTGGAATGATAAAATCGATTTTTTTTTCCCCAGTCGATCAAGTAGGATCCCCCCGTTATTCTGACATGATTTATCGGTATATCCGGAGGGTCAGGGAGGGGGAGGGCGCCCTTTAAATCTTCCTGCAAACGGTTTCTCTCGGAAAACTCGGCCGGGTTTGATCGTACAAGAAAAAACATACGTAGCAAAATTGAAGAGCTTGACAGAACTCGTAAGCTCGTTCCAACTTGAACCCGATATGTTAATTCGTTTGCGAAATATCGCGATTTGAATGTGCAAAAAAAAAATTAATTAAATATTTTTCGGAAGGGAGTGGAGTTGGGGCCTCGATTTTTTATGAATAAAAGGGTAATATCAAGCACTTTGATAGGCCGGAGGGGGGGAGGGTGGGACAATAAGAAGGGGAGTTATGGGCGGGAAACTAGGGTTATTCAAGCGCTTGTTACGCGTGTTCTAATTGAGATAGCGGAAGCACGCAGGGTTCCATTTACGCGTTTTTTTAATACCTAAAGGATTGCATTGGCAAAATAAAAAATGTTTTTCACTTGCGTTTTTGGGCATGAAGGGTGGGGGACAAAATTTTAAGGGGGTTCTGGTCGCACTCAAAAGAAAGGGTTGGAAATTTTCTATTTGTTTATTGGTTTTGCAATTTTCCCGAGTCCATATCTTGCCCGCCCGCGCAAGCGACAAGTTGAGAAACGTAACACTCACGACCGGCTGCGACCGCGCGCTCGAAAATTATTTTCGAATGGCTGATCACTGTTTTCCCGGGATGATGCGCCAGCCGACTCGGGTCCACAGAAATAATGGCAGGTAAACAATGACGATAAGCGCTATACAAAAGAATGCATTCCGATCTCTATGGTTAAGCGACCTTGAAGCGCATTGGAATCCAACGCCTCTTGATCTCATATCAGGGAAGAAACATATCAGGGAAGAAAAGTCTTTCATGCAGTCGTAGATTTCTCAAGTTTGGAGAAGTATTCAAAACGTGTAGGCGTGGGGTTAATTATTTTGTTTCGACTGTGGACACGTGCAAGCCCTAACAGGCGTTTCTCTGGAGACTAACAGTAAGTGCTCGCTAATGATAATATAACAATTACTCATTTAGCTTTTTTTTAACGAATGTTTCCTTATATTAGTACAATATTCTCAAGCCGCTCCAATTTGGCTACTATTGATCAATGGATTAATAAATTAATCACGTGGGACAATCGTCTGCCCTTTCGTTCCCGACACGCAATAACATTCTTTTTGCTTTCTAGAGATACATCTAAAACCGATTGAGGAGATTTCGGGCAGAAGAGAACAGTGCTATCCATTGATCTCGTGAGCTCGTAATAATTGAATCAGCGTTATTTTAGGGAGGTTCTAAGAATTCCAGTACTACGGATCTACTTTGCCTATCGGTAAACTGTACAAATTTTTGTCATCTAACTTAAAGGGTAGTTTGTAAGGTCAAACGTTAGTAAAATATAATATCAATTTTAATGTAATATATTCTCGAAGATGAAATAAATAAACGTTGTATCATATCTGCTCCCGAAACTTTCTTCCCTTCCCTTGGCCATTTCTATAGCAGCACGTGCGCTGCAAGGTCGCTTGAAGAGATCGAAATGCAGCAGTAGAGTGGAAAGACCTGTCCCAGTCCAATTTGCATAATCTTCCCAGATTGGTCTCGTGGAAAGGCAGGTCCCAGACCAATTTGCATAATCTCCCCAGATTGGTCTCGTGGAAAGGCAGGTCCTAGACCAATTTGCATATTCTCTCCAAAACTACCACTAATGTTCCCCCACCACTAGGGAGACTAGCTCTTCAATCCTCTCTCTCCAAAACTACCACTAATGTCTTCCACCAAAATAAACCTAATAAAGTCTGTCTAATTATTATTAATACTTTTTACAAAACACAGGTATTAACTTAATTTCACGCAAATCAACAATGTCAGGAAAACCAAGTTCCGACGTTTTACGGAATATTATTGAACCAAAAATCAATGTGTTACAAGAAATAGTAATAAGTGAAGATGGTGGAATCGTTAATGTCACACAAGAAATAATAGTTGAAGATGGTGAAAGAAAAACCTACCCCGTTTTTGAAGCAATTTCTCCACCCGAGGGAGCTTTATTCTAAAATGATCTAAGCATATCACCAATCTCTCCGGTTATGTCGATAGATGAAGAAGAAGAAATACTTAACTTAAATTCTGTAAGCATGCTACCGCTCATGGATGAGAATATATTTAAAGAACTAATGCTTGAAGCTCACCAGGAGCCAATGGATACAAGTATTTTTAAATCAATGATGGAAGAAACTGGACAACCCTCAAGGAGTGAACAGTTTTTGACCTCGAAGAAAATAAATGTATTGAAAAACAAATGAATCAAGTACTTGAGCGCCAAACAGCGATGGAGGATATACTGCTTATTCGTTTAGATGTGCAAAAAAAATTGGATGAACATTTAGAGGGAGCCAAAGATTGTAAACAACTGCTTAACGTTCTAAGTGAGAGACAACAGGCAATAATTAATTATTCTAATTTAATGTTAGAACAAGAAAAACTCTTGTTAAAATTTAATAGCCCGAAAAAATAATTATTTTAATTTTTTATAATAAGTCTCACGATATTGTAAAAAAATATTATATTTAAATTTATATACATAATACATTATATATAAAAAAATGTAGGTACTAAGTCAGAGAAACTTAAAATTAATTTTTCCTTCGACATGTATCGAATTTATGTGGAACTTTTGGCTGCCACTGTATATAAACATTTATTAATAATAATTAAGACAGATTTTAAATAAAGTTTATTTTGTACTCACAAACTGTTTTATTTTATAGTACGATAATTAAATAAATAAGTAACTTACCTAAACAGATGTATAATATTTAATTTATTTAGGTATATTTGCACACTGTCAAGGATTCACTTCAACCACTAAAATTTGAAAAAACTTGTTTTGAAAGGACAAACAAACAAATACTTTTTTTCATTTAAACGCGATCGCGTCAACGCGAAGTTTCCTAATTACTGATATCGTACAGTTGGTTCGTATGATAACGTTCTATATTTAGATTATTTGACTACAGGAAGTCGAGTAATTTAAATTTCTTGTTTCTCTCACACTTATGTACACACATTATTTATATGTATTTAAAATATGCAAAGACAATTGCAGATATTTTTATTGTCATAGAAATTTAAGCTAAGACTAAAACGATAGAGAAGACACCTTTTGAATGATAGTTGATTCTTTATTGCAAATTTTATTTAGCGGAATGTTAATTATTCTTATTATTATTAATCGTCCTAATGTTATAACAAGAGAAACATAAGAAAAAAAAATGTTTTTATTATAGTAAAAAAAAATTAAAGGAACGCTAGTAGAGTATTTTGGCCAATTCTTTAGTACTCCCCCCACTCCTTAGTACTCCCCCCACCATATCACTGAAGAAAAAAAATTATTTTATAGGAAAAATTCAGGAAACGTTAGGAGAGGTGACTGATACATTATCTAGTTGTATACTAAAGACCACTCAATCATCCATAATGAAACAAGTTACCTTTAACGAGAAGTCAAATAAAACGTATTTATTATGTGCGTGGAGCTTCGCCTATCGAAAAGCAAGAGAAAATAATTTCGAGCGAAATGTTTTAGATAGGTATCGTTTTCAGAATCGGATTAAGTATACAGAAAATATTTTAAAACCTATCTTGGAGGAAAATTATAGAAATGAAATTTAGAAAGAACGTTTTATATATCTTTATTTTTGAATAAATTATAACAATTCACTATTTAATATCCATGAGTTATGTGTCCTATCCATACCTAGCCATTTAACATAGACTTTATTACCTTTTCTTCTTAAGACCCTTTCAACTAAATAGACATTTGGATGTTTGACTTTCTGCAGTTCTTGTTCGTAAAAGCCGCCTTGAATATCTTCATTTCTCTCGTCCTGCAGCAAGTTAGTATGTTCTAGAAAGTGTCGTCTTAATTTTCTTAATTTGAAATATTTCATTTGACCAGTTTGGTGTATATCCTTTTTGAAAGGCTTCCCTATGTTTACTAAGTCTGACATAGTCACCTATAGCGAATTTCGGAGTATTAGGATCAATTATTTTTATATTGGTGTAAGTTGATTTTAGGACTTGTTTTTCATTTTTCTCGTTAATATCAATGGGTTTAAAACCTGTTGTGCTATGTCTCGTAGCATTATACTTAGCAACTATATCTTTTAATATATTTAACCACTTATAAATTCCTTGCTAACTAAATTGCTTCCACATTAAACCTTTTAATGTCCTATTCACTCTCTCAACGATGCTAGCTTTTAAGTTAAAAAATGTACTGTAGTGGTTTACATTGTAGTCATCTGTTAATCTCTTAAAATCTTTGTTATAAAATTCCTTTCCCATATCAGATTGAATATTTCTTGGTGGTGTCTCAACCTTTTCTAAAATGTTTTTCATGGCCAAAGTTACATCTTGTGCCCTCTTTCTTTTGACGGGGTCAACCCAAACATATTTTGAAAAAGCATTTATAACAACCAAAATATAACGATATCCTTTATTAAATTTTGCATATGGTTGCATTTCCACTAAATCAATTTGCCATGAGTCGTCCATTGCTTTAATTATTACTTTTCTCCTTGGATAATTTTTTCGAGCAGGTTTATGTAATTCATTAACAACAAGTGATTTTTTAGTGAGAGACATAACGATTAATTAGACGAAATGAGATAATAATTATCCCAATAGCTTTTATACGTATTATCCCATTCTTTAAGCTTTTGAGGTAAAATTACTGTATCTTCTTTGAAATATTCGTTAATTTTATCAATATTCTTGCTAACGTCATCAAGATTATCTTTAATTTTGGTGTTTAGGTATTTTAGTGATGTTGGATTAAGAATGGTGTCTAACTGACCCATCCCTCGTCTATTTGATTTATTTCTTTATGTAATTTCTTAACAATGCTTTATAATAAAGAATTAATATTAATTACAATCCGCCTTTTTGTTAAAGATAGCTCATGAATTTGTCGACCATTAAGGAAATGATCCACTACATCTGCTTTAGTTGTATTTAAATTTTCAACATTCTTTCTAAAGCCTTTAATTTTTTCTTTTGCGTTAAAAAATACCACTTCCTTAATTTTTGATCACATTATTTCGTTTATTTTTTCAATATTCGTTTTTAAAATTATATTTTCATTTTTAACGAATTGTTCTAATGATTTAATATCTTTAATAATTTTATTAATATTTGCATTCATATTTACATCTGTACTCATTTCAGCAACTTTTTTTTTAATGTCTGAAATTTTAATGAGATATTGTTATTCTCTTGTAAAGTTGATTTAATATTTTCTCTTTCTTCTTTATTTAAATGTGCTACAGATTTTAATTCTAGAATTTGTTGTGACATAATGTTGAGTTGCTCTTTTAATGCTACGAATTTTTCTTCATCCTTTTTGTGAACTATTAAGTGTAAATTCAAAACCCTTTCAATATTGTTTGCATTCTTGTTCATTCCGTCATGAACATCTTTGAAATGTTCCACTTCCGTTGAAATCCTATCATAAACAGTACTGGCAAATTTTTCAAACTTTGTTATAAGTTAGTATGTTCTAGAAAGTGTCGTCTTAATTTTCTTAATTTGAAATATTTCATTTGACCAGTTTGGTGTATATCCTTTTTGAAAGGCTTCCCTATGTTTACTGAGTCTGACATAGTCACCTATAGCGAATTTCGGAGTATTAGGATCAATTATTTTTATATTGGTGTAAGTTGATTTTAGGACTTGTTTTTCATTTTTCTCGTTAATATCAATGGGTTTAAAACCTGTTGTGCTATGTCTCGTAGCATTATACTTAGCAACTATATCTTTTAATATATTTAACCACTTATAAATTCCTTGCTAACTAAATTGCTTCCACATTAAACCTTTTAATGTCCTATTCACTCTCTCAACGATGCTAGCTTTTAAGTTAAAAAATGTACTGTAGTGGTTTACATTGTAGTCATCTGTTAATCTCTTAAAATCTTTGTTATAAAATTCCTTTCCCATATCAGATTGAATATTTCTTGGTGGTGTCTCAACCTTTTCTATAATGTTTTTCATGGCCAAAGTTACATCTTGTGCACTCTTTCTTTTGACGGGGTCAACCCAAACATATTTTGAAAAAGCATTTATAACAACCAAAATATAACGATATCCTTTATTAAATTTTGCATATGGTTGCATTTCCACTAAATCAATTTGCCATGAGTCGTCCATTGCTTTAATTATTACTTTTCTCCTTGGATAATTTTTTCGAGCAGGTTTATGTAATTCATTAACAACAAGTGATTTTTTAGTGAGAGACATAACGATTAATTAGACGAAATGAGATAATAATTATCCCAATAGCTTTTATACGTATTATCCCATTCTTTAAGCTTTTGAGGTAAAATAACTGTATATTCTTTGAAATATTCGTTAATTTTATCAATATTCTTGCTAACGTCATCAAGATTATCTTTAATTTTGGTGTTTAGGTATTTTAGTGATGTTGGATTAAGAATGGTGTCTAACTGACCCATCCCCTCGTCTATTTGATTTATTTCTTTATGTAATTTCTTAACAATGCTTTATAATAAAGAATTAATATTAATTACAATCCGCCTTTTTGTTAAAGATAGCTCATGAATTTGTCGACCATTAAGGAAATGATCCACTACATCTGCTTTAGTTGTATTTAAATTTTCAACATCCTTTCTAAAGCCTTTAATTTTTTCTTTTGCGTTAAAAAATACCACTTCCTTAATTTTTGATCACATTATTTCGTTTATTTTTTCAATATTCGTTTTTAAAATTATATTTTCATTTTTAACGAATTGTTCTAATGATTTAATATCTTTAATAATTTTATTAATATTTGCATTCATATTTACATCTGTACTCATTTCAGCAACTTTTTTTTTAATGTCTGAAATTTTAATGAGATATTGTTATTCTCTTGTAAAGTTGATTTAATATTTTCTCTTTCTTCTTTATTTAAATGTGCTATAGATTTTAATTCTAGAATTTGTTGTGACATAATGTTGAGTTGCTCTTTTAATGCTACGAATTTTTCTTCATCCTTTTTGTGAACTATTAAGTGTAAATTCAAAACCCTTTCAATATTGTTTGTATTCTTGTTCATTCCGTCATGAGCATCTTTGAAATGTTCCACTTCCGTTGAAATCCTATCATAAGCAGTACTGGCAAATTTTTCAAACTTTGTTATAAGATTGTCTGTTAACCTTTTTTCAATGTCGTCAATATTTAACACGTCTTTTATATTAGTTTGTAATTTTAAAAGTACCTTCTGAGTTTCTTGTTGTAAACTAGCAATACCACTTATCTGTTTCTCTATGAGAACTACTTTTACTTCAGAATCTAATATTTTCTTGTCGATATTTTCTAGAGTTTCCTTACTATGATTTTCTTCCTGTTTATATTTTTGCTCTAATGTTGTTACTTGATCTTCACAAAATTTTAGTTTTTTCGTTATATTGCCAATATTTTCAAAAACTTCAAGAGAGCGTTTATTCTGCAACTTTAGCTCTTTTTCAAAATTTGAAATTCCTAGTTGGTTTTGTTGCAATCCATATTTAAAGTGTTCAACTACTTTGTTTTCAATGTAGTTTAAATTTTTTGAAATATTATTGGTTACGTCATTTTCAACTTTTTTGACGAGGTCTTTAATATCTATATCAGTTATTTTGTCCCGTTTTGAAATATGACGACCAAATTTGTCAATAGTCATTTTGTAAATGCATCGAAACCTTCCTTAGATAAATTCTTTTATATGATGACGTTGGCCTCTCGTAGTTCTTCTAGAATAGAGATAACTTCATTATTATGACCGGTTTGACCAGCATTCATTGAAGCCACTAATAAACGAAGTCTGTTAACAAGCTCGTTAACATCATCCCAATATACATAATCAGTATTGTTTTTATTAACTTTTAGAGTTAAACCCGATCCTTGTGTAGTCGGAGCGCTCCTTTGAACTCTATATGGAGCTTTACGTCTGGTGAATGCTGAACTGGCGAATGCTGAAATTAGATTTTCGGCTGCTGGGTTAAGAGCTCTTGTTTTTTTTTATTCCTTTTTTTTGTAAGTATGGTCCAATTATTGTAACATATTTACGCGAATCATTTCCTTGAACTTGCTCCTGAGGACTATTGTTTCTACTGTATGCATTAGTTCGTGCTAGAATATCCATATAAATATCCAAGTCTTTAGCACTATAACCTTTTGAAGAATATGTTTGACACAAGTAGAAACAATCCGTGTTTCTATGTCTTCCAAAACAAAAGTAATCCTTCACAATTTTCTGATTACAACAAACTATATCGTCAAAAATTATTATTGCGTTTGGCATTACTTCTTGGGGTGAAATTATATTCTCTTCATCCTCGCATTCACAACAACCAATTTCCCTTATAGACTAAAAAAGTGTTCTTAAATATTCATATTTAGGCTGATATAAAGATTTTGAATAAATATATAAATTTTCAAACAGTAAACCGTTGGGATCTTCAATTAAACCAATTACAAGATTCGTTTTACCACAACCTGATGGACCGATAATCAAGCATCTTTTGCTACTTCCCTCGAACAGTCTTCCATGTTTTCTAAATATATTTGTTGATGTATCATGATTCTTAATTATTACAGAGGATGGTTGCTTTTCAACTCTCATATTATATGAAAGTACTTAAGTTCACTGTCAAACTAAAACTAATCATTATATGTCAAGACTTTAACTATATAATGTTTCAATTACACAACAAACGTGTTACTTACAAATCGAATGACAAACAAAGAGGATCTGGTTTGCCAAACAATCTTATCAATAAAAAACCCTTTGAATTACACATTCCTGGTTACAATTTTTGTGGACCTGGAACCAAATTAGAGAAAAGATTATCAAGAGGTGACAAGGGAATAAATTTATTAGACGATGAAGAGTAAAGAGCACGACATTGCCTATTCACAATCAAACGATATAAAAAGTAGGCACGTTGCTGATAAATTACTATCTGAGAAGGCTATAGCACGAGTTAGAGCAAAGGACGCTAGTTTTGGAGAAAAAGTGGCTGCCTTAGGCGTCAGTGGCACTATGAAAGTTAAAAGAAAGTTAGGTATGGGTCTAACAAGAAAAAAATTACAAGGTCGAGGAATAACATTATCTCAAGCCATTTCTCAACCTAGAAAAGGAATTAAGGGCAAACAGTTTAAAAGTTTACATGATGGTATTAAAACAGCGGTAAAGACAATTAGGAAAAGTGTGAAAGTTAGAGTACCTAAGAGAAGAGTAATACCCATTCCAAAAAGTGGTGGATTTTTACCACTTATACCATTATTTGCGGGTTTGTCGGCTTTAGGTGCTCTTGGAGGAGGGGCTGCCGGTATTGCAAAGGCTGTGAATGATGCAAAATCTGCGAAAGAAAAATTAGAAGAAGATAAAAGACACAATAAAACGATGGAGTCTATAGTAGTAGGTCAAAAAGGAAGCGGTCTCTATCTAAAACCATATAAAACCGGATGTGGTTTGTATTTGAAACCCTATTCAAAAAACTGCTAAAACATATACCTCTGAAATCTCTTACCAATTATGATTTGACTAAATATATTAAGTTTTTACAAATTCCCAGTTTTAGAGGTATATTTATGCGAAACAAGCTTCCTAAAAAGATAAAAGAAAATGAAAGTGCTATTATTAATCTAGATGACTATAATAGTAATGGGACTCATTGGACTGCTTACGTTAAAAAAGGAAAACAAATAACATACTTTGATAGCTATGGTGATCTGCGACCTCCAGCTGAATTAATGAAATATTTTTTAGTGATAAAAATAAAAATGTTATAAATTACAATTACAACAAGTATCAAACCTTTAACACCACAAATTGTGGACAATTATGTCTAAAATTTCTTTATAACAATACACGACACACAATAAAAATGTATTCGTTGTTGAAATATTAACATAACATGTCCTATAGTTTTGTTATTAGCGATAATTCTGCAATATTATTGGCAGAATTTAACCCTCCCATATATCTAGAAGAAAATATCGAGTATGTTATAGGACTTGCAAATTTTGAATTTAATGCAATTCCCAACATTGACGAAAGTAATAATCGTTTCTTTTACGGTGAAACTGGTAAATTTATAACTATTCCACCCGGAAGTTATGAAATTGATAATATCAATAAAGTACTACAAGAGAAATTGGAAGAAAAACAAATTTCGTTTTATCTTCATGCTAATAATAATACGTTGCGATCAGTAATTAAATGCACCGAAAATATTATTTTTAGAGAGGGATCTATAGGTGCATTGTTGGGATTTGAAAATCAAATACTGGATTCGGGGCAATTTCATATTTCTGAACGACCTGCAGAAATAATTAAAGTAAACTCAATAAATATCGACTGTAGTATTGCTGAAGGTTCATACTTAAATGGTAATCCAGTTCATATAATACATCAATTTTTTCCCAGGGTGGCTCCTGGTTTTAAAATCATTGAATCACCCCAAAACGTTATATATTTCCCAGTTACAGTCAAGGTAATAGATAAAATTACCATTAAAATATTGGATCAAGAAGGAAACACTGTTAATTTTAGAGAAGAACCATAACATTAAGACTACACCTTAAAAAATTAGATGAACGATGGTGATTATTTATAACATACAACAACGATTTAGTGGAAAGCTTCATAAGAAAAAACACAACCATATTTTCCACAGTAATAAATTAAACTCTCAGAGACCAACATCTTTAAATCGTCAGTTTCTTATAAGTTTGGGTTTTAAACTTAAATAAAATATGGATACCCTAAATGTAACACAAAATCTTTATATTGATAACTCAATCGTACATTCAGAATATCATGGTTATGAACCCTATCTACCTACAAAATTGGGAAATAACGATGAGATTATAATTCCTGTTCATGAAATAGAAAAATATACACTTTCTTCTGAAAGCTTTCTTTACATAGAAGGTAAATTAACAAAAGGTGATGGAACTGTTTCAAATACATTGAAGCTAATTAACAATGGGATAGCTTTTCTTTTTAAAGAGATTCGTTATCAACTAAATGGTGTTACTATAGACTCAGTAAGAGATGTTGGCTTAACATCAACAATAAAAGGATTTTTATCCTATAACAAAAACGAGTGTAACAAATTAAAAAACGCTGGTTGGTTTCCCATGGAAACGTCACAAGTGGTTGATGCAACAACAGGATTATTTAATGTTTGCATTCCACTTAAATTTTTAATGGGTTTTTTTGAATACTATAAAAAAATAATTTTAAACTCTAAACAAGAACTTATCTTACTTCGAGACAATTCGGATAAAAATGCAACTGTTAATACTGTTGATGAGATCCCAAAGATTGAACTTACGAAATTAACTTGGAATATACCACACATTTCTGTAGCGATCTCTCAAGAACTGGAGCTAACGAAAATTAATAATAAAAATACTGATTTAATAATGGCATTTAGAAGTTGGGAACTAATTGAATATCCTGAATTACTGAAAACAAGTCGTCATAATTGACCTGTCAAAACTTCAACCAAAGTGAACACCCCTCGACATGTAGCAATCTGTTTTCAAAAAGATTTAAGAGATAAATCCACAACTGACATGCCTAGATTTAGTGATGCGTAACATAAAAGTATTTTTAAATTCTGAGAGATATCCCTACAGCAATCTTTATTTAGACTTTGCTAAAAATAAATTTGCATCAGTATATCAAATGTTTTCACAATTTCAAATGTCATATTATGGATTAACACCGGAGCCGATTTTTTCACCATCGGAGTTTAAAACATATGCACCCATCACATACATTGATTGTTCTCACCAAAAGGAAACAATTGAAACTGGACCCATTGTTATGAGAGTAGAATTTGAATTACATGAAGATCTTACAGACACGATTTCTGCTTATTGTTTAATTATGCATGACAAAATTTTTAGTTACAATCCTCTAACCAAAAATGTTAGACAAATTTAACATTATAAAATCAAAAGTTTATATTTCTTCTCTACCAGTATGGTTGAAGAATTAGAACAACGCTTATCAACCCTTCTAAGAAATCTTGCAAAACTAAAGCGACAAATACAAGAATATTCAAACAAGAAATCCATGATTAAACAGTTCTCTCTAATGAAATTATGAGAATGTTAGCTCTTGATGTACAAGGATTTAACGTAGAAAACAATAAGTTTATTCCAAAGGAGTTAGCAGCCTATGATGGTAAGAGTATATGTCATTATACTTTTAAATCACCCTTCCCTATAAAATTCCTATCTCCCAATTTACATAAACAAGCTGTCTGGTTAATGAAGAATCACCATTGTATTTCATGGAATGAAGGGTATACTCGCAGTTCACAAATTCTCCGAAATAATCAAAAACCTAACAGAAAAGGTAGACTATGTTTATGTAAAAGGAAAAGAAAAAGCTAAATACATTAGGAAGTACTCAATAAAACCAGTAAGAGAGTTCGATGAAGATCCAGCCTTATAAAGAGAAGAAGCCTGCTGTTTTTACCACTCCCAAGCAGAATGTATATGTGCACTTACTAATGTATATAAAATATATAATAATGATTGAAAAAAACACATAAATAAAAATAAAATTGATTTTTATTTATAAAAATTAGGTACCAAATACTTCTTGAACAATTTCATTTGACACAAACTTTTTTACTTCGTTCAAAAACATCTCATATTACATTTCCTTCATTGTGAACAGGAAAGTTGTTAAATCTGATGTATGTACGTATATATTACATGCTTCAGATTCTTTTTGATATTTTCTTGCGATTTCCATACATCCATCATAGGTATAAAACTGATCAAATCCATATTCAGCTTCATGTTCAGCGTCGAATGCTAAATTGTCAAATTTTTGAGTTAGATTCTCCACAGCAGTTGTTAAGTTTGACGCCTCTCTTTTAGCTACATATGCCAACCACATCTTGTATAAGACTACTACTATTTGGTTAAACTGAGATCGTTAAATACTAATGAATGGTAGATTGGGAGGAATTAAACACATATTTTATTTGAAAGAAATTTATTTTCCAATACAACTATTTACAAACTCATTGCAAGCAAATTATTCAAGATCCTCTACAATACAATCTGGAAAAATAATTCCAACACACAACACACATTTAAACTAATTTTGATAGGTGAAACAATATCATAAACATTTTTTATTAAATCGCCGTTCTTAGCTGAAACGCTACCAACTAGTATGTTGTAATATTTTGAAAATTCTTGAGATTGGAGAACATCAAAACGATACTTGATCAAATTCACCAAGTTCACTAACTCATTTATGGTGTCACCAGCTAGAAATATTTCGTTTCCGCCATCTTTAGTAATCTTGATTATTCTTGAATTATTAATAAACACGTAATGAATTTCATATCCATTTCCTTGCGTGGGTTGCCATCCAAAACCATTGGAGTAAATAAAACTCAACATTATTCCTTGATTGTTTAGCAGGGAAATCCACTGGTCTTCATTAAAAGTCACATTTTGATTATTCTTCAATCCACAAAGTTTAATAACCGGAACATATTTTCTCTCCAAAGAGAATCCAACACTAACCCACTTGGATTTTAATTTGTTTATGTAGTATATGGATTCACCTATAAGCGCAGCTCGCTTCTTACTAAATTGATTATTCAGTTGTTGGTGAGCTGTTGTTGATTGATACATTTTGAAGTTTATGAATCAAAAGCTTGTAGAATGTCAGCTTAAATAATGCAAAGTTGGTAAAGTGGTAGGGGTATGTAGTTGGTGGGAGGATGCATTTATAAAAGAGAAATTTGAATTTTAACTTCATTTACTAATCATGGATCACACAAACATTTTCATTGATATTCAAGGATATCACTGCTCCTTTGGATACATTCCAAAATAATTAGCAATTTATGATGGTATTCGTTGCTCAAATTATCTGTTTAAATCACCATTTAAGAAAAATATGTTATCTGCTATTGATCAAAAAACTGTGAATTGGGCTGAAGAGTATCATGGAATGTAGTGGGATTGTGGAAACATAGAGCAAAATGAAATTGGAAACATTTTTTCACATGTATTGGAATTTTATCATTACCGCAATGGTTTCATTAAAAAAATATAACCTTAACTTATATTTTACAAAGGAAGATTTAATATTATCATCAACCTTATATGCAAATAATCCACTGCTAAGATTCATTCTCCTCCATGTTGATGGCCAAGTGTCATTCTTTGCATTATCAACTGATAAATAAAAGCTTCTCTAACCCCTGAAACAACTTGTATGTACAAAGTATTGTTAATATAAGCAAAGAGATATAGCACTCCTACTGGTAATACTCATATTTTAAAAAATAAAGACATTTTCTTTTATTTTTATGATTTATACTGATCATGCACTAAATTTTGAAGAATTTGACAACAAATACTTATATCTTCGTCATCAGTCTTGGATTTATTGTTTATAATATTTATATGCTTATGTCCCCAAGCCAAAGTTCTATAAGATCCAGGGATTATATATCGTTTATCATCTTTTGGAGATAATGCAACTTTATTTTTTAATCGTGTATACATATCATGCAATATGGATTGAAATATATTCATTTTTCTAAATTTAGTTTGAAATTTTTCTACAACATCTTTATAATCTTGCGCATTAATCGAATTATTTATAACATATTTCTTTACACCCTTAGCTTTCTTTTCACATTTGTCTTCTAAATTAACACAGTATGCTTTGGCACCTGTTCCATAAAAACTTACAAGTGGTTTTCCTGCGAATTCATCTTTCATACATCCTAAGATGGATTTATTTTTAGTTATGTAATGTATATTATTTTCACTATAATTAGAATTATCAAAATTATTTAAATTTTCTTGTATATCTTGATAAAAATTTTCAGTTTCAACCTTTAAGATCAAACTGTCAGTATCTGTGTATAGTAAAATTGCATTTTCTCCATATTTGGTTTTGATATAACCATGATTAAAATCATAGATTACTGTTTTTGATAATTCCAAGACTGAGAATCCGACATAAACAGGTTTATTGTAGGTCACTTTTACTTTTTCCATATGGATTGCAACCAAGTTCTCGTTAAAAACCAACCTATTTTTGAAATTTGGTTTTGCAATTAGAGTCTCAGCTCTTTGTTTTTTCCCAAAATTCTTCCAATGAGTGATTAATCGTATGTCAACTCTTTTATCAATATTTTCCAAAGATTTCCCATAAATAGCATTATTAAATAATTTATAGGAATCCTTTTCCAATTTGTTATTGGATTTGTTTCTCATCTCAGTATTTAAATCAATGTATGGTTTTAGAAATGCTGCTTGTTTAAATTTAATAGCTCTATGAATTTAGAGTTAATTCTAATCCATTCTTAATTGCCTGCTTTAAATTTCGATAATGAATTACATATTTTTCTTTATTATTTAAATTACAAATTAATTTTTTTTGCTTGCTACCAGGAGGGCAAATGTTTTCAGCTAAAAAAGGTAGTTCATTGTGTTGGATATGTAAGCTTTTCGGATAATTAATATCTACTTCAAAGACATACCTACATTCTGCATCATCAGATAAAGATAAAATATCTAGAGCATTAATTTCATCTCTTGTCATCCAAGAAAAAACCACTTATTGGAAGATATTGATTCATACTATGTCCATACAAGTTGGTTGCATCTAAATACATTATAAATGAATTTCGTTTTGTGGGATCATAATTTTGAAAATGAGGATTATTTGCTTTCAGCATTTCGAACGCTACAATGACAGATACCCCCTCTTATACTATTTTTAAAAAAATGCAACATATCAATATCGGTTAATAATTCTAATTTTATTTTAGTTATACGCAACATAGCATCCCAACTTAAACCAGGTGATGTGAAATAATGAGCAACTTCCAAGTTAGAGATACTCAAAGATACATTTCGAAATGCTTCAAAAAAATCTGTTAATATCAGAACATCGGAAAATAAGTAAATTTTCGTGTAATCCATAAGGGTTTGACAATTAAATAAATTCCAAATATTGATCGCTCTTTTATAATCTAACTCATTAAGGGGTTCATCTTTAGGTTTATCATAAAATTGATCAATACCTGGAAGTTGGGTTTCATATAATTTTTCAAAGGAATCAACGTAAGAATATGGATAAACCCCTTTTTTCCTTATTTCTTCAAATTGGATTGGATCTTGAAAAGATTTCTTAATTTTAATACATTGTGATATTTCTAAACTTTCACCAAGTTTTTCCAAAGAACAAGCAACAAATCGAAATGAATCTAAAAATCTCATTTTAATAAAAACATTTCTTTCTTTATTATTCTTATCCTCATAATTGTCGACTAAAATTGATTTTGTAAATGAAACATATTTTTCTTTAGTTTGTGCAAGTACATCGATGTTATCTTTTTCACAACAGAGTTGTTTTATAAACAAATGACTATCATATCCGGTTAAATTATGAAAAAAAATTGGTATAAAGTATGGAATTTTAAAATTTAAGTTGCACAGACCATGAGCTGCATTTCGAAATTTCCCTGTTAAGTGACAATGATCCCTAACCTTTTCATCTCCAGGTTTAAAGTTTTCATTGCATATGTGACAAGCATTGCTATTTTTATAGGCTAGTTTCTCTACAGTTGATAAAGGAATCATTGGAACTATATGTTTTAGATGATCTTTATAAATTCTGTGAACATGATTTTCAATTCGTTTACAAAACTCCTCAGCTGCGTTCAAACCAAAATAGTAATCCATCACCGACAATGAATCATCATATGAACACTTTATAAAATAAGAGAATGCGTATGGTTCATGCTTAAATGTGTTTTGAGTATAAGAACTGTGATCATTATCAGGTTGTTCATAATGTAAAGGTTTTAAAAAACATTTAAAATCTGCATAAATTACAAATGGAACTTTTAATTGTTTTTGAAAATTTTCAAATTGAAGGATATTTTCTGGAATATGTTGGCCATATTTGTTAATTTTAAGTTCAGAATAATGATTATTAATTCCATCACTAAACAATAGCAAGTTTATATGCGATGGGAGTTTTTCAGTAATATAATGAAGAGGGCCTACAACCTCCCATTTTAATTTATTGTCTTCATATGCACTCTCTAATCCGTAAACATTAACAGATATTTGGTTAAGAGTCTCAAATGTATGTATATCCTTTAACCCTTTAACGGGCAAATTATTTTTTCTTACTTTTCTCAGATTTTAAAGTAAGATCTGGTTGATATGGAATATTATTTCATAAAAAATAATAAATTATAAAAACATTTTCGTTAGAACATTTTTTATGAGGTGGCTTCTATATAAGCCAGTAACCGTTCTCATACACCAATATCACTTATTGTTTGGTGGCTAGCAATATAGCCACTTATTTTTTAGGTAAAGAAAACACAAAAATTGTACTAAAACATATTTATTTAAAAACGATACAAACGAAAAGGTAAATTTCGCAAGCTAATATTAATACCAACGCAAAATAATGACGCTTAAATGAAAATCTACTCATTCTTGAGAAATACTGCGAACCATTCCAAACATAGACCAACATTACACTCACTACATGTTATTTTTGATCTCTTGACATTTGTTTTGGTGGAACAACGTGCGCATCGCCTATATTTACCCTTTACTGCGACAGATCCTGGATCCGCCACTGGTCCGGTGTGACAAAACGAATAATAACCTTAAAAAATAGGGCAAGTACTCTAAGAAAATCGTTGTATTTCCTTAGTGCATATATTGTTTCATTAAAATGCAGCAGAGACTAAGTATTATATTATTAAGGCAGTTAAAATAATCCTTACAATTGTTCTAATATAAAACACTTTAACACAGCACAATAAAATGTAAACAGACTACACGTGCACACAAAATTAAACAACGGCTCGCAATGGTTAGTGGCATTCACAGAAACCACTTATATTTTATTTTGGCGGGGATAGGGAAATAGCATCTATAGAAACCAGTGAGCGTTGCGCGAGGTATAACAAACGATTATGGGTCAAAATCATCCGCATTTTTAAGCGGTAAACGACCTTACTGTAAGTGGCGTCTATAGTTGCCACTAACTGCTAAAGGGTTTTAATTTAACTGAAAATTCAATTCCCTCAAAATTCAAATATTCAAAAAAATTTGGATATGAACTTGTTCTATCAGTATGTTTTTTGCAGGAAACAATGCACTTATCACACTCCATGCAAAACAATACTTATCATTATTTTTAACATTTATAGCAGCTTGCTTATTCGATACATCCTTAGGTAATGGAATATAGGATGATGCTCTCATTGGATTATATTTATTAATGTTTAGTTCTAAATATAAGATTTGTTCCAAGGCCCACCCCGAACCGTTTTCGGTAAATATGGACACCTTTTCCTTAATTTCGCTGAAAAATCCGCTATAAATTTCACTCAGGTCAGTTGTAGTGGTTATTTTTCGTATTAAATTACTTGGTTTCTATGGTTTCCTTGGTTTGTAGCAGATATTGTCCAAATAATTCAACATTAACCTTAATAGATCGATGTTTAACTAATTGTTCCGAAATTAAACTCAAAAACTTTTGTTTCATTTCATCAAAAAATTCGCCAATATCTACATACTTTTTGGATGGTTGCAACATGTAAGACACAATTCTTTTTTTAAACGCTGAAGTTAAAATTATTACACTTTCATCACTTTTAGCCACTTTACTTTTATGCAGATTAGATCGTAAATGTACAGCGAGTTTATTTTTCACATTCCAGGTATCGCACTCTTTACATCGTGAAAGTATTAGTTTAGGAATTTTAGGTTGTTCTTCCAACCTACCTCTCTTTGATTGTAGCTGTGTACTTCCAGCTTTTCGCTTTTCACCAGAGCAAGATGGTCTATAAGGACATGATTCTCGTTTATGTCTATACAAATTTGATTTCTGAGTAAAAGTTTTATTACAATCACTGCAAGGATGCATTGTCACTAGTTGATATGAATGGTTATAAACTTATTCTTCTACACACTTGATTTTCTATTGCACAACATAAGCAGAACGTAAATCGAGACCGCTACTGAATGATTGATCGTTTATTGCTGCATTAAATAGTCGTCACGAGCGGTGGGAATGTAGGGGGTAGGTGTGGAGGGAGGTTTATAGGAGGAGCTTTGGTAGGGGGAATTAGTGGTAGGAGGATTGGTGGTAGTTTTGGAGAGTTGGTATACCGAACCTATGTGGTATGAGATTTATACTTTATAGCATTTATGATGTTGTTTAAAGTATTGCTTATTATTTTCTAAATACCAGAAGTGCACTAAATGAAAGAAAAATAATTACTTACATATTTTAAGTTATATTAGGTATTCAAACAATTTTGTTACAATAATGACACTTCGCCTGTGATGAAGGTGGGCCATCTACCTGGTTTCTCCAGTCTGGACGATTAAAATTAATGTAACAAGGAAGACGAATTTGAAGTTCAAAGGATCTTTTGTATGCTGTTGGTAGTCTAGACCAAATGTCCAATATTTCGATTGGTTCACCATAGTTAATAATATATTCCAAAGGAAGCATTTTCAACTCCTCAACTGTGAAATCCGTGAGTTGTCTTGTACCATTTATGTGGGATAGCATAATATTTGCTGAACCACAAGACATTTCAACTATTTTTGAGGAATGTGTTGCTTGGCTAGTAATTGTTGAAACCGTTTTCTCTCTGCTTCTCTAAAAATTTTCTTTGCCTTCTTTGATAAATTAGGTGGTGTCTGTCTAAGTATTAAATTATTTTTGACGTATTCTTCAGGATTATAACTTTCAGAAGGATCTGAGTCCCAAGAGATGTCGACGGGAACTGATAAAGACATGATGCTTTTTGATATTAAATTATGTAGGTTGTATTTATTTCAAAATTAATTGCTCGTGGCAGGAGGGTTTAGTGGTGGGGGGGACATTAGTGGTAGTTTTGGAGAGAGAGGATTGAAGAGCTGGTCTTCCTAGTGGTGGGCGGACATTAGTGGTAGTTTTGGAGAGAATATGCAAATTGGTCTACGGCCTGCCTTTCCACGAGACCAATCTGGGGAAATTATGCAAATTGGTCTGGGACCTGCCTTTCCACGAGACCAATCTGGGAAGATTATGCAAATTGGACTGGGACAGGTCTTTCCACTCTACTTGCAGCCTCTTGTATAGCGCTTATCGTTATTGTTTACCTGACCATTGTTTCTGTGGACCCGCGTCGGCTGGCGCGTCATCCCGGGAAAACAATGGGAGGCTGCCAAGGTACAAGAGCGCGACTGAGGAAGAAAAACCAGGCCATCGATGACCCGAATATAAAAAAATTCGATAAAAAAAAACCGGAAGCCTATGCCTCTTTCAGTTCCTGATCGTTCAACGATCAAAAGCAATCAAGATCTTTCAAAATCGCTTCATAATTGAGCAAGATACGAGAGATCAGCCATTCGAAAATAATTTACGAGCTTGCGGCCGGTCGTGGGTGTTCCCGGAGTATAGAGAAGCGGAGATGATAATCTCCGCCCCCGGCGGCTTGGAGGTCTTTCTCGTCCGCTTGCGTTACGTTTTTCAACTTGTAACTCGCGCGGACGGGCAAGATAGGGACTCGGAAAAATTGCAAAATAACTAAGCAAATAGAAAATTTTCTGCCCTTTCCTTTGAGTCTGGCTAGAACCCCCTACCCCTCTCCGTTCTCCCGCTATGCAGCAAAGACTTTGCCGGCCCTTAGCTCCCTTCCTAATTGTCAAATGACAAATTTTGTCCCCCACCCCCCTTCTGCATGCCTAAAGACGCAAGTGACAAAATTTACATTTTTTATTTTGCGCGCCAAGCGCGCATTTTCAAAAAAAAAATTTTTTTGCCAATGCAGTCTTTTAGGTAATAAAAACACGCGTAAATGGAACCCTAGCTGCTTGCAATTAGAACACGCGTAACAAGCGCTTGAATAACCCTTGTTTCCCGCCCATAATTGCCCTCCTAATTGTCCCACGCTCCCCCTCCCCCTCCGGCCTATGAAAGTGCTTGATATTACCCTTTTATTCATAAAAAATCGAGGCCCCAACTCCACTCCCTTTCGAAAAATAATTAATTGAATTTTTTTTTTTGCGCATTCAAATCGCGATATTTTGCGAACCAATTGACATATGGGGTTCAAGTTGGAACGAGCTTATGAGTTCTGTGAAGCTTTTCAATTTTGCTACGTATGTTTTTTCTTGTACGATCAAACCCAGCCGAGTTTTCCGAAAAAAACCGTTTGAATTGAGATTTAAAGGGCGCCCTCCCCCTCCCCGACCCTCCTGATATACCGATAAATCATGTTAGGATAACAAAGGGATCCTACTTGATCGACCGAGAAAAAAAAACTGGATTTTTTCGTTCCACTTTCGAGCCGTTGCTTGATTCCGCCGGATCCCCGCCACTACCAGTGCTTTTACTTACGATCCACGAATTTAAGGCTTTTTTAGGCAATTATTGGTTTCTTTTTAAATAGAACTAAGCAACTAGCGATTCCGCGTTATATGAAGTACGATATTGAACTCCTTAAGATACCGGGGCGTTATTGTTATGTACTCTTAAGTGATGGTTTAAAAAGAAATGTATAAAAGCAGATAATGATGTAACGTTAAGTATCGACCAGTGCCTTTGTCGTAAATCCTTGTAATATGGTGTCATAACATGCAATAAGGAATAAAAACACAAGTGGTTAAGTAAATAATTGTTTTAGTCAATGGTAGCAGTAGCCAATAGGGATTTAATACAGTGCGGCATCAAATAGCCTTCTATTATTCCCTTTAATAGAGCGCTATGTTGTCATATTTCCATGCCATTTCAATATCAAAACTCTAAGGATAAGAAGAAATTTTTAAAAATGTTTAAATTATATTAAAATACTCTTAGTCTCTTAAATATATTATTATTTAGTTTTTAATGAATACATTTAATTTAAGGACTTTAATGCTGAAAAATGTTAATTTATAATTAAGTAATAGTATGTAGCAACATCGTAAAGCTCTGAAAGTTTTTCGTCCGCATTCTTTTGGCAGCTACAGATAAATGTGTCAAGCTATACACCATCGGCAATACGCGACCACGACAATACCATGACTCGACGTCCGCAACATCCTTTCGTAGTATTGGATTAAACTTGTTAAAGAATGCATGGGGCCAAAATAAGTACGTAATAAAAATTGTTTTATTACAAAAGATAATAGGTATGTATCAGTATTCGATGTCACATGTTAATAATAATGAAACAATATCCCATCGAAACTAAAAAAGAAATGTCTAGAAAAAGATGATCGAATCAAGAAAAAAATGGAAGAGAACATTGCCGAACGGGGCAAAGTATGTCGTACATGGATACTAAGTTTTTTGGTGACAAAAATGTAATTTTTCAAACAATGTAAACGATTTTTACGTTCTTAAAAAAGTAAATATGTATTTTTATAAAATAATATCAAAAACTCCATTCAAGGAAACGTCAGTTTACCTGTTGTAAAAGCGAAAATACCTTTGAGTTTTTTTGTTAAATCTTATATAAAAAAAAAACATTTGTACTTGTTTGCTCTTTTCCTTTAAGGTATAAACCTTCAAGTCTGTCTGTAAGTCCAGTATGACGGCATCATTCTGGCGCATTCCAGTGTAGAACTTCTAATATGAAAGGTTTGAAACAGTTTCATGATACATTTTATTCAAGCCATAACAAGCTTAATCAGGATGTTCTAATACTAAAGTAAACAGTACGAGTTAAGAGACGTCGCCCAAAGAATGAATTGCACTCAAGGAAACAATATCAAACTAAATATTTCATAAATAATAGTGATGGCTAAAGGGCGGAATATATGCAAAGTGCATAATATAATATATGCATTTTTTGCATATTTTATCAATTTTATAATAAAATGCATATTTTTCCCAAATTATTATTTTGTGAGCATATTTTTATGTTTTCGGCGATATCAACAAATTAAAAACCTCCGGTTTATAAAAACTAGTAGACTCATAGGTTTAATGTGCAGTGCGGCACTTGTTTCAGGGATTTTCCAATCTGAAGATAATTATATAATAATTAATATTTACATTTTAGTTATACACAAGGTATTTATTGGGGGTCTCCGGCGTTTGCATACTGTTAGGGGTTATTTATTGTCATTTAATAATCCCTTATTTTTACCTGCTTATAAAACTGTATCTATGTCGGGTTGTAAAACGTACTTATGTTTTAGTTTGTCGAAAGATTTCAGTATTTTCAGTGTGAAACTAGTGATTTTAAATTTGTGTTCAAAATGTCTAAAGTGGCAACATTTGAAAACATCGCTGCATAAATTAAAGTTACAAAAGATGAAATCTGAGCCAGTTCAGCTTAGTGTAAAAGCATATGCAAGGCTTTGGTTGCAGCAAACATACCCTTAAAGAAATTGCAAAATCCGCAATTTAGAGGATTTTTGCAAAAATATTGTCAACAAACCATTTCTGACGAATCCACGCTTAGAAATGAGAATGTCCATTCATTATACGAAACCGTTTTAGAAGAAATTGAAGCTACACTGGGTGATAGAAAATGTTTACATTATTGTTGATGAAAGCACAGATGCTTGTGGCAGATATTTCGCACATCTTATGATTGGAGCAGTTCAAGAAGATAAAGCAACAAACTCATATTTAATAGCTCCTAAGCAGCTAGACAAAACTAATAACGTGACCGTAATCCAATTTATCTAGCAGTCCCTATCGAGCTTCTTCTTACCAAATCCAGTCTCAGATAAGAAGTTTTTAGTGCTTTTGTCTGATGCAGCACCGTATATGGTAAAAGTAGGCCAAATCTTAAGAATCTTTTACCCCAATATGGTACATGTGACTTGTCTTTTACATAGAATAGACTGACTCGCAGAAACCGTTAGTACTGAATATCCTTTACTAAATAAATTAATTTTAAATGTAAAAAAGTGTTTTTAAATGCACCTCTAAGACTGCAGATGTACTTATAAGAAAAGATTATCAGGAGTTAGTTTACCTCCAGAACCTACAATTACCGGTGGGAACATGGATTAAGGCCGCAATATTCTGCGCAGAACATTTCGAAGCCATTAAAGAACTAATTTTGGATTTAGATGACGATCCGCAATGTGTTGTGCAAAATAAAGAGTTGTTAAAAAGTGCAAGTGTAGTTAAAAATCTTGTTTATGAAGGTTAATTTCAGTTTTATACCGGACATATATCCTCGTTAGAGAGTAGAAATTTAAGTTTAGGAGACTCAATTAGTATTGGGAAAGGGGGAAAAAAAAGGCAAAAAGTCTTTCTCCACTAATTTAATAGTGAGCTATTAAAGGCTCAATTTTAAAATTAAATTGTCTCTACATGTTTCAAAGGTAGTAACCTTCATCTTCAGGAGACCAAAGTAGTGCTGCAGTTATTATTAGCAGTAGAGAGAAAACTGTTGGTGGAAAATGACGTTGATGGAGCTTTTTTTTATTTAAAAATATTTTGACAAGATATTAATAATTGAATGTAATCAGCATGCTAAAATTGACATTGAATGTGGAATGTTATATTTAAATCAAAGTTTATGAAAAGACACTGTCAATCTGTGGTCGAATTTAAAAAGGGAAGATATTCATTATTTGAAAATCATACTGAAAAATCATACTGAAAATTTTAACTGTGTTCGTCTCCCTATTTTAATCTTTAAGGGTATATAAAATATAAGATCTGTTTTTTTGTTTTTAATTTTTTTTAATAATTTTATTTTAAATAAAGCTCTATTGTTTTCCCTACATAATGGGACGAACATAACGCAAGGTGACGGGACCTTAGGTCTCCAATAACTAATTTTACAAATGAAATTTCAACATTATAATTTCTCATAAAACAAATCACAAAAAAATCTTTCTCTAACAAGATCTAGAATGTCCAAAAGATCCTTTTTATATATCCTGACGTATGATTTTCAAATAATGAATATCTTCCCTTTTTAAATTCGACCACAGATTGACAGTGTCTTTTCATAAACTTTGATTTAAATATAACATTCCACATTCAATGTCAATTTTAGCATGCTGATTACATTCAATTATTAATATCTTGTCAAAATATTTTTAAATAAAAAAAAGCTCCATCAACGTCATTTTCCACCAACAGTTTTCTCTCTACTGCTAATAATAACTGCAGCACTACTTTGGTCTCCTGAAGATGAAGGTTACTACCTTTGAAACATGTAGAGACAATTTAATTTTAAAATTGAGCCTTTAATAGCTCACTATTAAATTAGTGGAGAAAGACTTTTTGCCTTTTTTTTCCCCTTTCCCTATATTTCAACTCCACTTCGAGAATGGACTATTTCTTTCAATTAGTATTGTTAAACTTTTCCGCTAAATATAACAACATTCCCGGTAAGTAGGAGGTTAAGTAAGGAACAAATTTGATGTAACTGTAAAAAGGAATGACTGACCATCCAACGTAGTTGCATCTTGGCTTTATACTTTACTACCTAAGTTGCAGTATTGTCCGATTATATCAGTAGATATTGAAAGAAGCTTCTCGTTGTATAAACATATTTTTACTGATAGAAGACAATCCTGTTTAGTTGGAAATTTTCAAACATATTTAGTAATTTTTTTATTATTATTTTATACAATTTCAGGTTAAAAAGTTGTTTACTTTACTTTGTTTTGTTTGCATTCTTTTTAAATTAACATATTCTTTAGAACCCAGTGTGTTTCTTTACCCTATTTTACTATAATAAATTAAGAAATATTGCAGACCAGTACGCATATTTGCATATAACTGCATATTTAAAAAAAAAAAAATCAAGGGTTTACTTTTTCCTTCTGCCAGAACCATCCTCAGACGCGTTTCGCTGTATTACAGCTCGTCAGTGAGACTATAGGTTCTGACAAAAGGAAAAAGCATGGCTTTGTAAGTCCATGTCAAAGGGCGCAGGTATGCTTAAGAATTGGTGTTCTTTACCAGCACCACGAGATGGAGCCATCTGGCTTCATTCTCCGTCGCATATTTTAAAGGCAAACAAAGCATATATATGCGCCTAGTTTGGCTGAATTTAAGTGCATATATTCCGCCCATTAGTGATGGCATACCAATTCCGGTTTGTCAAGTGTCGTTTTTAAAAGTGGTAAATCTTTCAAGATGCCGGGTCCAGCGTGTTTTGGATAACTTTTTGAAGACTGGTGATGCTCCAACAGAAAATAAGAGAGGTGATAAAAGATCTAGTAAATATAAAGACAAATACTTGGCAGTTAAGTATTTTATTAAAACTTTTAAGTGTGATGTTTCGCATAATTGTAGAAGTTCTTCGACGAGGCAGTTTTGAAGCTCCGAGTTACACATTAATAAACTTTTTAGAATAAACAATAATCAATCGGCTGGCTCCCTAAAAGTAAAGCGTGCATTTTTCTGGAAGATCTTTGATACAAAATTCACCCTGCCGCAAATGACTGCTCTACTTGTATTCATTTTAAGGTATTAATTATTATATTGACAATATTAACTAGACGTCCTAACGACTAAGCTTTAAGTTTAACAAAGGAGAGGTATAAATATCTTGTTTATCGTTTAATAAATATGGGGAATTTTTCAGTTTGTTAATTTCCAAGGATTCTAAGAGATTTAATTTTAATCCTTTTTGTTCCAGATGTCATATGTCATAATCTTTAACAAAATTATGATTTTCTATTATTAAATGATCCACGTACGTAGAATGTTTATTTTTTTTGGTAAAGGAATCAAAGTGATCTTTAATTCTAGTTTTAAAAGGCCGACTATAAGAAAAATTAATATTAAAACTAGAATTAAAGATCACTTTGATTCCTTTACCAAAAATAATAAACATTATACGTACGCGGATCATTTAATAACAGAAAATCATAATTTTGTTAAATATTATGACATATTACATCTGGAACAAAGAGGATTAAAATTAAATCTCTTAGAATCCTTGGAAATTAACAAACTGAAAAATTCCCCATATTTATTAAACGATTAACAATTTATTTATACCTCTCCTTTGTTAAACTTAAGGCTTAGTCGTTAGGACGTCTAGTTAATATTGTCAATATAATAATTAATACATTAATGTTTACCTTAGGTTTTTCCATCGCTACCTTTAGTTTATACCTATATATTAAAACTTAAGAATGAAACGGATGTTGTTTAGAAGTCTAAATTTATGGCTGACAAGCAGATACACAAACTTAGATCTTAGGTTTTTTTTTTGATCTAGGAAAAGAGAAAGACCTTATTACCTTATGTTTTGACTGCGAAAAAGATCTACCCCTTCCTAAAATACCTGATCAAATTTGTTACTATAGCCGCCAGTCATATCTTTACAATTCTACAATTATTATCAACGGATGCTCAAAAGATACACTTGACAAAAATAACATATTTTGCTATGTAGGGACAGAAGACGAACACAAAAAGGGATCTAATGACATTGCCTCGGCCTCGAATCACCGGCTAGTGAATACTAATTTTAATTAAAATACACAAATGAAGCTTCAGACTTCGGATAGGTTTCTCGGTGTTACCCTCGATGACACGTTATCATGGCAAGTGAACTGCAGAGATTTGTGCGCTAGGTTGTATAGTCTTTATATGGCGCTTCGAAATTCGGAATCAGTTTTGGACCAACAGTAGCTTTTAGGTGTCTACTACGCTAGCGTCTACTTGCGCATTTTATATGGCGTTTAGTTTTGGGGTACCTCGTCCCATACTGGGAAAGTATTTGTTGCACAAAAACGAATTATTCGATGCATGGTCGGTGTATCAAGCAAAACTTTCTGTGTGCCATTTTTATATATTTTAGAATTTTAACTGTGCCGTCCATTGTAATTGGTCAAGTATGTATGTTTGTGTTTAACAACATGTTTGTTGTGAGCGTAGGTTCAAAAATGTTTAATAAATTACCATCAGAAATATAAAACTGCCAAACTCGGATTGATTTTAAGAAAAAGTTAAAGCTATTTTAAGTAGAAAAATGTTACTAAACCTTAAATACGTTCATTTACCAAAATTGAATCAGTATTTGAGCCTGTTTGGTTTAAGACTGAAGTTATTACTATTGAACGTATTTTCACTCTCAATTTGTTTATTTATTTATTTATTTATTTGTTTTTGTGATTTTGACGATGTCCATATACTACTGTATCTTTGGAATAATAAAGATTATATCTTGTATCTTAAATAGGCAGCAAGAAGTCTCACATCTCAACAGAGATCTGGAAAAGATTCTGTCTTGGGGTGACAGTGACCAAGAATTTAACGTTAAAAAACCCAGGCGGCCGTTTTCCTAAAATGTTAATGTTGAAGAATCGGATACCGTCATGACGAGACACTCGATTCCCTTGGCTTCATCAATTCATTTATTGAGCGTTAATTTGAATAGTCATATGTTTTGCCATAGTCATATGTTTTGTTATAGTCACGTAGTGGCTCACTGCTAAGCCTCGCAGAAGCTTAAAATAATTTTCCGAACTAAGAACTAGATTAAATTTGAAGACGAGCCATTCGCTTGATCAGTGACCCTGAACTGACAAACAACCTGGAAAACCTTGATCATCAAAGGCGGGTTGGCGACTTGAGTATATTTTACAAATATTTTTATGGCAAGTGCTCAACTGAGGTTACCCGCTTGATTCCACCCAGAGCGGTGCGTTGTAGAAAAACACGGCGAGCCACTGCAGCCCAGCCGTACGTAGTTCAGCTTAGTGTCCTTCGAAGGACACTGTTTAAAAATTCTTTCAACTGGATAACGTCATCACGTTGGAACGACCTCCCTGAGGCCGTGTTGCCCAACGAGTATAATCTCCAAGGATTCAAGACCAACGTGAATCGTTTCCTGGGCACACGCACCGCTCGCAGAGCGCCATGAAGAATTAATCTTGCAGTGTTGTGTCTTATCAAAGAAAAATCTAACAACAGGATGGCATGCCGACCCCAGCCTAATAAGTAAAACAATTTATTTTATGGCAGCTGTAGCTTATGAGTAGCACTATGACGTCCGGAGTTACAAGGGTAATTTAAAAAGTGGAGGCGCATTGCTCGTTCCACCCGATGTAACAACTCTTCAGGTACTTTTACTTTCAAATATTTTTATTATTAAACGTTTTTGTGTACATGGTAGCAAGTTACACTTAAAATTAGTTACGAACTAACCGAGTGCCGGGACCGGTGTTAGGTCCTATAGTAAAGACAGCATAATTCACAATTAACACAACACTTTGCAACTTTCCGGTGACCTCTAAGTGCGTTATGAAGAACGAATTGTTCAAGGCTCAAATGCAGATTCCCGACTCATATTGGTAGTTGTTTACAGTACTACGTATAAGCATCAGTGGGAGAGCGGGAAAAACAATTTTACTAACTTCAACTGGTGATTTGTAAATTATTTGTTTCTTTAAACATACCATATAAACTATATATATAACAAAGCACATTTATTTCTTAAAATATGTCAAAATTTTACTGGGAATAGAAAGAATACATAGGTATTACGATTAAGTGTGAAACACAATATCCGAGAAATGTCCACCACGGCTTTGCTGACAGGCTCCTGCCCTTTTGACGAAATTATTGCTAATACCACATATTTGTGGACAAATTTTATCAATGACGCGTCGAATTTCGTTCTTCAAGTCAGGAATTGCGGCTGGTTTATTGGTATAAACACGAGATTTCAGAAAACCCCAGAGAAAGAAATCGCACGGTGTTATATCGCAGGATCATGGTGGCCAATTCTGATCACCATTGCCAGATATGACACGACCAGGAAATTTTAGTCGTAACGAGTCCATTGTTTCACGCGCAGTGTGCACAGGTCGTTCCGTCCTGTTGAATCAATAAGTTTTCTGCATTAATTCGGTCTAATTCAGCCCACAGAACTTCTAATATTGCACGATAACGTTCGCCATTCACTGTTAGTGCAGTTCCAGCCTCGTCTTCAAATATGTATGACCCAATTATTCCTTCGAACCAAAAACTGCACCAAACGGTGACTCGTAGAGGATGCATTGGTTTTTCGTGAATAACACGAGGATTCTTTTCCCCCCAAATTCGACAATTCTGCTTATTAACGTATCCATTTAATTGAAAATGTGCCTCACCACTAAGCAGGATTTTCTTCAAAAAATCTCCGTCATTTGCCTCGTTTACTAGAATCCAATTAAGAAATTCACGGCGCAACCCATGATCTGCTGGCGTCAATACTTGGGTCAATTGGATTTTATAGGCATGCAAATGCAAATCTTTTGTAAGAATTCGCTGCATACTGCTTTTGGTAATGTTCACTTCACGTTCACCGACGACGGCCAATCGACGTGCCTGGATTCTCACCAACACTTTCCGACACTGCTGCAATATTCTCAATAGATCGAGCAGTAAGCGGCCGCCCTGTTGATTTTATGTATCCAACTGAACCACTTTGCTCAAATTTCTTGATCAATCTTTGCACTCTCGTATGTTATGGTGTATTATTTCTTTCAAAAATGGCTCGCACTTTACGAACTGTTTCCGCATAACATTCTCCACATTTATAATACGTTTTCACGATAACAACGCGCTGTTCGACCGTGTAGCGTTCCATGGCTATTAATTGCAATAAATTACATGACAGCTATCAAATTTTCAGAAGCCTACTATGACAAAAACGAAAAAGCCACGATGTTTAAAATATGCGTACATTTTGGGACACCCTTTACTTGCCTAAATTACATAGAACTTATAACAGTAGAAAATCGAATTAAAATCATAGAATTAAGAAACAGAGTGAAGATCAAAGTCAGAGAAATAAAATAAGAATACTCGTAAAGATTTAGTGGTGGCATGAAAGCAGATATGTATAAGGCAGAAAGCAAAGCTGGAAATTACTCAAAGGACTATAAAACAGATTAATAATTACAGAGGACACTTTTCTTGAAACAGCTCTAAGCAGACAGAGGAAACTAAGACAAACTTTTAACCCAGCTTCATAAAAAAAAAGTGCAAATGAACTCATAGTACGATCAATACAATCTTCAAACGGGGATAGAATAGCAAATACAGCGGAGCACATTTATTGTGATACATATTAAGACACTACTCTATTTATTACACAATAGGCAGAAATACATAAAGAATGAAAGATAAGTATGACAATAGATTCCAATATTTAAGTAGTAAGTAACTGAACCAACAGGGCCAATCACCCTGGTATAACCCTGGTAATAAAAATGGTTCATTAAAATTTTTGATATTAAATATATACAGTGAAGACAATCTAATTTATCAAGATCAGGTGATTCCGAAGGCCAAGTCTAATAACAATAGTGACACTGATACCCGCATTGACTAAAAACCGTAACGGAATAACTTTTTCAAAAAAATGCTTGTAAATAAGTCAGAAACTTAGTAATCGGTATGGTATACACAAATGCAGAACAAGTTCCACCAGCTTTTCAAATTAGTTATATGCCTAAACCTATTAGTTGTTCTAATAATTTAATTTTTCTAGAAAAATATTAGTTTTTATTCTGTTAAAATATTGACAGTTCCGCCATGGTTGTTTTATAAAACTTACCGTAAACGGCGAAACGCGTCCAAGGATTGGGTCTGACGGAAAGGATAAGGGACAACTCTGTACACGAACTTATTTTAAGTTTGTGTTTTTCAAAATATATGTTGTCGGTAAGCTGAACCGATACAATGGCTTCCAGCGACACCCAACGTAGTTTGCCCGCTATGGGCCGCCTTGCCAGCGTTTGAACCTATATGGATTATCGCTGTGCTGGTTGGGTTGATACGTGTGGTTGCCACGAGATGTAGCCACGTGCGGCAACTCTCATTCGTTATTAGAAAACCTATCAGAAAAAATAATAACATACATGGTGTGCTATTTAAAAAAGTTGATATTTTCTAATTTAAATTAGTCGAAATGTATAAATTTATTTTGAACGTTCTGTAGCATCTAACTCAAATTTCGTTACATGTTTTTCTTTGTCTTCCACTTGAACGTTTTTACCAAATACAAGTATCCCACCTTCAGAAACAATGGCGGAACCAATTTTTTATTAGAGTAAAAACTAATATTTTTCTAGAAAAATTAAAATATTAGAACAACTACTAGGTTTAGGTATATAATACTATTAACAAAAAAATTATAGAATTTTATGCAGAATCTAAAAATAGATAAAAAAAATAGGGTGTGTATTTTAAATGGTTAAAATAACTTATGTTTTGAACCATCTTATATACTCAAAAATAATTTTAAACTATGTACCTTAACATTCTCTAAAACTTTTGTATTTAAAGTTTTTTGGTTATTCCCGAATCAAATGAGACAATTAACTTTACTCTATGGTTGACACACCCTGTACAGGGTGTCTCATTTGAAAAAATCTACTTTGAGATATTTTGTCAAGTAACCAAAATAGCTGTAGTTTTAGACCTCCCGATGTATGGCAGCTAGGATTTGGCGATAGCGTAAAAAACCTCCGGGTAATGCCTACCCAAGTAGCATTTATAGACACAAACTGGACACAAATTCTTTGCTGAGAAACGTTTCGAAACATTTTCGATTAAAATGATAAGATTGTGTGGAGACACATATGTTTCGAAACTTTTGCAACACATTGTCGTATTCATTTACTAGAAACAATTAAGAACTGTTAGTTTCGAAATATTTTCCAAACTACAGCGTCGATACATTAACGACACGCACGGAAGAAATTTTTCGAAACATTCTTGGATAAAATTACGAAATTGTGTTAAGACACATGTGCTCCCAAATTGTAGCGACACATTTTCGAAATAAGCTAATCAAAACAAATTGGTATTCTTCTGTTTCTAAATATTTGCCAAACATTGATATCAATTTAATTACGAAACTTGTGAAGAAAACCATTTTCGAAACTGCCAGAAACATTTAAATCCCGGAACAATTAATTACTATAACCTATAATTTCTACATTGGAGTTATTTTAGTTTTTGATATTTTAAATCTTCTTGAATCATTTTACGTTTTTTATTTGTTATAATATGGGGAGAAAACCACAGTTTAAGCATTCCTCGCGGTTTTACAAAACACTAAAAAGGAAAAAGAAATAAATTGAAATTCAAAAGAAAAAAATTAAGCCACAACCGATTTTTTAATTAGTGATGTCCCATTGACATCTCGATCCACGGCAACCACGGCATGTAAGTTCTTTAAAAATAAGTAGTTGTACATTTTTTAAACTATTCACTTTTACCGTAGTGCAAGAAATGAAGATGTAGGTTAAGTACACTCAATTAAGACTAAGGTTAGAGTACACTATTTGACAAGTGGCAGTCTATAACGTGACGGTATACAGAAGTTTTATGCTTCTGAGCTTACCCTTCCGCTTGACGAGACTGTAATATTTTTACTTTAGCGACGTTTGTTCTTCATGTTTCGACACATTTTCTATTAATTATAGCTACATGATTTCCGAAACATTATAGAAACCAAATACTAGAAATTGTGTGTCGACTCCATTTTGGACCAGAACAATTCTCGCTTTCTGGCGGCCATTTGGACAAATGCATTTTCATATTATTAAAATAGACTTTAATCAATTTCCTGCTTCATTTGAAGTGTAAGAAAGTGGTTTTATTAATTCCATTTTGCTAGCTTAAGAGGGGAGTTAAATAAGAAATCAATTGCAGAGCCTCACGCAAAAGAGATCAATTCAAAAACTATGAATTTTCAAAGCATTTTGATGGCGCACATCTAAAGATAAAACATGAGGCTGGGAGTTCGTCTATTTTTTATTATAAAATATTGCAAAATAGCCGAGTTATCAATTAACAAAAATAGCAACAATTTGAAATCTGTTGTCACGGAATCAAATAAAAAATAGTGAAGCTCCTAGGTAATATTACAACAAACATATTTACATAGTTTCAACTAGAAAAACGTCGGTTTGCAGTCAATGATCTCATTTTAGTAAATATTATATCATATGGGACGATTTTTGTCTGCCATGTTGAAGTTTTAGGCGAACGGTTAGCTTCGACAACCACCATCGCATGGATAACTTAGTTCAGTAACTACATGCCAGAGAGCAGCACGGGTGTCCCAAATATAGTAGTATTTTCTTGGTTACCTGACTTTGCATATAATTGTACTAAAATTTACAGTGCTCAAGGTATAATATGCAGTATACAAAATGAAATAAAATATTCAAAAAATGAGGAGACGCACTTTAATCGCTACTACCCTATGTGTGAACTGCAAATTTTATTTTTTGACAAAGTATTTATTTTATGTGTAGATGTCAAAAAACTGGGAGCGTCTTAAGAATATAAAGTCAAATTACTAAATTGCACGATAAAATTTATTTCGTCATTGATTTTTGGATCTCCTCTGCAATAAACTATACAAAATAAATCTATCACTTATAGGAAATACTCTTTGGTGACATATTCATTATGGCGAAATTATGCTGTCTTCATTTATTGTTTACTTTGTTTTATTTTATTATGATATTAACCGTATTCAAAGGGTTCAAAAATCTTGTTTACGCTATGTATATGGCATAAAAAAATTTGAACCAGTTTCTTTTAAACTTGTTACAGCAAGGTGGCTTGATATGGAGGCTCGAAGGAGGTTTCATGCTGTATGTCTTTATCATTCCATAATTTTAATTAAGCGCCCCCCATATCTTTATAATAAAATATCATTTCGCTCGGATGTCCACACAATATTTTTATATTTTTATATTGGGTATTATATTCTATGTACATAACTAATTGTTGATATTTTAGATTTAAAATTTTGCTCTTTGGGGCCAAACATAGTATCAGTGTCACTGCCTTTTGGTCCCCTTTTTGTAGTATTCTCATGTTTCTATTTGGGTGCTGTATATTTTATCTGATGAAAAATGTAACGATGTATTTGTGTATACTACAAATAAACGTTTATTATTATTATTACTATTATTATTATTACAACCTACAGGTATAATATCTAATTATTTGTTTCCCTAATGTTTTAATTTTGACAATTCACATTTCCAACACTCAGCGCCCTCTTTATAAAATGAACTGTCACTCTGGACACATTTATAGAAACATGTACGAAACTTTCCGAAAAATTTTCGATAAAGGTTTCGATGTTGCGTCGAAACAGCGAAAGTCACAGCCTGTACCAACCACTTGGAAACACGTGCTAATGCGCCATTTAAAATGTATACGTTTCGAAAATATTTCCATACTTGTTGCCAACAATTTCCAATTTTTTTCGGAAACAGAAACAATAGTTCAGACACATTTACCATGTGTCTAAAAATGCTACTTGGGTAACTTACAACTAAATTTTAGTGCCTTAATATCTCAGAGTTAAAATATGTTTGCATGTTTTTCAAAAAAAAAATTAATTTAATTAATATCTCGAACACGGTAGCAGTTTAGTTAGTTAATAAGAAAATAAGAAGAAGAGTTGTTCAGAAAGTACTAGAGATTGTAAAGAAAAGTAAATATTTAGGGCGATTAAAATATCAATGTTAGTAATACATTTTAATTTAAGCAGCAACACAGCATTACCGAGCAAAGACACAAATTTGTGGATTGTTCTATTGACTGGTTCGTCCACCGTGAATGTCAGTAGAAACTTCCTACTATTAATTTTTAGGAGAGTACAGGGTGTTTCAGAATAAGATGCTGATCCTTAACGGTGTGAATCCTTAGGTGATTTTAAGAAGAAAAGTTCAAATTAACTTATATCCTTAACTTATCAACTTTAGAACTACAGGGCGTTAAAGTTTTAAGAAAAAATCTTTTTTCTATCATAACTTTAACAACTTTCTAGCTATTTTTATGATTTTTTCACACATGCCCTTTAAGTATCAATAGCCATTTTTTGGTGTAGAAAAATTTTAAAATTTTTTAACCAGTGGGGTCCTGAAAGGGTTTGGACTAGACATTTTGGAAAAATATTATGTACGCCACTGCTTTTTCTCAAGATAAAAATTATTTTTAAAATACACATTCATTTTAGGCCAAATTTAATATCTTGCCTTTTTATCGTCCGACAAACAGTTTCCGACAAAAAAAATAAAAATCATTAAATGCGCATTCGCTATGTGCCTATGGTTTATTTTTTAACATTAAATTAAAACAACTAACATTAAATAACGTGTGAACAAAAACGAAAATAATTTAGATTACCTGTTGAAAGTGGCCACCACCTGCAAGAATGCATGCTTCAGCTTTTCTTCTCATTGAGTCTCGTACCCTTTGAAAAATTCCTGGAGTATTCCTGATAGTGTCGAAACAAACTATTATGCGGTTTCTCAACTTCTCTTCAGTATTTATTGGGATGCTGTAAACCAACGTTTTCAGATGTTCCCACAGGAAAAAATTTAGACTGTTTAGATCAGGGGATCTAGGTGGCCACGATTGTGTTCCTCTGCGCCCCATCCATCGATTATTATAATGTTGATTTAAAAACTCTCGTGCTAAGAGACCGAAATGGGCAGGTGCACCATCGTGCATAAACCACATACGATGTCGGGTTAAAATAGGGACGTCGTCTAGCAAATTTGGTAAAGTGTGTTCAAGAAATTGGCGATAATTGATTCCGTTCAATCTGGCTGGTAAAAAATAAGGCCCAATTAAATAATCACCAATAATTCCAGCCCAAACATTTACAGAAAATTGCTCTTGGTGGTGGGATTCCTTAATGGCATGTGGATTTTCTTCTGCCCAGAAGTGATTGTTATCAAAATTTTGTATGGCGTTCCTGGAAAAATTAGCTTCGTCCGTGAACAAAATTCTGGCATCAAATTGGGGATTTTTCGTAACCATTTGAATAAGCCATTGGCAGAAATTGATGCGTAATGGAAAATCCCTAGGAAGTAGGGCCTGGACCCGTTGAATATGGTACGGATATAACAAATAACTTTGAAGAATTCTCCAGACTAGGACATGAGTAATATTTAAAATATTCCCAATTTTTCTGGTACCTACTTATATTAGGGTTTTGTTCCACTAAATTTAAAACAGCTTCTTCGGTTTCCGGTGTTCGTATAGTTTGGAGTGCCCCTTTTAAGTAGTTTTTTGTTTCAAAAGATCCCGTTTCACATAACTTTCTGTGAGTTCCTGAAATCGTTCGTGCATCAGAAACTATTCTATTTGGATAACGCTCTTGGTACAATCGTCTGGCTTCGAATGCATTGCCGTCAGCAAGCCCGTACAGGTAATGCATATCCGCAAACTCGACATTTGTAAAATTTACCATAATACTTATACGTTTAAAAAGTATTACGTTTTTAAAATTTAAGTTAAGTGGAAAGCCGTGTATATAAATAAATAGCTGTGAAAACTATTTGGCATTAAATATTTCGTTATTGTCATTGTTTTCTTAACAAAGTTCATAGCCTACTTGTCAGAAACCATAGGCACATTGCGAATGCGCATTTAATGCTTTTTATTTCTTTTTGTCGGAAACTGTTTGTCGGACGATAAAAAGGCAATATATTAAATTTGGCCTAAAATGAATGAGTATGTTGAAAAATAATTTTTATCTTGAGAAACAGCAGTGGCGTACATAATATTTTTCCACAATGTCTAGTCCAAACCCTTTCAGGACGCCACTGGTTAAAAAACTAAAATTTTTCTACACCAAAAAATGGCTATTGATACCTAAAGGGCATGTGTAAAAAATTCATAAAAATAGCTAGAAAATTGTTAAAGTTATGATAGAAAAACGATTTTTTTCTTAAAACTTTAACGCCCTGTAGTTCGAAGGTTGATAGGTTAAGGATATATGTTAATTTGAACTTTTCTTCTTAAAATCACCTAAGGATTCACACCGTTAAGGTTAAGCATCTTATTCTGAAACACCCTGTAAATAAGTTTTTGCTTATCACTTTCGGACACCGTGTATTTTAGGTTCTTTATATTATGTTAGGTACAGAATATTTTTTGGTTTTAGATCGCCACAAAAAGTAGTAATAACGAAGATGATGATGATAACATTGAGGATAGTTACAAAAAGCTATACGCTTTACGAAAAATGCTCAGCCTTTATTCAAAACTTGGCTTTCCCATGGAGATTACCGCAGTAGAATATAAAAAAACTGGGGAAACAAATACAAGTGTCTACATTAATGAAAATTTACTAGTAAGCTTTCTATTGTTACTAATTTACTTCACGTTTATTGAACCAAACAACTTATTTGCATAGCAATCATCCTGGTAACGTAGTCTTATCGGGTATGACCTTTCTTTAATTCGATTAAACATTAAATTTGTGTCAAAATATCAAATTGTCACAAATTCAGAGAATTTAAAGTAGCACTGGCTTTGTTTCCATGGAAACGCATTAGGCGTTTTTGTTCATATTGATTCGCTTGTCACTAATGACAAAGTAATTTATCTACGACTATTTAATAATAGAAGCATAATGTGTTTGTTAGTACATATATAATGTGGTTCATATTACCATAGTTACTCATATTCCACAGCCGTGGAATATGAGATTTCATATTCCACGGTCCCAACAAAACAAAGTTACCTAAATTACGATAAAAACGCACCAGATCTAGTTTAAGCAGGCGTGAATGGTATTAATACCATAGCAACCGATTGACAAGTAAACGAATCATTTTTTTCCTCGGTCATTTAAGTTTCGCTGTGACATTTTGTTGTTGATTTCAAAGTAAAATATCATGATTTCGGATGACGAAAACGAAATCCAAAGTACCCCTCCAGAAATTCGAGCTGCAATTGTATTTTGTTTAATTATGGTTAACATCGTTGAATTGTATTTTTTAGTTAAGAAATACCATTAATAATAATCCTATTGTAATAAAATGTGTTGCTCTGAATCCATTTTCTAACTTCTTGAATACTGAATAGTCGTAGATAAAGTATATTATTTGACTCGCGTATAATGGCTATATTACACTCCAATCCTTAAAACACTCGCCTTCGGCTCGTGTTTTAAAATCTCGTGTAATATAGCCTTCATTATACGCTCGTTAAATAATGTACTATTTTCAACGTTGCTCGATTTATTCTAAAATAAAATCAAAATCTGTCATTTTGGCAGGAATAAATGTAAATCATGAAAAAACCTATACAAATTTGAAAGCAAAGCAGAATCGCTTAGAAAATTATCCAATAAAATATACCTCAAGAATCGTCGCCTTAGAGCTCTCGGGGTCATAATTATCAGACCATAAATAAAAATTGGATTTCGTAAAGATTTGCGAAAAATAGCCTTCTCGTGAATAACAGAGGTATTATCGATACAGGGTGTTCCTTTTTATATGCGAATAATTGAGATTGTAAATCAACATGAAAAATTAATGGTAGTTTGCTTTATATACTATGGTTCAAAAATGCTCCTTTACGAGGATTCTAGTTAAAGTTTTAAGAAAAATATGGAAATTAATTAATATTTTTGGAACTCCTACTAAAATTTCAGTGATATTTGGTTACGTAACGACAGTTAATAAAAGTGCATATTTTTCAATACAACAAATAATTTTCAGTTTAAACAGTGGCATGCCGGCGGACACTGATTTTTGAAAAAAAAATGGTACACCAATGATTTCATCTCAAATAAAAAATATTTTTGAATCCATTATTCAATTTGAAACATTAGAGCTATCCTGAGTTGTGCCAAAATCACATAATCTAAGCGATATTTTATTTTCAAATATTTCCAATCTATTTTTAGTACAGATTCACCGAAGGAGGAAATACTGTTAATAAAACAATTGAAGTAAATAACATTCAAACCGTAAATGACCATATTAAGGAATTACAAGAAAAGGGTCTATCTGTTGCTGTCCATAGATTTGATGCGAATAACCAATTTCTCATTGAAAAATCGAAAATCATTCCAGAATATATAGTAAGTAGTTTGAATGATTTCGTCGCTCTTTTTTTAATTCGTAACAATGGTTCACACCAAATACAAAGCTTTTGTGTTCAAATACGAAAGCAAGCTAATATCTAGTAACATCTGTGGCATTCGGTCCATTGAAGCGTGGAGAACACCACTTCATCTGCTCTCTTAACAAACAAATGCAGAGTATTAGGATTAAAAATTAACATTATTTTAATTTTTGCCAATCGCCATTTATGATATCCATTAATTTCTAATTTCTTAACCAAGCTAAGCGAAGCGCTCTATTGCATGCCGTATATTTTATCACGACCTTCGAGACTAATCTTGTGTCACTTATTAAAAAAATAGGTTAAATAATCCTTATTTAAACACTGCACACAATATTAAAAATATTTTAAAGTTACAAGGGCACTTAGTAGACGTTTTAATTTTTGATAAAATATACAGGGTGCTCCATAGAGATTTAACGGTTTGGAGGAAAACGGAAAAAATTGGGAAAATAACGTTTTTTTTTCTCAAGCATTGCATAAATTGGAAAAAAGGGAAAAACTTAAAAACAAAACTGGAAACCTGAAAAGATATTTTTTGCTATATCATATAATACGCATATATCAGTGAAGACCACATAAATATATTTTTCCAGTATCTTTAAATATGCCAAAACCCTTAAAATCACTTTATCGCCAATGTCCGATTCTGATTCTTCGACTTCAGAGAAATCATTTGATTCGGATTCTACAGTATCATATTGCTTTTCATCATCATGGACATATTTAGTATTAATAACATCCTGTTCTAATAGCCAAAATGGCCGAGCATTATACACAAATTTGTCATTTTCATCTAAATTTAAACTAGATTGAATAGCATCAAGTTTTTTAACTTTATCTATTGTAACTCTACTCCTTTTATTTGTATGTATGACACCATGTAACGCGCAGTTTCCTTCTAACGAGGTGGAAGATGGAGGTCCATTTACAATTCGGGAGATAACTGCCGTTAGCAACTGCGAGGGACACAATCCCTGACACCATATAACAGCAAGCATGGGTGCTGCTTGCGCATTCCCATAAAGAATCCCTATTATAAAATCCTGTTTCTAGTCTTAAATGGGCTAAATTTTCCACGACTTTCCCTACATCTAAATTTGATAAACCCTATTTCTGGAATAAGATCAATAGCCATCATAACTTGATCTTCGTTTAAATGTTTCCTTTAAAACGGAAGTCAATAACATTTGCGGCAAAATGAATGGGTTTACAATAAAATTCGAGGCGCTCTTCTACATAATATTTCAACAAGTTTTCTCTAAAACAGTCAAAGATTTCCTCTAACTGGGCCATCTCTTGCCGGGATATCAATTATTACATTTTTAATATACTTAAAGACAAAGGGCACTTCTGGCAATAGAGATTTATCTGACTCTATCAGATTTGTTGATTTTGCTGTAGAAAGCAGGATATGTTTAAAATGTTGTAGGTTTTTTCAACAATTATCGTCAAATATAAATTTTTGAATGGTTTGGTCGACATTCAGATGATCTTGTAATACAGTACACTGCAAGGCTTCCTTGTTTCTTAAAATTTAATCCACAGTCGTAATTAGTGCACCATATCTTATTTTTGCGGAAACTTTTAGGGGATATTTTTTTTGGGTATTTCTCTACCTGAGCATTTTAAGTGCCTTTTTATAACATGCATTTTTTAATCAAAACAATTGATAAAATATTATTTAAAATACTCATATTTAATAATAAAAAACGATTATTTTTCCCAAAATTTCCGTTTTCCTCCAATTTTTCTGGTAAAAAAAAGATGTTATTTTTCGGAACTTTTAAATCTCTAGTGCTCCATTTGAAACAATTGAGTAAAATGAATCCAAACTTCCCCGAATTTGGAAGTGAAATTAGAGCACCGTGTACAAAACTATCTCATAAAATCATGTAAGTAATACTCATATTACCCTGATGATGTTTGCAAAAATATTTGTCCCGCTTTTGTGAAGCATCTTGTATATTAGAGAATTATTTCCAAATATATTCCCCTATCATAGATATAGCCTGTAGCAGATCGAAATTTGTAAAGAAGTTGTAAAGAATTTAGGGAGCAAGAGAGCTTAGTTGCAGGACCATTTAGACAGGGTAGCTGTGGTGGTATGAGAAATACTTCGTACATTAATGCTATGGCCAATTTTAGGCAAAAATGATTAAAGTTGCTTTTTCCGAATTTCCAACGGTTCTTGAAATATCGGGGTTTGAAGTTGAACTAAATTACTAGAGGGCTTAGGAAAAGATGTGGTTTATTTTAATAAAATCGTAATGACATTGCAATTATTAAAGCTAAAAATCTTTAAAAAATCCTTTACTTGTCAGATGGAGTAGATAAATATAACATACTAATTAGGAAAATATTTCCTAGCCATCTGATTTAAAACCTTATACTATAAGGCCGTATTTGGCTAACACAGTTAGCGCTACAATACTAAATTGATTGCTTAAAACTACCAAGAAAGGAAGACCTTTCTGTTGGTAGGATGGTGCTACCTATGGACCGGTTTCGAACTTATTGGTTCTCTTCAGCATAGGGTAAGCGCAGACATACCTAACAACAGAAAGGCCTCAAGTCTTTATAACCAGTTTTATCGTCCTGCTCAGGCAGTGAATGATAAGTGGCGCCATCTCTTAGAAGTTTTAAGCAATCAGAAGAGAGGACTATACCATTAGGTACATTAAAAACTAAAAATCTTTAAAAAATCCTTTACTTGTCAGATGGAGTAGATAAATATAACATACTAATTAGGAAAATATTTCCTAGCCATCTGATTTAAAACCTTATACTATAAGGCCGTATTTGGCTAACACAATTAGCGCTACAATACTAAATTGATTGCTTAAAACTACCAAGAAAGGAATACCTTTCTGTTGGTAAATCAGATGGCTAGGAAATATTTTCCTAATTAGTATGTTATATTTATCTACTCCATCTGACAAGTAAAGGATTTTTTAAAGATTTTTAGTTTTTAATGTACCTAATGGTATAGTCCTCTCTTCTGATTGCTTAAAACTTCTAAGAGATGGCGCCACTTATCGTTCACTGCCTGAGCAGGACGATAAAACTGGTTATAAAGACTTGAGGCCTTTCTGTTGTTAGGTATGTCTGAGCTTACCCTATGCTGACGAGAACCAATAAGTTCGAAACCGGTCCATAGGTAGCAGCATCCTACCAACAGAAAGGTCTTCCTTTCTTGGTAGTTTTAAGCAATCAATTTAGTATTGTAGCGCTAACTGTGTTAGCCAAATACGGCCTTATAGTATAAGGTTTTAAATCAGATGGCTAGGAAATATTTTCCTAATTAGTATGTTATATTATTAAAGCTGCTTAATGTAACCAATGCATTGTGCAATGCATAACTCAATCCTCCGTCGGAGTTCCTGTTTTAAGTTGTAGTTCTTCACATTGTTATTAATTATAATAATAAATGCTTTCATTTTGGAAAATATTCAAAAATGCACATGCAACATTACTACATTACCTAGAACTCTATCATTCTTTCAAAAAAGGGGAAGTTCACGGCAGTGCGAGCTTTTATACTTGCCCTTGGAAGCAAGTTTGGTAAAAAAACAATTAAATAAACAAATTTATAAAAACAGATAATAGTGACAAACAAACTGGTGTATCAGTGAAAGAAATATAAAAAATGACGAAATTTTACACAGTCAGAAATTAATACAGAAGCAGGTAAACTTGAGACAATCGGAGGTTAACACATAATCGGGTAAAGTTTGTCTCAATCGGTACACTCAAATCATTTAGTTGAGATCGACACTTTACAAGCAAAAAAAGATGATAAAATAATTGTTGCACAATATTAAAACCTGTAATGTTTGAGAAGAAGTTTAGTTCTCCTTCCAACTAAAAGATGTTTCAAAAAATGCGGTTTTATGAGCTGGAGCAGTCAATCGTCCCTTAAGTCGAACATTAATGCCCTCGATGTCTCCCATAAACGAGACCTTTCCAAATAAGTAACTAGGTTTTTTATTAGATAATATTTTGCATGCATAATGCATGAAATGTACTTCTATGCCAGAGAAGCTGAAGACTTTTATGAGTCATATGCTCATATTTCCTAGTTCCGAAAATAAAATGAGCATACGCGTTTTTAAATCTTTGGATCTTGGCCGAAGTATCCACATCCAGACATGGACCATATATGGGTAAACAATAATTAAATTGTGATAACACTAGTGTTTCACACAATATTTTGTTGCTGTTTTGGTTGAGACAGTGTCGATGTGGAAACAAAAAGCGTAGAGCCCCATACGCCTTTTGCATATTTTTATTAGAATGCAAACGAAACCTCAAGGATCTATCCATTATTAAACCTAGGTCTTTAGTATTGTTCACAACTTCAATTTTTTGATTACTGATACTGATGTTTAAATTAGTTTTTATTGTTTCACAGTCTTTATTATTGCCAAATAAAAGAATAGTGGATTTAAATGGATTTAGTTTTAAGGAACGTTTAAATTATATTCTAGAAAGGGAGTCTAAATGTTTATTAATATCATAAGTTGATCAGTTTTTGAGATTTTTTAAAATGCTTATAGGTTTGAGTATCGTCAGCATATATGTGGATATTACAATGCTCAGCATATTTATAAAATGCACATGTGTGTAGAGTAAAAAGGAGAGGTGATAATTTGGATCCTTGAGGGACCCCAGTAGACACTGCTCTGTTGGAGGACAACGATTAGCCTAAACGAATGATGAGGGGCGTCACATGCCTTTCTAAAGTCAAGCAGAATTAGTGGGCTCAACTTACTCTGGTCGACGGCTCGGGCTATATCATCAGTAATTTGCAGCAGAGCAGTGGTACAACTATATCCTGGTCGAAATCCGGATTGCCCCGGTGGGAATATACTATTACTTTCGACATAAGCTCTAAGTTGACCCTCCATCAGTTTCTTGACAACTTTAGATAAGGCTGGTAATATACTGATTGACTTCAAATTAGTCAAACGCTTGGGAGTTTAAACCTTTGATATAGTCGCGCTTTTCCACGAAAGAGGACATAAACTATTTAAGGAAAACTGTGTTTATAGTTCTTATTAAATGTGGCAAAATATGTGAGCAACAAAGTTTAATCAAAATCGTTGAAAGATCATCAGTTCCCGCTTAACGGTTTTTCATATTTGTTAAAGTATCGTGAATCTTCTCATACGTGACTAAATTAAATGAGAATTCGGAATTGCAGAGTCTATTCCGCTCGTAATAATCTAACATTCCCTCTCGGTCCTGCCCCACTCTTGGTATACTGTCCAAAAAAGATGTAACTAATCTGATCCAGGTTAAAACGGATATTTAGACTGCTTTTTCCAATTTTGTTATTGATGGTAAGAGTTTTTAATTCCTTTAACAGCCCTTTTTGTTTGTTAATTCTTGTAATATGCTCAAGATATGCCTTCTTTTCGTTATTGATACTATGATTGGTAAGATTTCAAAGTTGCTTATAATAGTTAAAGTGTTCAGCATTTTTGGTTCTTCTTGATTTCGGTCTAGCCTCGCCTCTTAATGACATCATAACCTTTATATTATCTGTAAGTCACGGTGCTTTTTTTCTGTAGTTTTGGATGTTTTTATAGGTTGCCAAAGAAAGTAAACTTTGATTAAAAAAATCCACTTTGGCGCTGACATCGTTCAGGTAAAACACACTATTCAAAGGAAGGTATTGTAATTTTCTCATAAAAGCGTCCTGATCAAAATTTTTTAAATCCCTATAGGTATACAAAAAGGGTTGTAACTCTGGCTCCTCATAATCATAAAACGCTGCATGAATATTTCGAATGAGTTGGTCTCCGTTAGTAAGCGTTACCAGTGAATATGTCTTCATATATCCCCACATGACAAAGTCAAGTGGGTTGAGATCCGGAGATCGCGGTGGTCAAGCAATGGGACCACCACCAAAAACCATTAGAAATTGGGAAAGAATGATTGAAATAATTTTTGCTTAAATTTACTTGTACAATTCATATAGAAGTATCTCACATACCTCGGCGGCTATCCTGTATAGATACTTACTACTAACCACAAATTACTCAGTGTCAACATAATCAATGCAGGAAGCCACTAGGTTTATGGCTGATCAACAAATAACTGACAGTTATACGACGGTGTTTTAAAAAACATGTGCCATCGCTCGGTGGTAGTTATAGTAAGAATAAATAACTAATTAAATAAATAATAAACAAATAGTTCCCATCAACATTGCTTCGCAGCCGCTTTAATTTTAAAATTAAATGTGTAGAAAATAAAAAAAAAAAAACGGTTCATCCTTAATATTTTTGAGGCCGCTTAATATATCATTTTGAATTTTAGTAGATACTAACTAGGTATAAAAACACATTTGTTTAATAAAAAAGATTTGCTCTACATCTATCAGTGGCGTCCGCGCTCACATATAAGGTTTAAGTCGGCCAATAAATTTTGAAGTTATTAAGCCGTTTCCAGACTTTATACACAGGCTGTATTATAAAACAATGTTTAAATAGTTACTTTTGCACAGGTTCAGACTTAAATTAAAAATAAGAATGTGAAAATTAGTTGAACAGCGAGGTCTCTTTATTTTAGGTCTCTGTACTTAGCGAAGAAGGTGACGTGGATCAGCAAATGCTAGATGAAGCACAAAAGGGCGTGGCAACAATTTCTCTTAAATACCAGAATAACAGAGATAAAGTTCCGAGTAAGCTGTCTGAATTCCTAAATTTGAAATATCCACAATTCGATTTCAATGTGTTTTTAGAAGAACCTGAGGCCTGGTATGTCAATAAGGACTACAAAATAAATATTCGTTATGGTCTTGGTCTATGTGATAGTTTCGAAGAACTAAATTATTCCATTTTTGTAGTAAATAAAACTGTTTTGTCTATTAATAATGAAACTGTCGCAGAATAAAATAATTTTATGTTCATCTGCATAAATAGCTTTATGGTCAAATCTTAACAATAAAGGACGTACTTAACTACCTACTTTTTGATTTTAAAATGAATATATTATTATTATATAGGTTAGTCGAAGGGCCGTAGCCTGAAGTCGACGATGCAATTTTAAAGCTGACCTAATTGCGATTGCGGAATTGAGAATCTAATTTTGATTGACTGGATCTCGGGCTCAAGCCAAACTGACGATATGAGGTTTGTTCCAACACACTCGGAAACCGTACATTGTACCATTCGGCTCATGCGCAGAAAGAGAAAAGCACTTAAACGAACCGGGCGTACCTGGGGCCTTATACTCCAAGTTAAGCGAAGTAAATGGTCCTACGAGTGATGTGACCAATCCCATCACCGATCCATTTCTCTCGGTTGCATAATTCCGTATTCTTCAAAATATGAACATCCATCAAATTTTGCAGCAGCGTTGCCGCATTTAACTGGTTTATTATAACTATTTGGTAGTTAATTATGAGTTATTCTCCTCTAGATTCCAAGGTCGTAAATAATAATCACCCCTTCCCTTTGTGTGTGTCTGATTTTTGACGTTTTTTTATTATTTTTTAAGTTTTAAGTTAAAACTTGGTTAAAATTACTTAAACATTTTACAAAATGGACCAAATATTGAAAAAAAAACGAGCCAGGCCCGTAATAAAGGTCCAAAAGGACTTATTAGTAGAATTTATGGCAAAACATCCAAACTTATGAAGTGGTAGATTCACCACGGATTTTACCTTTAAAAAGGCCAAACAATTGTGGATAGAAATAACAGAAACCCTAAACGCTATACCCAGTGGCTCTACGAAAGATTGGCATCAATGGCGCAAGGTAAGTTTAAATCTTCATTTTATAAAGAACAATTAATTATCCTTTATTACTTGCAGACATGGCAAGATTTTAAAAAGAATGCAAAATCAAGACGCACTCAATTAAATTTTTACGCTAACCAAACGGGAGGTGGGCCACCAGCTCCAGATATACTAAAATCTGAGGACAGTCAAGTTCTAGATTTATTATCGGACACCGAAATTAATGGGATGTCTGTACCAGAGTCGACCATAGATTTTGGATTTACAGATGACGAAAGTAAATCTTTAATGCCTAGCAGCCACCAAGAAAATGTAAGTATTAATAATTATTAATGCATTTTTTCCATATACCTAATCTAGACACAAAATAAATGCCAACTATAAAATTTGCCATACGCTTAGACCCCTTTCAGACAGATAGGTACTGTATGCGAGATACAGGTATCTCAGATACAACTCTAACAAACGTTTAAATGGAGGTGTTCACACGACGCATACTGTATCGCGTCTATATACTGCATGCTATTTCTATGTCTGAGAGCATACAGTATCTGTGTCTGAAAGCAGGAGTCCTAAAGTTTATGTATTTGGGTAGACCCCTACTGGACCATGGTAACCGAAAATATGCTGTGACCATGGTGCAGCCATTTATTTATTTAAAAAACAAAGTGCAAGGTAAGTTTATTTTAGCTTTGGAACTTTTTATAGTGGTGCATTTGTTTGTCCATGAGTATATTTGTTGCCGGTTAAAGTCCTACTTTTATGTATTTACCAAAACTTGATGATTTAAAATTATTATTTCAGTTTACATTTCAAACTATTAACACCGAAGTAGATGTACATGTGGTCGAGTTAACAGGAAATGAAAGTGAGGAAAAGAATTTAGAAGACCATACATATAACTTGAGTCATCCGACTCCTTCATCAAGCAAGATGGTTAAAACTCCCCTTAAATTAAACAAAACACGCAGGTTAGAAAACTCTTTGAAAATTTCTCAAGGATTCTTAAAAAGAGTTAGTAGGAGGGATGAAATTTTAGAAAATTATTATGCTCCGAAAATGAATTACTTAGAGCATAAAAAAAAATATGACTTACAGCATTTAGTGCTGTTGGAAAATCAAAATAATATAAATAAAAAGATTTTAGAGACTCTCACTTTCATACATGAGCAAAATTCACCTCAACCAAATTTTAAATAAGTTTTTCATTATTACTTAGTTGCAAATATTTTTGTTCTTAGCAAGTAGCCAAGCAAGCGCACTTATTTAAGGCTACAAAATTAGTATTTTTAGGCTTCTTCAGTATGAGTTCCTTCTAGAAGACATAAAACAAAGTTATATATTTTTGAATACTTATACGTTAGTTATTCTAAGTTAGTTACCTTGAAGGCCCAAATTAAAAAAATACAGTTGCTTTTATTTATTTCATAGTTTAAGTATTTGATGTTATGCATATTACCTACTTTAAACAGAAAGTACCTAGGTATATACCTACTACAAAGTTTATTTTTCAATGTAGGCATATAGTTAGTTGAAAAAGGGGAAAAATTATAGTTAGTTGTTCAAAGTTGATTACCTCGAAAGCCCAAGTCAAAAACGAAAACAGTATCTTTTATTTATAAGTTTTTCATGTTATATATGATAAGTACTTTCAATAGCAAGTTCCTATACCAAAATGTGTTATATGTTAGAAGGGTGTAGCTCTACTATTAATAATTATAAAAGGAATATTAAATATCCCTTATGTACCTAATTATTCCATGTTGAATTTGAAATCATAAAATTTATGGTTTAAATCAGTTTTTCTGATTTGAACACGCGCATAAAGATGCTTTTTTCTTTCGAAGGAAATACAAATTTATAAATGGGCCCAAATCAATCTTTGAGCAATTATTTTGTGAAGTTTCAAAAGTTATTTTAAAATTTTCTTTTAAAAATCAATTTTGGGATTTTTTAAAACTATTCTGTCGTTTCGAAAAGAAAATTTTGAAATAATTTTTAAAACTGATTGCCCATAGATTGATGGAAGCCAATTTTCAGATCTTTATTTCTGATTTCCACATAAAAGTATTTCAAAAAAGCTATGTAATACCTATACTTTTTGTATAAAATAAATGTCCGTCCCATAAATAATAATATATTATCCATTTTTTATTGTTTTTTTTTTTCCTTTTAAAGAAGTAAAACAGCTATACATACATAACCATTAGTTTATTATTTATTTAAAAATATAAAAAGAATAAACATTATTACCTAAGTAATAATAATAAAAAAATTAACTCATAAAATGATTTCTAATAATTTGTCTTTGTAGTTGCCTTCCAGCTAATAAATCTGCATTAACTCTTCTCACTGCCTCATCGTTTTGATTTTCTGGATAATTGGGATTGATAATATATATACCAAAATCCAAATCGACGTCTTCATCATCCTCTGGCTCCGGAATATTATTTTCAATGCAGATATTGTGTAGTATGGTGCATGCAATTATTATTTTGGCTGCTTTTTCTGGCATATAATGCAATACCCTGTGGCGTAGAAGACATCTAAATCTTGTTTTTAAAACTCCGTTACACCTCTCTATAATACTTCTTACAGTTTTTAAACGGTTATTCATTTGTTCTTCTGGACCTGGTTCAGGATCAGTCATTACCGTTTGCAACCAGGGTCTTAAAGGGTATCCTAAAAATAAAATGATTTTTAATAAATTAAACCATTTCAGGTCATAAAAACCTAACCATAATCCCATTCAACATACTAGTATTGTGTTGATATATATATAAGACATTTTTTTTATCCATATTTGTCCTGGACCTACACATCTAAAAACAATTAATTATGGACGTTTCCTTACAGTCAGATAACAAAATTCTAACTTATTAGTATTACTAAGAGTAGTAGGCATTGTTCTGTTGTAATAATTTATTCACTTTTTAATATTTATTTATCGGATAAGTACCAAATTTATAACCATCTATACATAATGTTGCTTCATGACTTGCCAATATTTAAGGTTGTGATCCTCGAGTAATTTTATGAAGAAAAGTTCATATAAACATATTATGTCCGCAACTGCTACAATTTTGTGTTCAAGTTTGTTGAATTTTTTTTTAAACATTCGGTACTTTTTAATATTAAGGAAAGACTTTCGTTGTGACTACCTTTTCTTCATAAAATGACCTGAGAAATCACCCATTAAAATATAATATACTCGTCATAAAGAAATGTCCTGTATATTCTGGTTACTTACCCGAATCTCCTAAAAGAAAGAAGGGCTCTGGATAAGTTCTATAAATTTGCTCCATAACTGTAGAAACGTTCGAATTTTGCCATATGAAAGCATCATGACTGCTACCGGGAATTCTTGGATTTACATTCATTATCTTTAAATTTTCATCGCATACCTACAATATATTTGGGTTAATAGTAATAGTTTTTTAAGATAATAATATTCACATAAGATTCTACAAATTACCAAATTAAATTTTACTGATATATAAACAGCATATTATATACTATATACTGTAATATCATGAAAAATATTGATTACTTACCAACTGTACATTAATGGAGTGATATTTTTTCCTGTTCACATATATATGTTCATCTTCCTTTGGTGCTACTATGGCCACATGTGTGCAGTCTATACACCCTACAACACCGGGAAACTGATATTTTGCATAAAACCTAAAATAGATAAAACGAATGAACGAAAAAATAAAATAAATAAATCGCTAAAAAGAAATTTTTATGATGAAAATAAAAAATAACCCTGTACCTTACAAAATAAACATTATAGGACAAAATTTAAATATAATTATATTATATCTTTATACGAACTTTTATGCTTAAAATTAGCTTGAAATTTTTTGCATTTACTTGAACACTCTGTAATATATTGAAAAACTCTCTAAATTTTTAAAAAAATATGTATCATCTGAACCTAAATAATTACAATTAATTTTGGGAATATTAATAATAATTAAAACAACCTATTACCTGGTTCTCAATTGCTGCAGTTCATTGATATTTTGAGGAAATCTGATGAATTGTTCCATAATTTCCCCACTGACTGACTGACACTAGCTTGCGTAACACCAATAAATAAATTTTTACCAACCCCTTCTTGGTAGCCACCTTGACCATAAAAATGTAAAGCTACAAGTACCTAAAAAATAAGGAATAAGTTACAGAACTTATAATTAAGTTTATTTTCATCCCGATTTTCATTAGTTGCTCATTGATTCCAAATAAAACCATAAATAGGTACCTAGGTACCTACCTTTGTCATTGTTTTAAATTATATTGAATCAAAATTGTAGTTACAAAACCAGAGCACCTGACAGAACACTATTCATTAAAAATAATTTTATGTTTCCTTTATATAAAAAAATATTTTCTGTCCATAGTAGGAATACACTTAAGTATAAGGTATAGTTATAAAGGAAGGTAGTGATGTTTTCGTCTTACCTTTGTGTCTATACTAAGCGCAGAAGCTCTTGTTGCAGGAGTCATATATGGGGTTAATATGATTATTAATTGCCTGGTCAAGTCCTTACTAAGGCGAAACGTTTTGATAAATGATTTATCTGATAACATAAAAGCATCTTGTTTGTCAAAAAATTGTCTTTGTGGCCGAACCATATTTTCCTCTGCCTCAATCAAATCATTGAGTACTTGGTTAATTACCAAAACTTCCTCTAAATCCATAATGAAACATTTAAAAAATAAAAGTAAATATAACACAAAAATCGACTACCAAACGTAAAATGAAACAAGTTTGAGGTTAACTTAACATTTGCTTTGGATTTCCTCTTTTAAACAATGTATTACGCATGATTCTCACGATATGAACCCTCTTCTACTGGTTGCGAGCAAGAGAAGCGAGTTCTCTTGGTTTTCATGCGAAGTGATCAATCGCTTAAAACCAAGAATACGTCATAAGCCAGTTTGTGGAGAACAACGCTGACAGTTCTCATGAAATGATCGTTCTCCTGACTGGAGAATAAGGCCCCTGTTGAGAAGAGGACATCCTCACTGTTTCAATAAGCTACAATTTAAAATTTTCTTTTAACTATAAAGCCGCGTACTCACTGAAAAAGCGAGCAAGAGTGAGCGAGAGCAAACGAGAATAAAATTCACCTAAGCAATTTCTTCGGTGTGGACGCTTTAGCGAACATGAGCGCGCAAGTAAATGATCGCTCGATCGCGTTCTCTCATGATCCGGCAGTTGTCGCTACATCAAAGCAAAATCGCGTTTATGCTTCTTTAGTGTAGATGCATAGTAAAACGTAATTTGCTCTTTTCGTTTTATTTTGCAAGTAGAAGCGTTGAGTTGGTTTTACAGTGTTCTAGTTTTGACAATGGAGTAGTAAGTTGCAAAAGTTTTTCAGAATCTAGTAGTGACATCCGGAAAAAATTTTGAAACGATTTGTAATATTTTTCGATGTTTAAGTCCCGCAACATACGACTTCCGCTATACGTTTTTCTGCTTTTGAAAATACGTGTCATATACCACCGTCGTATTCTGCTCTCATTTTTGTTCTTTTATTTAATAAATCATCGAGCACAATAAAACAGCATTTGTCTAAAGCAACTCATTTGAATCGGCCATATTCTGTTTCCAACTTTCGGATCTTTCTGCGAACACAAGCTTAAAAGCAATAATTGTCCAGTGTAAAGACTTGGTTCAGCAAGCAATACAAGAAAAGAAAAACGTTAACGAACGGTTGCTCGGTTGGTCTGTACGCACATATAAAGTGTACAATAGCAAAACACAATATTAGTTTTGACCGCATTGATAATGTTAATAATAAACTATTCAACGCCCACAAAAAAAACACTTGCTACTAATGGGCCCCATACACGATCATACAATTCGCACAACAGAGAGCGTTGCGCAAACATTTTGATCTTATATGCTGTTCTTTGAGCTGTTGCCTCATAGTTAGAGGAATTTCAAACCCGCCTAAAATTATTGCAACACATACCTTCATGCAACGGGTTTGAGCATGTATGTGGATCTTTGAAACTGTTGTACTACAGTCTCTGACATTGCATGCTACAGTTGCTTCATTTGTGTTAATTAAAGGAAAAAAATTGCCATATCTAGAGCTGGAAATAAATAATTTTTGTGAGTATTTATACGGATGTATCACGATTTACCAGAATTATAGAAAGTGAATTTTATAAAAATAGAAAACTAAAAAGTGCAGGTTATTATTAATTAGTAGAAAAAATTAAATAGATAGATCAAAATGTCGACCGAAATATAATCGGGAAAAAAGTAATGGCCTTCTTACTGCATATCGCAGAAAACTAAAATAGTTACCGGAAGCTCGAGCGCTGGAACGGATAATTTGTATACAGAGTGGCAAGAAAGTCGCGCATAATGCCTTTAACTTTTGAATTAAATCGTATACGAAAAAGTGACCTTTATGAAAGTTGTTCAGTAAATCATTCCCCACAATTCTACCTGCATGAATTTTTTCTGTCATTTCTGGTTTGGTTGCCATAGAGACCAACTTACTTTTTTAAATGGAACCTGCATATGATTGCATATTTGGATTCTACTGGAAAAACTCTGAATTTTTTGTATTTCAAATTTGTATTTCTTTAAAATTGTAACAAACTTTATAGTTACAAAATAAATAGTCTAAAAAATTGAACAACTTAATATCTGCATTATAAACAAGTGAAACCTTTTCAGTGAATCAGGTGTTCAAAATGATCACCATTTTCTGCTAAGCAGAGCGCAAGTCGATCACTGAACCCGTCTACATCGCTCAAAAGGAAGTCCTCTAGAATATCCCGAATTTCAGCACTAATTCTGACTTTCAAAGATTCTAAGTCATTTGGAGGGTTAACGTAGACTTTGATCTTTAAGTGACCCCGCAAAAAGAAGTCGAGCGAGGTTAAGTCCGGGGATCGCGCTGGCCAGTCAATAGCACCTCTTCTGCCTCTCCAACGTCCTGGAATTGTTCGCTAATGTATTGTCTAACATTTGCTGTATAATGCGCAGGTGCTCCATCTTGCTGGAACCATACCTGCTCGTTTATACTATTATTTACACCCGGTAAAACCATTTTCCAAGAAGGAATTATGTGATTCCTGAGGAGGTCCAAATATTTTCCGCCATTCAAATAACCATCTATGAAGAAAGGTCCCACAATATGTCTACCAACTATGCCCGCCAAAACATTAATTTTTTCGGGCCTCTGAGTTAGACCTTCCTGGAACCAGTGAGTATTCTCGGCAGACCAATAACGATAACTGTGTCAATTAACAATGCTATTTAAATGGAAAGTAGCTTCATCCGAGAAAATGATATTTGTTGCAAAGTTATTATAGTTATTGCATCTTTCCATCATCAGCTCACAAAATTCAGCTCTTCTATAATAATCGTCCTCGTTTAACTCGTGCACCAACTTTATCTTGTAGGGATGCAACTTCTGCTGCTTAAACAAATTTTTCACTGACTGATTAGACACATTAAAATCCATTGCCATTGTCATGATATCCAAAACTTTGTCTCCCCGGTTGCTGTTTTAGGTCGACCTGATCTAGCGGCTTCCCTAACACTGCCTGTTTCTCGAGATTCCTTTAGCACTTGACACACCGTTGACTTGGCAACCAAACCAGAAATGACAGAAAAAATTCATGAAGGAAGAAATGTAGGAAATAATTTACTGAACAACTTTCATAGAGGTCGCTTTTTCGTATACGAGGTAATTCAAAAGTTACAGGCATTATGCGCGACTTTTTTGCCACCCTGTACATCGTCACTATGATACTTTGATAAAATTGGTTTGTTCCAACACACTCGGAAACCGTACATTGTACCGTTCGGCTCATTTTTCAAAATTTTCTTTGACGCATGCTGTATGCATAGTATCGTACAACAACAGTTTGCGCAAATTGTTTTACTCTGTATGGGGCCCTTAAGTGTACGTTCAATCTGCATGATATGCGATGCTGGACTACTGAAACAAATAAAATTATATAATATGGGACTGTTTATATAATCAGATAGGGAATTTTATTCCGCTAACATTGATATTCGCGCGAGAAAAATGTAAATCAGAACTTATCGATGATGCCCCAATTAACACACTTGGATTATGTCAGGAAACAGGCTGGATCACTGGCAAACTAAAATTATTTTTAAAATTTAATTTTCGTTTCGTTTAGTTTTTGTTTACTTATTACGGATCGCCCAAATAGACGCATGGGTGGAACCATAATTCTGGTCAGAAAACACATATCTGCGCAAGTTGTGCCAGGTCTGAATAACTGTCCCCATATTGAGGGACTTTGATTTCAAGAAGACTAAAAAATAATCAACGCGCATACCTGGGATCGGTTTACTGTAGTCCGTCCGATTTCTCAGGAGACTGTCAAAACTTCTTAGCAATAATAATAGAACACTTATAAGTTCTGACCTCAAGGCCAAATTCACGGTTTGAAGTTACAGGTATTCAAAATCAAAAGGGTCCCACAATATTTAATTTTTCCGAAGCTTTAAATTACCACAACCTACCGCCGTAAGGGCATACCCACCTGCTTGGGCGTGATCTTCCTATTATTCTGGACGTTCTTGTGATCACAAATTCACTTCATCTATCACAGCCGGTAGCCGTCTGTGATATTAACTCAGACCATATATGGAACCGACAAGTTACAGACCCATCAGTCTGCTCTCTAGCCTGGGTAAAATAATGGAAATAACTATTTTTCGCTTAAATGACTTCGTTTTTAAGCGAAATGTATTGCCTGACGAATAGCTTGGATTCACAGCCGAACATTGCACAGTCAGACAAATAAGAAGTATTGCTTCAAACATTTTAAATGGCTTCAACAGACAAGCCCATACCGGAGCGATTTTCTTTGACGTTAGTAAAGTTTTAATAAGGTCTGATGACATAACGGTCTCATACTGAAGATGATAAGACTTCAAGGTAGTAGCCTCTTTTCTTGAGCATAGAAGTTTAGCAGCATCGTCAGAGAGCGTACTCTCCTTAGCTTCAGGGCAAGAGTGTCATAAGACTCACCTTTCTCCGCGATGCTGTATAATATACAGCGTGTCCAGAAACCATCTTAACATATGGGAAACCTTTTTATTTTTAACTTTACGAAAAAAAATTATTCTTCATAAAAAGTTCTGCTTGTTGATAAAATAACATTCAAATCAAAAGTTTTGAGCCAGCACATACGGGGTGTTCAGAAAGTCAATACTATTAATACCGTAAATGGAAAACTATATTTAATAATTTTAATTACAAAGTACAATAATGAAATACTACACTAAGCTTCAACATGACCACCGTTTTTTTTCATACAAACGGTTGTACGTCGTGAAAATTCCATTACTACATTTCTAACCATCTGAGGGGAAATTTCTTGGACACATTCTCTGATAATTCTCTCTAAATGGTCTATGTTCTCGAAAGGTCTGTGGGTATACACTTTTTGTTTTAAAAATCCCCATACGAAAAAATCCAGAGGTGTTAGATCAGGTGACCTTGGTGGCCAAGCAAATTCTGATCTTCGTCCAATCCATTTCTGTGGAAATGTCCGGTTTAAGAATTCTGTCACTCTTGCAGAGCTGTGGCATGGAGCGCCGTCATGTTGGAACCAAAGTGTTTGTCTTATATTCATTGGTAGTCCATGAAAAAATTCAAATAATTCCGTGTCCAAAAAGTTCAAGTAAATTTCACCGGTAATATTTTCTCGAAAAAAGTACGGCCCTACAATTTGGTTCCTAAAAACGCCGCACCAAACATTTGTCTTGAAAGAATACTGGTCACGACACTCAATTACAAAATGGGGATTCTCATCACTCCACCACCTACAGTTTTGAGAACACACTACTCCATTTGAGGTGAACATCGCCTCATCTGAAAACAATAATTTTCTTGCGAATAGTGGGTCATCTTCTACCTCACCTTGAAACCAAGAGCAAAACAAAAATCGTGAATCAAAATCTCTAGGCTGCAGTTTGTGAAGAAATTTTGGCTTGTATGGGTAAAAATTATTTTTCCTTAAAATAACTTGGGCAGTGGACTTTGTAACAGGTCGTGGAACAGTTTGTGAAATATTTCTCAATGATATTTTAGGATTTTCCACGACAGCTAGCAAAACATTCAATTGGGTATCTTCGTCCGTACGCCAAACCTGATGCTTGTCAGAAAATTTATTACTTACAGACCCGGTATTTTTAAATTTATTAAAAATATCTCCAACCGTTACATGGATAATAATTTTATTTGGATATCTTGCATTAAAAATTTGAGCAGCCTCTCTGTACGTCTTGTAGTGGTCTCCAACAATTAACACTATTTCAACTTTTTCCTCGATTGTAAATTTAAGCACCATATTTAATTAAAAGGAGACTGTCCGCCTTGACAAATAAAATAATTAGTTGTCATGGTTTCATTTAGTTTGCCAAGGCGTGCTGGACCTACTAAACGAGAATGAATACCGCTTCTTAAAATCTTGCTCGCCCTTTTCTGAAAAATTCTGTGTGATAATTAGAGAAACTATGGAATCGGGAAAAACAACAACATTACGCCACAGTATCTTTGTTTTAAGCTAAGTCGCCTTTCGAATGGCAACTTTAGACCATTTATTATATTTTTGACAATATCGAAAATTGTCATTAAAAAAAATTGATCAGAACCAAAAACCACGTTTAAATTACAATTAGGTAATGCAATGAAAAATTAGGTTTTATTATTTTTTACGAATTTTTCTTCCACAATCAAAACAATTTCAATTTTCTCCTCAGAAGTTAATAACGCTATCATTTTTATGTTTTATAAATTTTAACGCGTTTTGACGGTTGCTGTCAAACATTTCTTGCTATCAACAATTAATTTGTATGTTACAACCATCCTAGATTACATGTAACTACAGTTAAATTTGCATTGTTATTGTAGACAGACGTTTCAAAAAAGACGAAATAATTTTTTCAAGGTAAATGGGCGCAATTTCATATTTGAACGTGGTTTTTAGTTCTGATCAACTTTTTTTAATAACAATTTTCGATATTATTAAAAATAAAGGTACTTTACTTTTAAGCCAAATTCATATTTTTTGACTTACCTCGTATACGCCTGGGAGAATTTAATATCTGATAGTTGCATTTTAGGTTATAGACCATGCAGAACTTTTTATGAAGAATCACTTTTTTTCGTAAAGTCTAAAATAAAAAAGTTTCCCATATGTTAAGATGGTTTCTGGACACGCTGTATATACACATGACATTCCACGCGATAGACAGGCCCAGCTATATCTGCTGGCCGATGATACTGCAATTACGACTGCAATTGAGCTCCACCAAAGTTAACCTATTTAAGGTACTAGTCAGGACAGTTCTAACTTATAGTGCACCCACGTGGTGCAACACAAGTAGGGCTGAGCTAAATAAGTTCCAGGTTATTTAAAACAGGGCTTTAAAACTGATCGGGGATATCTTCCGTTACACGATGAATCGAATACTTCATGAAGATTTCCGAATTCGGCCTCTGGACGAATTTCTCCTTAAAATTATTACAGACGTATTGATAAACCCTGAAATCACCAACTTCCTAAAGGCTATGATCTTTACCTACTATCGGTCAAATTTAATAGTAGAGATGAACTAAAATACGGTTGAGAAGCACTAGAGCAGCAGAGAGGCACTGTACCTATGTTAAGATATAACGTATCTAAGGCGCCATGCTGCTGCATCACTAATACTTCCAGCCAGATAACAAGACACACAGATTCATAAAGGCAAGAAATGCCAATTTTAAATTTTTCTTAAATGATAAGGTGTAAAAACCGAACGAAGATGCAACTGATGTTAAAGGTTTTACCCCTGATCTAATTCAATTCAAGAACGTACGATACCGTATAATGACTTCAAATAAAGAACAAACACTCGAAGCATCAAGGTTGCGTATCATCAGGATGATCCTCAAACATCAACAATAAAAACAACCTTTAAGCTGTCAAAACAAAGAAAATAAAGATTTGAATTTTGCCGAAAGTTTATAGAGAATATTATGCCCATACTAAAGGAAACGAGATCTGAAAAGAGGCGTGTCAGTTTTGACATCAACACCAAATTTTGAAAAATTAAAAATAAAGGCAGATGAGAATCGCCTCATTCTGAAATGTCGTAGTAAAGACTAAATGGTATGCAAAAATTTAATGGAAACTGAAACACAAGAAAGTGATATAGAAGATTCCGAGAAATTGCTTTTATACCAAATTAAAGCTTTTTTAAAAGGTTAACCATTTTAAATTTCCTATTTTTACCAGGCAAAACGTATTAAATCGATTTTCAAGTTCAAACCCTTTGAAATTGGTTAAATCGATAAATAATGAAAATCTCAAAAATTCTTGAAAGTACCAAATTACTCTCTTCGCTTTTCATCGTAAAATCAAATGAAATAGAGATATTCTTAAAAAACTAGATCCATCCTTAAATACAAGATGGTGCCGGTGCCACCATGAGTTGGTTGTATAATTTTCGAATTTATGGTTTTTTCGGCAACCCCAAATTATTCTTAGAGAATAACGTCCCTTGACATTAATGTTCAACTTATATTACATTTTTGTCTTATTCTGTTATTGTTGTTGTTAACATTATTTTAGCCACGTTTCAGGCCATAAGTCTAGAGCGAATAAAGGTATCGATATACGGCAAAATAAAACTCTTTTTGTATTCTTTGAGCCTATTAAAAAATATTCCATTTATTTTCTAGAATCAGCATCTAATTTTACTAATGTAGAAAAATGTAGATAACTTGAGAAATTATGAAATAAATGAAAACCATTTTTCAGAAATATCACAAATACTGCTATCTTTCAAAACTGTGTTCTTTCAGAATACGAGGCAGTTTTTCCTCATTTATCTTCGGACTGAACGCATTGCAGAAAAGAAAATTATATTCCTATTTTTGTAGAAAACTTCAGGTTTTAAGTTTAAACTAAATTAGGTCTGTCTGGTTAGTCGATTAATTGCACAGTCAGAATTTCAGGCATATTATGGCCGCAGGCAATCCATTTGTTACAATCGGAAACCGGCAAGGCTTTGTGAAAGTTTCCCTTCGGACAATATGTTTTTAGGGCGTTGGAAGTTTAATGTCGATGTGATTAATTAGATCTAGGTTTTCTTTTTTCTTTTTGGCTTACGCCAATGATGGGAAGGTAATTGTTATCGAACGATGCATAGCAAATAGTGCCACAAGAATCAATAACAATCATAATTGTAACAGAGAAGTAGGTCCGATATCAGGTAGACCTCTTGCGCTCGGGCGTTGGAAGAAATTAAAAGCAGGTATCCCTCAGTGCCGCGCCATAAGCTATTCTACCAGTGTTTGGTTAGTGAATAATTGCGATAATAAAAGCTTAAATCTAAGCTTCTATATAGCCTAGGCTCAAGCCGGCCCTCTCAGGCAGCGTTTAAATATAAAACACACGAGGCCAAGGTCATAGCAGACAGCATCAGGCCTCTCTTTATTTTAGTCTTCTTACTGGTATTTATTTTTGTGATATGGCGTACAACCAAGGTGAATAATAATAATAAAAAGTTACTTAAATGTAATAAATGAAAACATTAACCCATATATGCCTAAAAAGAGGATTCAATGAATTTACTAATTTTTTTTATGTAAACTTACTAAACATAAGACACAGTTAAGTTAATTGTTGTTTATATAAAAAAAAGTTATACATTGGTTTTGAGTATGTACTAAATGTAGGACATTAGGAATATACGCTGCTATTATAATATTATGGAGTATGATATGATATGAAACATTTAACATGTATACCAATATTACATTTTCGACATCTGGTTGTGGTTCTGATATGACACTTAGCACATCGGGTTTGTTTGTCCTGAGGCATGACCAAATGGTTCAATTGGTCATATCTCAATGTCGGTATCTGACTAGATCTACCTCGTTAATACACAAACTCTTTCTTATTTTGCCCCAGGATAGTGATAGCTACGAACGCTTCTTCTGAATCCTAACTGATCCATTGTATTACCCCCTTTCTTATGAATATGCCAAGCATTTGTTAAGGCCATGTCAATACAGTGGGAGATTAAAGAAAAATACCATTTTTTGCCTCTAATTTGAACACGATATTGGGTAATATTTTGATCCGACCTGTCAACCCCTCCCATATTTTTATTATAAAGTTTGACAACTTGCGGTTGATCTCCGTATATAAATTTTTTATCTTTTTGAGAGTATCGTTTTACTAAATTTACTGGCTCAATCCCGCCTTTGGTAGAGCCAATGGTGACGATGCGATTATCATTCCAGTTCAAGGAAATAATCTTGTACTTTTGCGTTGTCAAACTTTCCTCGTTTTTCTTTTTTCATGCTTGGTGTATCTTGTAAAATAGACATTGATATTCTATTTTCAAGAATAGTTCCGGTGCCGTATATACCTTTTCCTTGTAAACTCTCCAACAAAGAAGCAGACGAGAAGAAATTATCGAAGAAAAAGTGAAATCCAACATCTGCCCACTTGCTCCTAAGCTAATCAGCATGACTAGGTACAACCGTTACGCCAACTCCTAATGGTTTATATCTATCATTTATATAAGTTGCAGCATCTTGATATGGTTAGAACCAATTGATGTATCCAAGACGACTTGTGCCAACCCAAAGTTTAAACCCATAATGAATTGGTTCTCCATGAATGAACTGTTTGTAGCCATGACGTCCATTATTAGGAACCATGGCTTTATCGATACTATGATGTTCTGCAAGAGATGCATTTTCTAAAAATTTTTTGTTTACATGACTGACGATTGGCCTAAATTTCGTAAACTTATCAGACTGATCCAGGGTAAGATTATTCGAAAAATGAATATGGGTCATGATATATTTAAATTTGTCTCGGGACATTGCTTAAGAGACGAGGAAATTGTGTGTATCTTTCGAATTTTCCCAATACATTCTTCTTCGTGGAACTGAAAAAAGGCACTCAAAATCAGTTTACCAAAAAAACATTTGATTTCGGATTTATCAAGAGTTATAATTCTGTTTTTTTTTGTTGTGAATATCGATTCGTTTCCTCTACAATTTTTAACAAAATATCGTCATCAAAAAATTGAAAAGAAAGTTCATTTGGGGTTTGATCTGGTTGCAGAATATCGGAAGTATCCAAAGGAAAAACATAATCGTTAACTTGTAACTCTTCTTTCACATAACGGTAAACGGGTTTCTTTTTCAAATTACTTCCACTTTTGTTATTACTTTGACTCTTCTTCCGTTTTCTAATTTGGGAGAGTGGTATTTCATCTTTAGAACTCCAATGCTCTTCTGTAGTTTTGAAATTTATAACAACCTGGCTTTGCATTTGGCTGGCTGGTAAATATTAATGTTTATTTGATCCTCACCAGTTATGTTACCACATGCGTTAACAGGTGGGAGCAAGGTGGTTGATTCGACTTCAATTTCTTCATCCTATATCATAGCTAGTGCCTCATGTAACGAAAACCCGCTAAAATAAATGAAAAACTATTAAAATAATATAACATTTTTTAAATCATAGGACGTGCGATATTGTTAAATTATCTAAAATGTGTCGAAAAATTAATAATCGCTTATTTTCCTAATGTACTATAATAACCCGTATTCCAACTCGAGACCTACAGAATTGTATGAAAGAATTACAACACTTATATGAAGAACTAAGAGGTGTTCAATAAAGTTTTCATAAAGCAACGGACGCCGTAAAGGAGAAAGAAACAACTTTTGCCGATACATTAAACGATTTGTTTGATATCGTTCACGCAAACGTATACAGCCCTATGATCAAATGCTCAGTCGCACTTCAATCTTCGAAGTGTGCAGTCGCTGACAGTGACAGTAAATCGCTCCTGTCAGTATTTCGATTTTCAAGAAATTTGTCAAAAAATAATTTTCATCTGTCAGTCAAAAAATAATAAAATTGTATTAAATTTCCATACAAATGGAAGCGCAAGGCGGGGGGGGGGGACCGGCCAGAGGACGTGTTCCTACCCATGTCGGATGATGAAATTATGCCGCAGACGACTTTATCAGTAGAGCAGAGAATTGAAGCTTGCGAGAAGAGGATGGAAGCGAAATGGAAGAAATTACTGGACGAAAACAACGTTAAATGGATAAATAAAATGAGGCAGATGCAAAAGGATAGTTTCACGAGAGCAACGGAGGTTAAAGACTTAAATAAAATGATAGGGGAGTTGAAACAAGAATTAAGTAGGTATCGCACTAATCCAGACACAGACGAGCTAAACTTTAATGTAAATTCACAAATAGATGCTATATTTAACAAACAACAAACAAAACCAATATTAAATGATACTGAAAAGACCTCTGCCAGCAAACTTAATAATAAACAACTCGACATAAATGCGATAGTCATAGACAAGGCCGAATCAGGCATGGAATGCGATTCAGAGGTTGATTCGGACAGTAGCGAGCAGTGGTCTAGTCAGGTATCTAGAAAGACAAGAAAGAGACAAAATGTTAACCCTGATAACGCTATTACAAATAGCAAGAAAGTAGCCGGTAGTTCTGCTTGGCCTAATTTACCAAAATCGAGCAACAAAGCCTTACAAAATCACTTGACACAGAAAACGTCACAATCTGTCAATACCCAAGCAGAGCTGCCAGCACGAGCAACAAACACGCTTAAACACGTCAAACCAGTCGTCAATGATGTACTGGAGACCAGCGCTCCCAAGTTGAGAGTTCCTCCAATTGTCATTAGAGATAAAAGCAAATACAATGATATTTCGGGATATTTGCGATCAGTCAAAATTGACTACGGTCGCGCTGTCACTGTGCCAGAGGGTGTAAAAATACATCCACCCACGCCGGTGGATTACCACAAAATTATTAAATACTTAACATTGAAAAATCTCTATCATTACTCGTTCAGATTTCAGGACGAAAAAGAGTTACATGTTGTACTCAGAGGCGTCCTGGAAACCTGGACAAAAGATAAAATAAAGGATGACTTAAAAGAATTAGGTTTCAATCCCACAAGGGTAATACGTTGGCACAGTCGCAGCGGCGCTCCACTGCCTCTGGTGTCGGTTTTTTTACCGAGATAGGAAAAATCAATTTATGAACTAAGGTTTTTAGACCAAATGTGTGTTAAAGTCGAATCGCAACGTGCGCGCGCTACCATTTCCCAGTGCCATCGTTGTCAGCTGTATGGATACTCTCAATTTCGATGCACAGCTCCCATCAAGTGCCTAAAGTGTGCATTGAGTCATTTTTCTTACGAGTGCCCAAAGCCTCGCGAAGAAAAGGCCAAATGCGCAAACTGTGAGGGTAAACACCCTGCTAATTACATCTGTCCTCGTCACCCGAACAATTTGCGCAAAAATGCGCCAACTAGCAACAACAGCGCGCCAAGGCGGAACAATACTTTTAAATGGGGTCAGCAAGACAACAGTAAACTGGCTAATGATTGCAGTGGGAATAGAGCAGACCTCCCCTCACAGGGATCGAAAGCAAAACCAAACGCACTGGAATCAGCGTTACAAACCACAATGCAAAGCTTCCTTGCACAGTTTTCGAAAATAATGGAGACTCAATTGAAAAATATCGTAAATACTTTTCAGGAAACCGCTGGTTAAATGGCGGCGCAACCGGAGACGGCATATTTAAAAATCGCAACTTTTAACGTCAACAGTATAAAGCAACGGAGACTCGAACTTATAGATTTTGTTAAGAGAAACGAGATAGATGTGTTTCTTATCCAGGAGACTTGGCTAAAGGGAGAAAGATTTTCGTTTCCGAATTATTCGGTGTTCCGAAACGATCGCCTAAATAGACGCGAGGGCGGAACCATGATTCTGGTCAAGAAACACATTTATGCTCAAGTTGTGCCAGGACCTGACAATTGCGCCCACATCGAAGGAACATTCATTTCAATAAAATTTAAAAATAACCAACGCGTTCACCTGGGATCGGTTTACTGTAGCCCGTCGGTAGGTTTCACAGGCAATTGTTTGCAAAAGATTTTTAATAATAATAATATAACGATTATAGGGGGCGACCTCAATGCCAAACATACGGTTTGGGGTTGTAGGTATACTAATCAAACAGGCCGCACCTTATACAATTTTTCAGACCATCTAAATTACCATATTTTACCGCCGGAGGACCCCACTAACTGCTTTGGGCGTGGTCTTCCGGATATCTTGGACATTTTTGTAATAAAGAACGCACTGCAGATGTCACAGCCAGCGGTCGTTTGTGATCTAAGTTCTGACCATATACCGGTGATAGTCGAAGTGGGTAATCCGTTTGAGAGAGGCCGAGGTTTTGTTACTCACACCTCAACAAACTGGTTAAGATATAACAACATTATGAATAATATTGAGCAGCTGCAACCATTGCGTGGCTCAATAGATATAGATAATGCCGTGAAAAAGATTACAAACCAGATAAACGAGGCGTTGGTACAATCATCTGTTACAAAAGTGTCCGGATATTCAAAATACGGGGCTTTAACAGACGATATTAGAAATCGCATTAGAGTTAAAAATAGATTGAAAAATAGGGCGTATCGAACTGGAGATCCTCGCATCAAGGCGAAAGCCAATAGAGAGGCAAATTTAATCAAGCAAATGCTGGTAGAAAGGGAGTCGAATCTGTGGGACGACAAAATCGAAAGTTTATCTATTGAAGACAATTCTGTCTACAAAATGACAAGAACTTTGATTAGAGGCGCACGCGCTCCCATGTCATACCTGAAGAACCAGGACACAGGCGAAGTTCTAATTGATGCTATGGATAAAGCTGAATTGCTCGCAGACAACCTCTTCGAGCAATTCAGCGAAAATCCAACCAACGATGCGACACGTGATGAGAGGATCTTCAGAACAATACAAATTTTTAGAACGATAAATCATCCGCTGCAGGACTTTCCTCGAGTCACTGTAGACGAAGTAAAGTCCCTAGTTAGTGTCTTGAATATTAAAAAAGCCCCAGGTTTTGACGGTTTAAGGAATGCGGCGTTGCGAAACCTACCAGACCGAGCTTTGGGGAATATAGCAAACAAATCCCAGGCTATAATCGAGGAAGGCCATTTTCCGCGCTCCTGAAAGCACGCCAAAGTCATATTAATACATAAAAAAGGCGAGGACCCAACGATGCCATCGAGCTACAGACAGATTAGTCTGTTATCCAGCCTAGGGAAAATTGCCGAGAAAATCATTTTAAGTCGTCTAAATGACTTTGTGTTTGCACGCAACGTTTTGCCTAACGAACAGTTCGGTTTTCGGGCCGAACATTGCACAGTTAGGCAAACGACGCGTTTAACATCTAATATTGTAAAAGGCTTTAACAGGAGAGCGCACACGGGAGCGGTTTTCTTCGACGTAAGTAAAGCTTTCGATAAGGTATGGCATAACGGTCTGTTACTAAAGTTGATAAGGCTCGGAGCTCCGAACTACCTCGTCAAGGTAGTTGGCTCGTTTCTTGAGAATAGAAGTTTTGCGGTCTCGTCAGAAAACGCACTTTCATTGACAAAACGCATCAGGGCGGGAGTGCCGAAAGGCTCATCTCTCTCTCCGATGTTGTATAACATTTACACTCATGATATTCCGCGAGATAGATTCACGCAGCTCTATCTTTTTGCTGACGATACAGCAATTACTTCAACTGCCAAATCACAGCCCATTGTCGTCAGCCGTATGCAGCGTCACGTAATCGAGCTGGAAAAATGGCTTTCGGTTTGGAAGATTCGCCTGAATCCTACTAAGAAGAAGGCCATATTTTTCTCGAAAAGCCGCGTACGTCGGCCTGAAACAAGGCTCAAAGTCAACGGAGTCCAAGTAAATTGTGCCAGGAAGTGAAGTACATGCGACTTATCTTTGACCAAAGACTGAACTGGAGGCTCAATTCAATAAATAGAGTGAAGCTTGCACTGCGACAGTTAGGCTCTATCTACCCCCTGCTTCACAGGCGGAGTAGACTTGCAAATAGGACAAAGGTCAACCTCTACACTATGGTTCACCTTCGTGGTGCAACATAAGCAGAGCGGAACTGAATAAGTTCCAGGTAATTCAGAATAGGGCGCTGAAAATTATCGCAGATGTCCCGAGGTACACTATGAATCGCGTGTTGCACCAGGACTTTCGCATACCAACTATTAATAAGTTCTTTTTAAAAATCATTACGAACTATTACGGACGTACGGACGTTTCGACAAACCCACTTATCACTGACTCACATACGAGAGCGAGACAAAATGCTACCTACAAACTACCTAAAGACTGGCTCCCCGTCGGTATATAGTAGAGAAGCACTAATAGTAGAGAGGCACTATCACATTCCTAGATAACGGAAAAAGGCGCCAAGAATATGCAAACTAAAATCTTCAATCACAACACACACAGCGCAGCATACTTAATAAAGGCAACAGCCGATAGCAATAGTTTCCTTATGCGAAAGTACCTAAAAAGTAGCCGAGGAATCAAAAGATGTCAAAGGGATGCCCTGACGTAAAACCCCATTCATGAATCAATGTATGATCAAATGCTCACTTTAACTTTTAACGTGAGTGTTTCCATGACAACAACCGAAAACAGCCTACTTGTTGATTTTTCACTGTGGTTGAGAAACAGCTGAGCCGTTAAGTTATCGGATGTGATTGTCAGATTTAAGTGTCAGAATTCTTAACCTAAATATAGTATAGATTTTAAAGAGAAAGTTTTAGTGTGCGTTCGAGATACATTATTTTATGTCGTAAGTACCTATTTCTATATTTCAATTGAATGCTTGTTTACATATTTACATTACATATTAACCAGCAAAGAACACAGACACGAGACAAAGTTTATTTCAATTGGTAACTGTCACAAGTTTTCACCAAAAAAATGGTAAAAGAATTTATTTGATACGTAAAGAGGTTAGTTATTAAACAATTATATGTATTTACCTACTACTTCATATTAAATATACTTTTAATTACTTTAGGGCTCCTAGTGGGAATAAAGATTATTAGTACATATTTGTATTTGTAGTCCGGCTTACACTTATGTATTAATATCAGTAGAATGTGATTGCTGCATGAAAATTAAAGTAGGTACTCAATAATTTATCTGCGTAACAGAAATTGAGAACAACTTGTGTCAGAAAACTCACTTAGAAAAAAAGAGATTATGGTATTAGATGCTGTTCAACTAGACAGATAACTCAAGAGATTATTCGCAGTGAAAGCAAAGTATGTATTGTATAATTTTAGTTTTTTTTTTTATTTTAGCCTTTTTCTCAGTGATATAATGTGATGTTATAGGATATGATCAACCTAAAATTACCAGCACATATCAGGACTCAAGAAGATTCCAATGTGATTAAACTCGATTCAATTTTATTCACTATAAAAGGATCATTATCTAATAATGTGAAGGTAGGTCCTGTCTTAAAATATAGTACCTACCTAATTTTTTATTAGTATTGCTCAAACTTCTCTACTAGCGCAGCTGCTTACGATTTCTTGAAATATATTTATAAAACAATAGATTCTAACTACTATACTATAGCTCTATTTTTCGATTTAATACAATACAATACAATAGTATTTATTTGTTCAATAATAAGATGCTTACATTTGCTATAAACATAATAAAAAAAAACCCAATAGGGGCTGTTGAACAATGTCTGGAGAGCTTTTTGTAAATAACCATTTTAAATTTGTAATTACATTACATTTAGACAATGACAATTTTGATAAAATTACACATGCTTAAAATTGTAACAAACATTTAAAATATAACACTGAATTATTCCTTTATCAGGATCATCAAAGAATTCATTAAGGTTGTAGAAGGCCTTACTGACTAGATATTTTGTTAAGGTATATTTTAGTTTATTCTTTGGCAGGCTTCTAATTTCGTCTGAGAAACAATTAAACATTTTTATGATACAGCATTTTACATTTTTTTGGAGGTATGTATAGTTGTTGTTAAATATATATTCTTCTTTGGCCTACAGCCACTTAACTCTTCTTGTGCTTTACTGAGGACAAACTACTCAGAACTTTAAAGATTATTTATTCTTCAAAAAAAATTATTCGTAAAATCTACTCCTTATACCCACTTGAGTCATGCAAAGAAACCTTTCGACAGCATTAGATTCTCACACTTCCTGGTATTCTGATTCTTAGTGCACTGATGTTTGTTAAAAAACACTCCTACAAGTTTTAATATACTTCAGATATAACACTAGAAACTCTAATAAAATCTATATTTCAGGCTACAAAAAAAATAGCCCTTTCTGCTGTTGCAGCAGATACTTAATTGCACTACCAGAGTCCCTTAGAGAAATTTCTCAAGTAAAAAAGTTTAAAAAAAAAGTTAAGTGCTATCTTCTTGAAAACAATTTTTACGACATACGTGAATACCATAACATTATCCTCTAAACGCCTTATGACCTATCACTTTAGATCTCTAATTGTTGAATTCTTGACGTTGTCAGCAGTTTACATTGTAAATTTATATTGCTGAATATTTAAAAAATATAATATAAAAATAAATAATCTGACTGGTTTGGTGCTAGTGGACAAAACAATTAAAATAATCTGTAGCAATTTTAAAATTGCCACTATTTATTTTGTGGGGTATCATCTTTAGTTGTATAACAATAGCCAAAATATGGGGCGAACGCACTACTTCTGTTTTCTGTGGCTGATAACATCAGGCGCCGCACATAGGTGAACCATGTAATTCCGGTTTCGCGTCTCGGTCAAGTCGCAGACCGTCCATTTCTACTTTTGGCGATTTTATGTTTAGAGGGGGTTGTTTAGGATTACTTTCTTCATTTCCTTACGTAATTTAGGTTCTGGTAAAAGCCCAGACCCTTGTTCGTTCTGATCGTTTGGATCCTTTATGTTGTCACTCTTGTTCTCTTCTTCTTCTTATTTTCCTTGTCGGGGTTTGTGTCCAGTTGGCAGCCTTGAGTCAGCGGATTTTGCTAGAGAAGGGGGTCTGTCTTACTTGGAAGATCTTGCGGCCTCCATTTTACTTTCAAAAATACCTTGAGAGAAGAAGGTCGCTGTTGAGCCATTTTTTTTAAAAAAAAAGACCACGAGGTCTCACCCCCCTTTTAGAGGTAAGCTATTTTCTTTTCTTTTGTTCTTAGTTATCGTTTTTGGGAATTCAGTGGGTTAATTTTTCTTTCTATTCTTTTTTAGGGGTTGTGTGTTTTGTTGGTTTCGGCTGAGTATGCCGTTTCACACTTAAATAGTTCAAGAAACCACATGGGATTTTAACATTCACATAAATAGCCCTCGAGCTACCAGGTCCCGGTTGGCTCACGTAAGAACTGAGTGGTTACGAGCTGTGTATGGACTAGATTTCACCTGGCCGATCATGAACAGCGTTCAGGAGCCACATGGTCCATGCCCAGTATAGCTGCCCCAGCAAAAGCGAGGGATTAAAAGGCTTGTATAAAGCAAACCTCAATTTAGTGCATTCTGCCTTTTTAATTTAGTTAGTACGTCACCACACTTAAATAAACTGCTGGTTAATCACTAATTTTTTATGTAAAGCCATCTTGACAAAGGTACTCCCTTTGTAACCATACACCATCGAAATATTTAAAGGTTCTAGAATCTTCCCCCGAGGTTATACATAATTGTGACTTAAATCCTTGCGTCCAGAAAGGCTGTTTTTTCATTCATTTCATTTCATAATTCAAACTTATCTAAATTTTAAACAATTTAACATAACAATAAACCTAAACCCCTTTTTATTCAATAAAAACTTTATTATTTGTGTGGGAAAGCTTTAGTTTTATTTGTTGCTTAGATTTTCCAATAGAACTGATATTCGGTATATTTTTCCTGGTTTGGACATCGATCAAACCAGGTGGCGCCCAAGACAACCAAAGACGAAGGGAAGGTGTAAGTATTGGACCACGACCTAGTGCCTCCACATAAAGAGCTACCGTCAGCGGATAGTGACAACCTGTTGTCCAAGACAACAGATTGCCATTGCCATAAAAAATAGCGCCCAGTATCGTGGGGCCTTGATTCTAATTTTTTTTCAACTTTCCTTCGTCTTGGCCTACGTTTATTAATTAATATTTATATTGGAAAACTATGCAATAAATTTCATGCGGTTTGAATTTTAACTTTCTTTAGTAGGGCAACTTCGTACAAACTTGAACCTTAATAAATATAGTGTGGTTACCTACGCATATCTTTATTTAGTTTGGTTTAAAAACTCAAATTTTAAGGATTATATTTGAGGAATGTTAAACCTGTATTTTTTATCTAGCATAATGGAAGTACCTGATATTTTGGTGTAAGGAAGGACAGTGGTTCAATGATATTTGGTATATTTTTATGGTTTTACACTTTGAGTGTGTATTGAAGTATTTCTGTCGCTTCTAGGTTTTTTGGTAAATTCTATTAGTGGCTTTTGATTACATTTTTGGTATTCGTACTTTATACTGCATATTTTACAGAAAATATAAGGTTCGATACATTTTTGGTGAATTTTTCTATATTGGCTTCTTTGAACATTGAGTGTTTCTAGTTTTGATGTCTGTAAGCAGTACATTGTGATTTTGATAACTGACTTTTACTTGATCACCAATTTAATTAACAATCACTATACATAGTGTCTAAAATGTTGAAATTTTACTTACACTGTTCCTAATATTACTTGATTCACTTTAATTAAGTCCAATTAACTTAGTTGCGGGAAAATAGTTACTTCTCAACATAGTTGCATAATTCACTATACAGGGTGTCCCTATTATAGTAATTTTTTTAATTGAGATTTAATTTTTTTAAATTTTATTTTAGTATCCCCGGATAATTCTGAAGGAGTACAACACGTTTTCTAAGCTCTGCTGTTATCATTTGGTGTACAGAGTGGCACAAATATGATCTAAATTAAAAATTTGATTTCTTGATTATTTCTCGATTTTGAGTTTTATCTTATGGACACTTGGATAATTTTCCGAAATCCTTTTAGTATACAGGGTGAACTTGAGTAATGTTTGGACTTGTAAAATATCTTAAATTTTTTTGGAATTCAAAAATTTTTTTTATATACAGCCGCCTACAGGTATAGCCTTTGATTTGTTTTTTATACAGGGTGGTCAAAGTATTATATTGATTTACTGCTTTAAGCTTACTTAATGGTATTTAGTCTTGAAGACTTGTGATTGAGAGCGCTCGATTTCATTGTGCATATCTGATTTTTTATTTGTAGAATTTTTTTGAGCTTTCCTATTTACTTACAATCATGGCAGAGTCAATGCAGCCTAATCATTTATTAGATTCTGAATTAAGCTACGAGTTAGCAATTCGCGCGGTTACATCTACTCGACCTGTTGCAGACAGGCGTACAATTTTGAGACGACTTTTAGCTAAAGAGACTAGCAGTAATAAATCGGAAATTGTGACTGCTCTGGTTAGGAATCGCGAGTTTAGGTTAGAGGCAATTGCAATCGAGGAAACAATGCAATCAATTAAAGAGATTATTGCTGATTTTGAAGGTAGTGCAACAGACTCTACATTTTTACGAATGACTTCCAGGTTAATTCACCTCTCGGGTAGAATTGGCAGATTCTACTGTCCAGAGGATAATGCTGATGCTAGTAATTTTAAAACCGAAGCTCATGCGTCTTGCTTAGTTCTTGAAGCAGATTTATACGACAGCATTACACCAACATCTTCTGGTACTGGTACTGCTAATTATTCAGCTCCTCGAGCACCAATTATTAACGTTGCACCACCCATAGTTAATTGTTCAGGCAATATTCCAGCTATAGGTGATTGGCAGATTAAATTTAATGGTGATTCTAAAAATCTTTATAACTTTTTGGAAAGAGTAACCGAACTTGCTGAATCTCGTAAGGTGAAGCAAGATGATTTGTTTATTTCTGCAGCCGAATTATTTGTCGGTGATGCTTTTGTTTGGTTTAGGAGTGTAAAGGGCTCAGTAAACAATTGGGATTCCTTGGTGGCTAGATTAAAAGCAGACTTTTTGCATTCTGATGTGGAGGATGATTTGTGGAACCAGATAAAGCATCGCAAACAAAGGCGAAATGAAACAGTAGCTGTATTCATCGCACATTTGGAAATTTTATTCTTTCGTTTAGTTCATCCACCTGCAGAAGTAACCAAGGTTAAACATATTCGGAACAATTTATTGCCAGACTATATTACTCAGTTAGCCTTAGTAGATATCTCTACAGTTTCTGAGTTAGCAAATCTTTGTAGGAAACTTGAAGAAGCTTCTTATATTAGAAATAAAAATAATACAGTTACCGAACTGTCCAATTTAGATATTTCTGGTCCTTCGAATTCTAGTAAATCTAATACTGGTTTTGGTAGGGGGAAATTTCATAATTCTTCCAGTAGAACTAATTCTGGAAATTTTTCTAATAACCACTCTAGTAGGAATAATCGAAATATCTCAAGTGAAACAGTCAACTTAAATTCTAATGCTGCTCCAACTTCTTCAAATTCCGGATTCAAAAATAAAGTAAATGCTAGTAATCGTTTAAGTAATAAAAATAGTAAACCTCAAAGTAATGTAGTCTGTTTCAATTGTAATATACCAAATCATACCTATCAATTTTGTAGACAAACTCGTAAACTCTTTTGCTTTAAATGTGGATTGCCAGATGTTAAAGTGACTTCTTGCCCTAATTGTTCAAAAAACTAGTAAAGGAAGTGTGTCCTCGAGGCAGGTACACTACTTCTAAATTTAATGTCTCAAGTAAAGTCAAAATTAGTAAATTTAATAAACATGATTGGAGTAAATGGCTTAAAACAGTTTCAAATTTTTATCAGAGTTCTAAAAATGAAGTTTCTCCTTTATTTGTAAAGAAACCGATGGATAATAGACCTTATATTTCTGTAAAATTATTTGATCAAGATATTACCGTTTTACTAGATTCTGGTGCTACAGCTTCTGTTGTAGGCACGAAAGGTCTAGACATTTTACGTCGTTTTAATTTAGAAATCTATCCAGCCAAGTTAAGAAATATATGCACTGCAGATGGAACTCAGAAAAATGTCGATGGTTTAGTTGATTTGCCTATTGTTATAGGAAACATTTGTCAAGTTATTACAGTTTTGGTGGTTCCGACATTACCACATAGTTTTATCTTTGGATGCGACTTTGCCAAACAGTTTAAAATTTCTGTTAATTTTAAGAATGATTCTTGGCAAGTACACGCTAACTTAGCAAATTCTTTTGTACCTACTGTTAAGAATTATTCTGATTTTGTTTTTGAGCCGCTATGTTCTTTGGATGATCTTTCTAATTCAGAGCGTTTTAAAGCTGAAAAGGTTATTGCTTCTTTTAATTTAATTAATAGTAAAAATCGTTTAGGTAGGACCGATAGATTAACTTTAACAATTGACACAGGTAATGCTTTACCATTTCATAAAAAACAATATCCAATGTCGCCATACATGTCTCAAGTTTTGAATAAAGAGTTGGATGAAATGTTAAAGTTGGGTGTTGTGGAACCTTCACAAAGTCCGTGGTCTTCTCCAGTACTTTTAGTCAAAAAATCAAGCGGAGAGTTTAGATTTGTTTTTGATGGACGATTTTTAAATAATATTACTAAATTTGATTCTTATGCTCTTCCTAGTATAGACAAAATTCTTAGTTCATTACGTAATGCTAAATTTATTTCGTCTATTGATTTACGTAAAGCATTTTGGCAGATACCGTTAGATGAAAATTCTAAAGACAAAGCTACTTTTAATGTTCCTGGGCGTGGTTCTTTTAGATTCAATACAGTACCCTTTGGTTTATGTAATGCAGCACAAGCTCAGCAGCGCTTGGTTGATGCAATTTTTGGTGCAAAGTATGAACCGTTTATTTTCACGTACCTGGATGATATTTTAATTTGTAGTCCTGATTTTGAGCATCATGTAAAATTATTAGGCGAAGTTAGGGAAAAATTGAGAGAAGCAAACCTTACTATTAATTTAGAAAAATGCGATTTTTTTAAGACAAGCTTGAAATTTTTGGGTTATATAGTTGGGTCAAATAGTTTGCGCACGGATCCTGACAAAATTATTTCAATGGTTAATTATCCGAGACCAAAAACTGCTACGGAAGTTAAACGTTTTGTAGGTTTATGTTCGTGGTATAGGCGTTTTATAAATAATTTTTCCTCATTAATGTCTCCGATCAATGATCTTCTGAAAGGTCGCAAGAAAAGCCAACCTATTACCTGGACTGAAGCCGCAGAATCTTCTTTTGTTAAAATCAAGGAACTTCTAGTCTCGTCGCCAATTTTGTCTCAGCCCGATTTCAGCAAACCATTTATTATAATGTCAGATGCCAGTTTGACAGGTGTTGGAGGCGCACTGTCACAAATTATAGATGGAGAGGAGCACGTGATAGCATACGCCAGTAGGTCACTCTCAAGAGCCGAGAGGAATTATTCTGTTGTGGAACGGGAATGTCTTGGAGTTTTATTTTGTTTAGATAAATTTCGTATGTATATTGAAGGCGCTCCGAAATTCCAGATCATAACAGACTGTTATTCTCTTTTGTGGCTAAACAACATGAAGAACCCTACAGGCAAATTAGCTCGCTGGAGTGTGCGATTGCGTCAGCATAATTTCGATCTTGTTCACAGGCGCGGAGTAGATAATGTTGTGGCAGATGCATTAAGTAGAATTCCACCTCCTAATGACAGTCAAGAAATCTCACCTATTGTTTCACTTATAAATCCATTTAATGTAGATATTGATCGTATTGACCCTTGGTATAATGACCTACGCGAAAAAATTATTCAGTCTCCTGATAAGTATACTCAATGGAAAGTTGAGGAAGATTTTATTCTAAAGTTTATACCTAATAAACTTCCAATGAGTGTAAATATTCCTGAGTGGAAAATTCTTGTTCCAAACCCCCAAATTTCTGATGTCATTCAACATTGTCATTGTCCGCCAACTTCAGGTCACTTTGGTTTTTTTAAGACTCTTAATAGAGTACAGGATTTTTATTATTGGCCTAAGATGCGGCGTGACGTTTTGAAATTTGTTAAGTCATGCTTAGTTTGTGGTGCTCAAAAGGTATCAAACACTTCTCGCATGGGACTTATGGGAAAAGAGAAGAAAGTCGACCTGCCGTTTCAATGCATAGCTGCAGATCTTATGGGACCCTTTCCCAGATCTAAGAAAGGACACAAATGGCTATTAGTTGTAGCGGATTGGTTTTCAAAGTACACTCTCTTATATCCATTACGTAGTTCCAAGTCCTCTCATATCGAGAATATTCTAGAAAATCAAATATTTTTAGTATTTGGGTGCCCCGAAACTCTTATCTGTGACAATGGACCTCAGTTTATTTGTAAAAGCTTCAAAGATTTATGTTCAAAATATAATGTAAACACTCGGTATAATCCTCTATATTCTGCACAGTGTAACTTCGTAGAACGGAATAATAGAACAGTCGGTACAGCTATTCGTAGTTATGTTAGTGATCACGATGGTTGGGATAGAGACATTTCAAAAATTCAGCAGGCTATAAATACCTCTAAGCATGAAGTTACTCACTTCACCCCTGCTTTTTTAGCTTTCGGTAGACATCCGCCTTTATCGGGAAAGTATTATTCTCAATCATCTGAACGCAAAAGCCAAGATATTGAAATTATTCCAGGAAATAGGGATTCATATGCTGAAAACATGCATGGTCTTAGGGAAATTTTTGTAGCAGTTAAGAAACGACTTCATGAGGCATATGAACGAAATTCAAAAGCATATAATCTTAGGAAGCGGGACATTTCATTTAATCAGGGTGATCGCGTGTGGCGAAAAAATCAAGTTTTATCTAGTGCGGCAAATCATTTCATGGCAAAGTTAGCTCCAAAGTATACTCTCTCAATTGTGCATAAAAATATTTCAAATTTGGTTTATGAACTTATAAATGTTAATGGTTCTAAGGCTGCTAGATGGCATATCAAAGATCTTAAAAAGTATGATGGTACTGATCTGGATAATTCAGATCAGGATTCTCAATTTTCAGATTAAATTTTGGAATTTAGGGAGAATGTTAAAATTTCAGGGGCGAAGTTTGCCTAACCACGTATTCTGTTGGCAAAATCGTTACGATTTGTATCCCTGATTTAGTAGCATTCACTATTCCTAAAAAACCTTTATTTCTGTTTAGTATCTTATCTATTTTGCAGTCAGATATATATTTTATTTTGATGCATAATTTGGGTATTTGGTAAGCGAATAAATTCGCTGATTTTTCTCTCTTCACTTACCTATATTTTTGGTATATATTTTGGTTCAAGTAAGTTGAAGCTTTGTTATTTGCTAGAGGCATTGACATTTATCTTTCTGGTTTTTATCCTTTTGCATATCACCGAAAGTGATCATATATTGTTGGGTTATTGGTGTAGACGTACACTAATAATTTTTTACCTCTTACGTTGACTTTTTTAAGTCAAAGAGAAAAATAGTTTTGTATATATAAAGGCCGTTTATTGTTGGGTGTTACCAGGTTTCATATGGGAGATGGTTTAACCATGTCTGGCTGGAAGGATGAGCATTGGGGGGGGATGTGTCATTGGCGTAAGGTCCTAATGAGTCCTTACACTATGCTGGGGCCATCCTACTGTGTTTCGTCTGAGCTCCTTCTCGGATCATTTTATATGGAGGGCTGGTGACAGTGCCAATTTACGGAACAACCTATTCCGTTCAGTATATTTTTCTCTGTGCTTCGGCATTTTTAGCGTAGCGAGCGCTATAGTTTGCTCCCTTGTGACGAGTGGAACATTTGGGTTACCATTATCTATTTGATATGTTTTTTTTGGTTTTCCACTTTTCAGAGTGTACCTTCCTGGTGGGTGTTTGGGTCACGTCCGGTGTTGGTGGGCGTATTCTCCAGACCAGCGGTGTGAGGTTAGTAGACGAGGTGCTTCACGCCATTATTGAAGTCACGCAATGCTAACTTTCGTTACCACTTAATACAGGATTGCCACACTGCTGCCTGGAGAGTGCTTCTTCCTTCACTTGGGGGTTTCATGGGCATTTCGCCATCGAGATATTCTCTGAAATTATTTTTTTTTCGTTTTTCTTTAGTCTAGTACTAGAGGTTTTATTTTGAATTTTGCTTTTACACTTGGTGTGTATATTGTACAGTGTTTGTCTGGAAATTCCAGAATAATTTCCCTTGGGATTAATTCCCTTAATCTGTTTTTTTATTCTTTAGTAGGCTAAATCCTACTGGGGATTTATTTACCGTTTTGTTGTGATTACATGACGTATGATGTTGGGTAAATATTTTTCTTATTGATATTATCACGATATTTACCATATCTCCATTTCTGGTAGTTTTAGATAGACTTTCCCTATTATGACTTACCCGATTTTGACCTTACCGATTTAGTCCCTTTTAAAGGCGAGTGATACACGCAGCTATCAAACTAAAACTACCCAGAAATCTCCACTTTTATTGTATCCTTGATTATGTTGACTATTATTATAGTCATTACGTATTTTTATTTTTTTATTTTTGGAAAATAGTCTATTTCATAGCCTATTTTATTTTCGTTGGGGGATAATGTAGCAATTTTAAAATTGCCACTATTTATTTTGTGGGGTATCATCTTTAGTTGTATAACAATAGCCAAAATATGGGGCGAACGCACTACTTCTGTTTTCTGTGGCTGATGGCATCAGGCGCCGCACATAGGTGAACCATGTAATTCCGGTTTCGCGTCTCGGTCAAGTCGCAGACCGTCCATTTCTACTTTTGGCGATTTTATGTTTAGAGGGGGTTGTTTAGGATTACTTTCTTCATTTCCTTACGTAATTTAGGTTCTGGTAAAAGCCCAGACCCTTGTTCGTTCTGATCGTTTGGATCCTTTATGTTGTCACTCTTGTTCTCTTCTTCTTCTTATTTTCCTTGTCGGGGTTTGTGTCCAGTTGGCAGCCTTGAGTCAGCGGATTTTGCTAGAGAAGGGGGTCTGTCTTACTTGGAAGATCTTGCGGCCTCCATTTTACTTTCAAAAATACCTTGAGAGAAGAAGGTCGCTGTTGAGCCATTTTTTTTTAAAAAAAAGACCACGAGGTCTCACCCCCCTTTTAGAGGTAAGCTATTTTCTTTTCTTTTGTTCTTAGTTATCGTTTTTGGGAATTCAGTGGGTTAATTTTTCTTTCTATTCTTTTTTAGGGGTTGTGTGTTTTGTTGGTTTCGGCTGAGTATGCCGTTTCACACTTAAATAGGTCAAGAAACCACATGGGATTTTAACATTCACATAAATAGCCCTCGAGCTACCAGGTCCCGGTTGGCCCACGTAAGAACTGAGTGGTTACGAGCTGTGTATGGACTAGATTTCACCTGGCCGATCATGAACAGCATTCAGGAGCCACATGGTCCATGCCCAGTATAGCTGCCCCAGCAGAAGCGAGGGATTAAAAGGCTTGTATAAAGCAAACCTCAATTTAGTGCATTCTGCCTTTTTAATTTAGTTAGTACGTCACCACACTTAAATAAACTGCTGGTTAATCACTAATTTTTTATGTAAAGCCATCTTGACAAAGGTACTCCCTTTGTAACCATACACCATCGAAATATTTAAAGGTTCTAGAATCTTCCCCCGAGGTTATACATAATTGTGACTTAAATCCTTGCGTCCAGAAAGGCTGTTTTTTCATTCATTTCATTTCATAATTCAAACTTATTTAAATTTTAAACAATTTAACATAACAATAAACCTAAACCCCTTTTTATTCAATAAAAACTTTATTATTTGTGTGGGAAAGCTTTAGTTTTATTTGTTGCTTAGATTTTCCAATAGAACTGATATTCGGTATATTTTTCCTGGTTTGGACATCGATCAAACCAGGTGGCGCCCAAGACAACCAAAGACGAAGGGAAGGTGTAAGTATTGGACCACGACCTAGTGCCTCCACATAAAGAGCTATCATCAGCGGATAGTGACAACCTGTTGTCCAAGACAACAGATTGCCATTGCCATAAATCTTTGCACTTCGGGACGATATCAATTGTTATAAAGTCAACTATGGTTCAGCCTTGACACTTATTTTATTATTACTGTGTATCCGTAGGCTGGAATAGCTGGCTCGTGTGTAGATCTGTTGATTTAATAAAACACTGTATTTAATTCCAACAGCATTTTATTCGTAAGGTAGCACTAACATTTTATTTACAATATTAACTTTATAACTTCCCACTATCTGAGAATACACTACATCAAATTACTAGTTACACTTCAAGTTGTATTTACACATACGTTTCTATAGTACTCAATACTTTTACTATGTATTAACTTATTAAACTTTGTTTTGGTTAACTTTGACTACATAGTACAAGAGATGTGGACAATTTCCACCCAGGTGACGTGCTTTACATTTTACAACAGTCGTGTGACATGTACCGCCGAACTCTCGGGGAGCAGTATTTCTTAAAACTATATTTTATGCGTTTAGCCAACTCTGCTTGGCGACCGTCTGGAGGCTGTGTTGCCATATCCTCTCTAGCGTCCTTCTCCCTTTCTCACGCAGCTTGGTAGGTGTTTATTTTGGGTGAAGCGCCTAAGTATGACAACAATGCCGCGCTGTTACCAGGCGGATTTTATGATGAATCTTGGATATTTACGTACACGTGAGGAAAAGAGATGAACTAATAAAAACGCAGACAGCACAGGGTTTGTTATTGCATCGTGCGATAGCTACATAAGCGTTATATATACACTATAAACATCAATTAGACTTCCAAGAATGCCATCAGTGGCGTACTTTGCTTTAACATTCGGCGTGTTCTCAACATCAATGTTAGGGACAACTTGAAAAAGGTCCATTTCCTGGGTGTCCAACTGGACTGTAAGTTTAAATGGGACCATCATGTAGACGATGTAGTTGGCAGGCTTCGGGGGAGTATTTGTTTTGCAGTCTCTATATGTGTGTGTCAGAGGTTACAATGAGGATGGTATATATTTGCCATCTTCCACTCAGTGATGTCCTATGCAGTCCTGACATGAGGTTGTGCAAGCCAGTCAGGGCAAGTTTTTGGTATGCAGAGGATAGTAGTTTGAATAACTCTAGGACTAGGCTGGAGAAAAAACTGCAGATAGGCATTCATACAGCTAAAAATTCCCACTTTTCTATCTCAGTACATATTAGAGTGCCTGTTACATGTCAAAAAACATGAACAATCTCTTACAAGACATAGAGACGTGCATGAGTATAAAACCAGGAGCAGAGTTGCTTTGGTTCCAACATATTGCTGACTGAGGAAGTGTCAAAGAAGACCAGATTCTACTGTCATCCAAATTTTTAACAAGTTGCCTAATAATATGAAACTACCACTTTATGGGTTTAAAAATAGTGTTACCTCGCTGCTCATCTATAACGCTCTATAATAGTGTGAAAGAGTTTTTAACTTTACATTTTAAACTGTTTGTTGAATTTTTGAACACTACGTTTTAAACTGTTCGTATTTGGATGTCTATTTGTGTCCTTTAGCAGGCAGCATTTGACAATATTATTTTGCAGTCATTTAGAAATAGGTAAAATCTTGAAGATTATTTTAAAGATGAAATGGCAAAAGTCGAAATTTGTCGAATCCTTATTCGTTTTATTTTGATTTGAACACAACGTTTCGGTTGACTAACCTGACCTAATCGTTTGCAAGTGTAAACTTAAAATTGATAAAAAAAAGTGCTAAGGTTTATCATTAATTGGCTGTAGTCAACCCTTCATAAAAGGTCTCGCTTTCATCTACTATAAACTACATAGTATATTATTCGACGTTAGTAATGTGTAGAAATTTTAGTTTTTGCTTTCTGCCATGGGGATAATTACTATACAATTTAAAAATATGTTAAAATAAACTTGATTTATTTTTGAATTTCATTCCAAAATTCTCATTTAACAAACCTTTTTTGAACGATCATAAAAGTAGGTTTGTCAAATGGGAAACTTCAGGAGTGACATTCCAGGATGCCCTGTAGCTAGGTAAAAAATTAATTTGTAAAAAGCTGTTAACAATTTTAGGTTTTTGGAATATCTAGTTGCAGTAGATAGAGAAAACCCCACCACATGAAACACAAAGCCATGAGACATGACACTAGTTTCCTGCTTCCAGTTGTAATTTTACGTTATAAAATGTAAATTTGGTTTAACAATTAAGTTACTCCTGTAATTTTAGACATTAATTTAATAAAACCATTATATAAACTATTTTCGTTGTTACTTATTTATTTATTAGCGAGCAAAATCACATTTACGATTGTCGCAAAATCTGGGAGGTACTGCTAATAATATTCAACACGATTGTCAAGACTAAAATAATATCGTATCAAGAACTTGCTAAAATTTTTTTGTATTTTGGTTTCACGACAAAGCTATAATATTTTTCAGTTTAAAAAGAAGTTAGTTAACGTTACAATTTTATATGCGTCACTTTCTGCTTACTAAAAAAAGTAACCTAAAACTCAAAAGAAACTTGTTGAAAACAAAATCGTATTCGAGCGTATTTTATTTATTATTTATTTTGTTAATTATTATAAAACTGTAACATTGATTGTTTAATCGTTTTGGTGATGTTTTGAGACAGTTTCTTTGTGTAATATTAAAGTTAGTGTGAAAACTAGAAAATTTTCGATCAGGAAATCATAAGCACTGTTCCCTGTACCTCCGGAAAAACGTGGTAATTTAACCAATTAATATTTTAAACCCCCTTAACATGTTTTTAATAATTTAGAGTTGACCTTGTTCGTTACTGACCTCGCCGCATTTTAATTAATATAAAAAAATATATATTAAATCCGGTCCTGAATCAACACACATCTACACCTAAAATAAAATTAACTAGAATGTGATACATGCCATAAAAATGTAACCTCAACTAACTTCTTTCTAAATCGAAAGATACTATACCTACTGTTTTTGCAATAAAATTTTAAAGAAGTCTCAGAGATACCTTCATACAGGAAATATAAAAAGAGTCATGTTTTTAAACAATGCTGTTACGTTAAGCGATTCTTTTAGAATTTTAGTATACCTAAATTTATCTGAAAGTAATTTTTATAATTTAATATTTTTATTATAAATATGGCTGTACCCTGTTCCTGTCGCGACTTTACTGTCTAAAGTTTATCCATTGTCCATGTTTCTGACACTGATTGCTTTAATATTTTTTGCACCTCGGAATATTTCAGGTATTTTTAAATCCAACTTCATTGGCAATCTTTCCTTCTACATCTCAATTTCTAATGTTGCCCATTCTATACTAGTTCTTTGTATTGCATCCAGCTGCTTCTGCCTCATTTGCCTACGTACAAAAAATAGTAAAATAACATTCGAACTTATTTAAATATTTTTAGTATTAACTTTGCTCTAGGCTACCATTACTCGATAGTAATATTTTAGTTTCTGAATTTTACAGGTGCATATGTTCTTTGTTAGGATTATGGTAGGTATAAAAATGGTAAAAAAAAGGTTTAATAAGATAGAATGTTGATATTTTTATTAAAAATAAACAAAGGAATGCTCTGCATAGGATAGATAGGATAACTAACCTAAATCCTTACCTTATGAGATATTTTTACAAGCACTTAGGTAAGTAAACAACAAAATATCTACTCTCTATTCTATTTCTAAATTTAAAACTGTTGTAAATATTTTAGAAAAATGGATCAAAGCCCAACGAATACCAAGGGACAAAGCCCTTACTCTCACTTTTGTATCCCTACCTGGGCTTTTGAATTGTGACCCTAGTGGTTCATTTTTTTATTAACATTAGGTACTAAAAGATCTATAAATACAACACAAGTTGTGTAATTTGTACGAAACAATACTTGGTTGATCCAGGTTTTAATAATTATCTAGTATCTAGCTACCTAGTTTAAAAACTTACCTCTATTAGGTATAAATTGTTGCCAAAGCTGAATTAAACTGTAACATCATGTATTTTTCAGCTTTTAAATTATAGGAAACTATTTGAAGGCTTCAATAAATATTAGCAAATGGTATAATTCTTATATTTTATTCACTTCTACGTGTAATTCAGTAGCTGGTATGGATTTAGGTAAATAGAAGAAAATCTCCTCGAAATTCTCTCCTCTCATGTTTTGTTATGATCTAAAAGGTATAAAAGTCACTATAAGGGAGTTGTAAATCAAATCAAATCAACTTTGTTCAGTAATTTCAAGATTTTTAAAGTAAAATAATCTGAAAGTAAAATCCTTTGTAAAAATCTATACCAACAATGTTCTTAAAATTGTGTTTTAAACTTACCGTTATAAATATATTTCCATTTCTTCATAAAAAATGAGCTAATACATCTAACAAACGTTGCATTTTTCACCAAAAACTCTTCGATTACTAATTTTTGAAGCAAAAATCGCCCAAAATCAACAAATATGTGAATAAAACCCAGCTGTGACCGTCACCCGCTTGCAAAAGTTCATTGACCGCTTGACCTTTCCAAACAATCTTTAAAATTTCCGCGATTGATAACCGAACTCGTCCCTGATTGGCTCAAATATGGTAAAGTACTTACTATAAGGATTTCGTCACTCCTGTTTAGGATGACGAAATTGAGAGTTAACACGACCGTTAACTGTTGTTGCATCATACCAAAATGGAAAATAGCATTGGATTTTAATCCACTTACTTTAATTTTGAAATTAACGGCTCGCGTTAACTTGTGAGTTTGATCAAAATCAAAATCAAAATAGTTTATTTGTGTTAATATACATATTATGTATTTACACAAGTCAATATATTATAAGTCTATTCTATGTTATTCTATGAGCTATGCTAAAATTATGATAAATAAAAGTCTAGACATAGACAGGTCACAATTTAAGATTTTGAAATATAACAAAAAAATAAAATAACAGGACTGAATAAAGTGTAAAAATAGTAATAATAACAAATACATTATACACAAAGATACGTGGTAAACCGTTTAGCTAAAAAATCACACAGCATAGGCCACACAATTTACATAGACTATAGTTTTAACTTACTAAAAATTGCATACGACTAGTTACATTTAAAATATTTTAAAATTCAGTTTAAGTTAAAATGCAATATAGGGCTGTTAAAATGTTAAAAGTTAAAGAAGATATTTATACAGTCTTTGGTCAGTCAACGAAAAAAATATCGTCCTAGATCTTGAGAAACTAGGACCCTTAGAACCAAAAGACAACGGTTGGTTAGAAAAAATATAATAACCACAAAATTGTTACAGCTCTCGACAAATGTAAAGTAAGTGACCGAGATTCCGTACATCTTTTAAGCGCTGTCGCCGAAGCTTAGGACATAACGTACTTTCTTTGTCCATAAGTTGAACAACAATTCAACGTTATAGACAACAACTAAGAAAAGAAAGGGCAGGAAAACTAAAATTGGCTTTTAAAGGTCATACATTTGTGGCTCCTGTAGTTCACTGGGATGGATAATTATTTGCTTACCTAACTGGATCTGAAAAGCACGACAGACTAGTAGTTATAATTATAAGTGGCGATACAGAACAAATTCCAAGGATCCCAGTTTTACACACTTCAACTGGGTGAGAGCAAGCTACTGAAGTTTACGAAGCGCTATTTAACTGGAATCTCCAAGATACAGTAGTTGCGTTATGTTGCGACACTACTGCCTCCAGCTTCGGTCGTCCAAATGGTGCAAGTGTTTTATTAGAACAATTATTGTTAGAACGAGATTTAATTTATTTACTTTTTAGGCACCATATTCGTAAACTTATTCTAAAAAGTGCTTTTGATGTAAAAATGCCTTCTTCTAGTGGTCTCAACGTACCATTGTTTAATCGTTTTAAAGAATCCTGGTCTAAAATCAATACCTTAAATTATAAATCAGCATTAGGAGATGAAAATATAAATGCATTATTGCAACTTGATAATCTTTAAATGGTTGGTATTCTTAATTTTGTGGAACCAGCCTTAGATTCCCAGCAGCCTCGCGATGACTTATAGAGAATTTTTACGTTTGACCCAGTTGTTTTTAGGAAAGTAAAATTTACCATTCGTGCTCCTGGAGCGTTCCATCATGCACGCTGGATGGCGAAAGCTATTTATTGCTTGAAAATATATCTTTATAGGGACGAGTTTACATTAACAGTCAGAAAAGGAAGAGTAACAGAAATGTATGCATTCTTATCGTCAAAGTTTATGTTAGGGCTTGATTCACCGCTCCCTGTCCATACAAAGCTCCATATCAAGATCTTCAAATTGCCAAAAATCTTATTAAATATAAAACTATTGATTCACAGATATCTGAAGCTCCTGTTGAAAAAATTAAAAATCACCTGTGGTACTTGTTTTGTGCGATATGCGCAGTATCGTTCTTTGATAACGAAATTCCTGTTGAAATCAAAAGACATATGATAAAAGATCTAGAAAAACCAGACTCGCTAGAAGGAGGTGAAAAACGAGTTAGATTAAGTAATATATAGGAAAAAGAACATAAAGAACTTTGGGAATTCATATGCAAAAACGTTTTTTGAAAAGTTAGGGTTATCTACATATTTTTAAAAGAGAATCAAGAAAACTGGGAAAGCAATGATGAGTACAAAAATAATTTTAATGTAGTGAAAAAGTTTAAAGTAGTGAATGACACTACAGAAAGAGGTATTAAACTTATAGACGAATATAATAAAATATTAACAAAAGGTGTAGAACAACGTCAATGTATACTGCAAATTGTAAGCGAATATAGAAAAAAATTTAAAGATGTCAGTAAGACAATACTTGCGGAAACTTGTTAAAAGTGATTAAAACAAAATATTTGTGTAAATACATAATAGGGTTAGGGAAAGGATAGAAAGTCAAAAAGTCTTTCTTCACTAGTTTAATAAGAGCAATTAGAGGCTCAGTTTTATGAAAACGCGTCTACATGTTTCGAAGGTAGTAACCTTCATCTTCAGGAGATAAAAAATAGTACTGCAGTTAATATTAGCAGTATAGAGAAAATTGTAGGTGGAAGGTGACGTTGATGAAGCTTTAAAAAATTTTATTTTGAAAATGCAATCAACATACTGACAAGAAATTTTGTTAATAGAGGTAATAAATTCAAAGATATTTGTGAAATTTAGAAGGTCATAAAGAAATACATGTTCTTCTTATTCAGGTTCAAGTAAGGATACATAAAGAAGACTGTTATCAATTAAGTAAAAATTCCATTTTGTAAAATTTTTAGCACATGTTAGAAAATTTTTGTGTTCGGGGTGCTGGAGACTCAAGGTCCGGTTTCCCGTAGTTATATTAATCCCATTGTTTAGGGCAGTTAATAGACGTTTGAACAAAGAATAAACAATAAAACTTGTTAAAAAAATAAAATAAAAATCTTTGATTTTACACCCTTAAAGATGAACAGGGAGACAAACACAACTAAAAGAGAACTGACAACGTGTTCTCGTACTGTATCGATTGACAGTTGGAAGTTGACAGTAGAAGAACAATATGGTGTAAGTTATAAGATGGGAAATGTCAGTACACTGAGCGAAATATCGGGTTGACATAACTCAAATATGAGTTATCCTAGACCGACTCGTGTTGCTAATAGGGGACAGCTCAGACCTCTGAGTTACGGCAACTCAATCGAAGAGATTGCATCAAATCACTGTTAATGAGTTATAATAGCCCCGAAGATGGGTTGTTTTAGCTAGCTACCTTAGCTAATCGATCGTAACTGGGTTTGAGGAACACATGCGACGTGGGCTGCAGCAATTCATTGTTTAAGCTGCCAGAGACCAATATGGGAGTTGTGATGCGTCACTACTAGGGCTAGATTAACTCATGATTCGAGCTATCAAAACTGGACCTTTCAGTTGTTCTAGCTTACTTAACAACTATAGATTTAATCTGTCCTAAATGTTGACAGGGAATCACAATAGAGCCAAGAAACACAGGGAATATTTAATAATATGTACTTTAATTAACAAACAATTAACATATCTAACAACATATGATAAACGTCAAGTGCAAAGGAACTACTCTATAAACGAAGCTAGGCACAATAAGGTTGAGCACTTTAAATACATTCCAACACTAAAATTGGATTATTCTCATTTTCACGCACCTGTATGAGAACAAACTCTGAACAAAAATAAAAAAAAAAAAACATCCCTCCGATCAACGATTGCGCGGATAGCAAGTCCAGTTATGTGGTCCATGACGCGATGTGCACGAGATATTACTAACAATGGGATGAAGTTACCGCGCCAAATCGGTACGAGCGTGAATTCGGAACTTTCCGTGACTTTTCAATCGATGATTTACCCTTGACATAAGTTTTAAGAGCACTATTTACGACTTATTCCAACTCAAAATAATTTAACACACTGTGATGAGTTACAATAATGCACGTCTGGGTCAAAACAGCACCTTAAAATCAGTTAGTAGGTTTTCCCAATCCAAAAACTGAGTTCAGGTAACTCATAAAATGGTTACAAGATGAAGGATTGTGGTAATCCCAAATGTGTTTAAAATGTTGATATTTGTGTGTTGAGGCGAACCACAAGAAGCTGAGTTATTGTAGCGTTTTTAAATGATTTGTGATAATTCGTAGGCTGAGTTTGAACAACATAGTAAGGTGCGTTAAAGTAGCTCTAATTCTGCAACCCACGACATCGGTAAATCCATTTTTGTCAGTGTATGATCATAAAAATGATAAGGTTAGAAAAGCTCAATCACCGTCCTTAGAGCTAGCTAGGTAATCAATAAAGATAATCAAGATGACACAAAACATGAATATAAATAAATATACAATGGTTTTGTGATAACAGACTATTAACCGGGTTAGGGAATAGGTCTCCTCAAAATTCTTCTTTTGCTGTGGCCTCTGTTGGTCGGTGTATAAAACATAAGGTTTAGGTTTAATTAAGCACAATTGTAGCCGAAACACAGAACTTAAATCTAAAAATGGTAAACCAAAATATTTTTGAAATATTAAATATAGAAAGTGGGTGTAAAATAGGAAACCGATCTTAAACACAAGTTAAAAGAGTAGTACCTATCAAAAACTTTTTCTTTTCGAGAACTGAGCCTCTGATTGCACTTCTTAAATTAGTGGAGAAAGACTTTTTGACTTTCTTTCCTTTCCTTATATTTCAACTCCACTTTAAGGATGGACTATTTCTTCAAATTATAATAGAGTTAGTTCTTAGGTACAAAACAGATGCAGATTCGCCCTTACATATAGTAGATTTTTAAGGATATATAGAGACGGCATTGTAAGTATCCCCAACTCCACAAAAGCCGCCCTATAATCATCCCTGTAGCCAAGACCACTGCTCACCACCCGATGCATGCCCCCACACAAGTACAGCATAAGATAATGATGTGCATGAAATACCGCAAAATAGGCTGTCCTTAGTATCGGATTGGACACATTTTCTGCAAGACGACGCAGCAGATATAGATTTTTATTCAATTTTGATGCAATAGCATCAACATGCATACCCCACTCTACTTTTGGGTCAATGCATAATCCAAGGAATTTATTGCCGCACACATGATCATTCAAAGTCCCCACATCTCTCAGTGAAAACACGATTCTCTCTATCCTACTCTTATTTAATAGCAGTTTATTAGAATTAAACCATTCTTTAGCCATCCGCTGTGCCTCCAAGGAAGCCCGCGCCTCGATAAAAGTACACGCGAAATTGCACAATACACTTTACTGTATCGCAGATTTTAAGGGTATATCAACTGTGCCCTTACCACAGCGTGTTCAAGCGTTTTTACCTGCGGATTTTCTTAGCGAGTTTTTTATGGTACTTGGCCTTTGCAACAACAGGTAAAATCTCCGACATTTCTATCATACTGGTGTAGTCCTGATTCGGGTCTAAAGGCCGTCGTCGGTTGGAATTGCTTCCTAACGTTTTGCTAGCACGAGTGGCAAGCATCTTCTATCACATATTATGTTTACCGATGAAGCATGTTTTTCTCGAAATTCAATTATGAACTTTCATAACAATCATATCTGGACTAAACAAGATCCCCACGCGGTTATAGAAATATTTATCAACAACAGTCTTCCGTAAATGTTTAGGTTGGTTATGTGGGTGATTATTTCATTGAACCTCATATTTTACCACCGAGATAAATGTTCAAGAGTATTGTCATCATTTGGCATTTGTGTTACCTGAACTATTATAAAATGTCCCACTGGCAGTAAGAGGAGCAATGTGGCTCATGCATGCTCACTTTAGCATAGTAGCACGTCAATTTCCGGATGCAACTTTTAGAGAAAAGTGGATCGGTCGCGCAGGTCGACAGTCATGGCCGACCAGGTCACCGGATATAAATCCCTTAGATTTTTTCCTTTGAGAGCATTTTAGTGCCTCGTTTATAAAACTCCAGTCAACACTGAAGAAACATTAATCCAACGGATGCGGGTTTCATGTGATCAGATAAGACATACGCCGGGAATGTGCGAACATGTTCGGTAATCGATGTTAAGACGAGGTAATGCTTGCATTGAAGTTGAAGGAGGACATTCTCAGAAACTATTGTAAGTTTCGTGTTACTTATTGCTAAATGTTTTACTTCGAAAAAGATAGCGTGTCATTGTTTGCTTATTTCCTTAATTTCCGGCGTTACCACTGTGCACGCCACTAGCAAAATGAGACAAACAGTGTTCAGCTAATAAAATTCATTTGTATTCATTAAAAACTGTCACCAACTTTCAACGTCATATTGGATTGCGCGTTCTTGTTACTTAGGATTTTTTTTTAATATTTCAACACCCTGTAAAGAAATAATTTTTTATTATGATGTACCAAGGATATGCAATAAAGTGATTTTTATGTTCTCTCTCAAAAACCAAGCAAGATAAGAAAAAAATAAGGAATTTGTAGTTTTAGTTGCCTAATGCGAAAAAAAATACAAAAATTGCAGAAAAATCAGTGGCGCACATATTTTTTGTCAAAAATCTTAGTTTAGGTGCCTTTCGAGACGCTACTATACTTAAAAAACTTAGTCTAGTCAGGGCTAAATTAGCCCCTTACTACCTTAAATAACAATATAAATAGTAAGAGAATACTACTTGGCAAGTGGCAATCGTAATATGACATATAAATATGTATACATGTGAGAACTTTGTTCTCAAGCCACTTGCTGAGACCTTATACAATAAGGATTAACCAAATCATGCTAAAACAGCTATTCTCTGGGCTACATGCCCCAATGAGCGCTGAATTAAATAGCACAATTTGGCTATAGGGTGTTTCAATTTTCCAATGGTAGGTGTGCTCGCTTGTCATGCTTGCCCTGTACTGACGAGAACCAAAGAGTTCGAAACCGGTCTACAGGTAGCAGCAGCGTTGCAACCTATCATTGGAAATAAAGATTCATTCTTTTCTTTCCCGGTAGTTTCTGCAATCTGAGTCTGTATTTTAGTACTAACAGTTTAGTCAAAAGAAGCCAAATTGTGCTATTTAATTCAGCGCTCGTTGGGGCATGTAGCCCAGAGAATAGCTGTTTTAGCATAATTTGGTTAATCCTTATTGTATAAGGTCTCAGCAAGTGGCTTGAGAACAAAGTTCTCACATGTATACATATTTATATGTCATATTAAATAACAATGCCAAATTTCAACAAAATCGGCTAAAGGATTATTAAGATATCTACGAAAAAACGATTTTTTTTTTAAAGTTTGACGCCCTGTATCTTGAAGACGAAGCATTACCGGACCTATGTTTATATACACTTTTTGTCTTAGAATCACTCGAAACATCACCCCTTAAGGTTTGGCTACGTACTAAATTAACACCCTGTATATAATTTGTTATTTAAGTTGGCATTTATTTAAAAAGCACTGCATATTAGATGTTAGATGTCCCGTTAAAGAAAAGGTTATCTTAGGTTAATGCAATGTTTATAATTATAAAGTATTTTTAAAACTTTTAACGAAAAGCACAAATTATATCAATTTTATAGAGATAAACCAAGAAAAAATTTTATTTGTAAACGATATTACTTATATTTAGTTGCCAATTTAGTCAAACTTGATATACTGAACATTGGAAGCAATTATATTATTAAAAAATGCTCGTTTTAAAGTTGGTTTTCTTGTCCTCGTGTCTGTATTTGATTACTGCCTCTGAATCTTCCGAAAAACTTGAATCATGGCTCTCAAGTCCAACTAGTGCAGATGTGTTGCGAAGTGTCGTAAGTACTATTTTTTAATTTAATAAAACCCTTTTGCTACTAATAGCTATATAAAGGGTGTCTAGAAGTGAATGAAATACCTAAAAGCATATAAAGAAAAGTTTACAATAACGTACGTCCACCAATGCTTCCATACGGAGCTACAGGCCCTTAACGATGGTGTCATCAAATTGTTTTCTTTAAATATTTATTAGGATCTAGTTACAATACAAAAATTAACTTTCAGGTATAAGTTAGTGTTTTGGAGGTTACTTTTTTTAAATATCAGGTAATCCATATTGCAACCAGTAACATGGTAACACAAGGGTGTGTGTTAATTAAGATAATATTTTTTTTGTCAAGAGTATTTTCGCTATTATTTAAACAAATTATGGTTACCTCAACATAAGATAAAAGAAATTTAATGCTATGACACTTTTTTGAATATATTAATTTCATTAATAAACATCAACAAATGAATAACAAAATAATAAACAACGCTGTCCCTAAAATTTTAAATATTTTTGTTTAATAACAAGTCTTAAGTGATTTCGGTTCACATCAATGCATCTCCGAACTCGCATTCTTATAGATTTTCTAACTCCTCTAAAAATACCAGGCCTATTTCCTATAACTTCACATTACTCGCTGCTCTAGTTCTTTAACGTTGCGAACTGGTACTTCATATACTAAGGATTTTAAGTAGCCCTATAAAAAACAATTTATTGGATTTAAATCTGGGGAAGGAGGTGGGCAACGTACAGGACACCTTCGTCCTATCCATGCATTTAAATTGAGTCAACTATGATTTATTGCGAAATGCTTGGTAATAGCAATAAGAATATTAATAATAATAATTACTTACATTTTAAAGTAGCATGCACGCACCTTCTTATTTTTATTATTCTTGTAGCATGTTTACTGGATTCACGCACTGCAGCCGTTTTAAGTCCTTTTACACCACTTTTTACGAACACATGTTCGAGGAACCATAATTTATTTAAAGAATAGCGACAATATAATGGGGAAAAGAAATAATAATACGGTTTTAAATATCCCACAACTCTTTTTTTACTACGCCACTGGTTGTAACCTGAGTCACCTGATATTTTAAGTTAGTGGCGTCCAATTACACTTACTAATACATAAAAGTTAATTTCTGTGTTGTAACCATAACTAGATTTATTCCAAACACAAGTAGCGGCAAAACATATCCGTCATCAAACCTGAGAGATTCTGGTATACCAGGAAGCACTAGCACTGTGGTTATATATACAATAATACAGGGCTGGCTGTCAGGTTTTAAACTCTCTTATTCTCCCCTAATCAAAATATTAAAAAGGCAATGACAATTAGGAATTGGTTGTCTAAGATCATTTTTCACTTTCCCAAGAACTTAACAATTATATTTTCTTATCAGCTTTTTTCGCTGCCAACTCTTTTATAATCCCGGTATAATCTAATGAGCCGGCTAAGACTGACTTTATTGCGATCATAGTTAATCGAAGCAGCCTCTCTAGCCCCATTGTAATTCTCAAAGAACTCTTTCCTCTTGCAAAAACGCTGAATGACAATTCTGCTTGAACAACGGTTACAAGTAAAGTGCAGAAAATACGTAAGGCAAGTACTTAATATAATTTAATAAAAGTTTAATGTGATGGGCACTAGTAAGGACCTCTTAAAATAGTGTCTCCTTAAACATATTTAGCTGTTCTAGTTTACCAGGGGGGACTAAGCTTTGCAACTTAATGCTTAAATTCTTAACACCCTATATGATAAAAACTTAAAACAGATAAATCTGGCTAGCTTGCAACTTTTATTTACTATCGATAAAATGAACCGTTTTCGAGAAAAAGAATAATTAGCGAATAGTTGTAGAAGACCTGTGTTCACAATAAATATGCGTTTTATTTATTCATCGACACCAGAAAACCGTATTGTTATTGCAAACGTTACTATGGTACGAAGTAAATGAAATATTCTGCATTTAAAAACTTCTCATCCTTCACATCGCTGGCACCTTGATCCTTTACCGCGATATTAAATTACTGATTTTTGGATTTTGTGGTGAATTTAATTGTGAATTAAATTGAGTTATGGAATATACATTTATTGAGTATGCAGATATGCATCTGATGTATGGTTTTGCGTCTTGCAATGCTTTAGAAGCCAGAAGGTTATCACGAAAGATTTCCTAATCGTACTATGCCAAACCAGAAGACATTTTAACGAGTTGGCCAACGTCTTAGGGAGAACGGTGGGCGGTTCCAGTTAATAATGTAATACATATTATTACATATTATTGACTTTCTTCATAATTTTATGAAAGTTTGGAAAAAATAGCACTGATGCTCGTATGCACGCCGCAATTAGAGGAAAATATTTTAAATGCTGTAGATGACACTCCATCAACGAGCACTCGAAAATCATCAGCATAGCTTAATACATCGAAAACAATAGTACATAAAGTTCTTCAAGAACAGCTGTTATATCGATATCATTTGCAAAAAGTACAAGAACTGATTCCTAAAGATTTTCCTCCTAGAATGCAGTTTGCACACTAGCTATTCGATCAGCAGCGAAATAATGTAAACTTCATTAACATTATTCTTTTCACGGATGAAGCAAGGTTTACAACAATGGTATCACCATTTTACACAATCCTCATGCCACTATTATTTCGCATCATCAACATCAGTTAAAATCAATTAATATATGGACAGGAATTATTTGCAATTTTTTGATTGGACCATTCGTATTGCCGGAACGCTTAAATGGACAACTTTAATTTAATAAATCATTTAAAACCCGCCGAAACATGTACGTCATGCACGATGGGGCACTACCTAATTTCAGCGTTGGTATGCGGGAGCCATATACAGGGTCGTTGGTATGTATGAAAACGGTCAATTATTTCTGAAAGTAAAACAGCTAACAAAAAATGTTCAAGACAAAAGTTTCAGGGTTTTAAATTTTAGAATTTAAAAAAATTAAGTGTACAGGATGAGTCAGAAAGCCGTAGAGAAATAAAGTTACTTTTTTTTTAACGGAACACCTTATACCTTACAATATTTTTGGATTTTACATAAACTTACAATTATTTTTATTAAGTGCATTATCAGTCTAAACCTAATAGTTTCCGAGATATCGACTTTTAAAAAATGACATTTTTGAAATTTGACAGCATCTAGCTTTCTAACGGTAGGCCCTAGAGCAAAACGGCTTACATGTCCCCTGTCTTCCTTTTTTATTATCTTCTCAAAAATGCCAACTTCCGTTAAACCGGAAGTACTATATTTCCGGCTTCTGAGCTACATCCGGTTTAACCGGAAGTTGACACTTTTAGAAAGATAGTTGAAAACTAAGATAGGGACATGTACGCCGTTTTACTCTAAGACATACCGTTAGAGAGCTAGAAGCTGTCAAAATTCAAAAATGTCATCTCTCGAAAGTCGATATCTCGGAAACTATTAGGTTTAGACTAATGATGGACTTAATAAAAAATAATTGTAATTTTACGTCAAATCCAAAAATATTCTAAGATAGAGGATGTTCCATTAAAAAAAAAGTAACTTTATTTTTCTACGGCTTTCTGACTCATCCTATATACTTAATTTTTTAAAATTCTAATAGACTATAAAAAACCCTAAAACTTTTATCTCGAATATTTTTTGCTAGCTGTTGTGCTTTAAGGAATAATAGACCGTTTCCATACATAACAACGACCCTGTATGTATTATGAATATGTTGAAGCAACAACAGAGATAGAAGATCCAGGGTCATTTCGACTTGTGCGCATGCGCCGTAAGGGTATTGCCAAATATACTTTTATTTCTTTAGAACAGGGCAGAAGAGTGAGCCTTAGAAAATTAGAGCAATGATAAAATTACCAGAAATCTTGCTAAAAAATTGCAAAATAAGCATTAAGTCCATACTTCCAAGTGTTTTTAAATTATTTGTTTCCATTTCTAAACTAAAACGCGTCAAATAACAATTTCATATAACTGAAGGGTTACAACGTGACAACGTCTCATTTTTGCTCGACATAACCTCGAAATCTTTAGCAAATGTTAATTTGGTTGACAGCTCGCTTCATCGAGTTGATTTGTTATTGTTAACGGCTTTTGTGTACTGTTTATCTTTACTTTTCTTCAAGTTTTGATTGTATGTGTGAAGTGTGATCCTTTTGTGACGATGCCGAGGCAAAACAGACCAAACAGGCGTAAAAACTTGAACAAAGATTTATCGTTCTACATGTATGTACCCAGACCGGATATTTCTTTCTTTTAACAAACTTACGTTAATTTCGTGAGGGAATAATAACTAGGTAGTCCATTTCCTATAGATTATAATTTCCTTTGCTGCTGTTAATATAATTAGGTACCTACCTATTTTTACCGAAAATTGCATGTGCTTCAAAGAATCCTACAAAAACCTATTATTTTACCTGTTGAACTCTGAAAACAATTGTAAAATATCTAATGAAAGTTTTATTGATATATTTACCTGCGTTCCTTTTCTTTTCTCAATCGAAATAATATACAAAATCTTATAGAAATCAAGAACTTTAATGTTTGTTTACAAAGTTCTGTCCAGTTGTCAAAGTGAAATGTGATAACCTCATTTTTTTCCCCCGTTAAAACAAACGGCTATTTATTTTTTCTCGCGCATGCGCACTGTGCAAAATGACCCTGACAGAACAAGGAACCTCGGCTTCACTACGTTTACATTGGTTAAATGGGCAAGGCGCCATATAGTACTAATACATAAATGGAGGGAGCACCTGAGTAAGGTCGATCCAAACCGTTGGATAGGTAGAGGAGGACCTATTGACTAGCTTACTCGATCTCCCGACCTAACGCCCTTGGCTTCTTACCTGTGGGGACACTTTAAAAAACTTGGTGTATTTCACTCCGGTCGGCACTAGGGAGGAACTTCTATAGAGACTCACATTTCATTGTGATGTGATAAAGACCAAGGCTGGTGGCGAGTACAGTAGTCCTCAATTCATCATGCCAGCGAGTGTATCAGACTTTGCGGAGCCCATTTTGAACCCTCTTATGAAGTTCTTCAATAATTTCGTTAAGGTACCTCCTATTACATCACTGCGTTTTCCAAAATTTTTGTATGTCTTCCGATTAAACAACTTTAAATGCAACTTTTCTGTTGTTTAAATGACTTTCGTAAAACACTTTGTTGTCGAGAAACAAGACAGAAATGATGGTTTCTTTTATTACAAATAAACCATGAATTCGTTTCTTCTTCCTTTCTCGAAAACGGTTCATTTTATCGACAATAAACAAGGGTACCTTTTTTTTAGTCTAAAGTGCAAGCTATCCAGATTTGTTTTTTTATAAAGTCTTTATCATACAGGGTGTTAAAAATTTAAGCATTAAGTTGCAAAGCTTAATCCGCCCCTGAAGCTAAATATATTTTAAGGACAATATTTTAAGAGGTCCTCACTAGTGTGCATTACAATTAAATTTTTTATTAAATTATATTGAGTTCTTTGGAAGTTACTCAAGAAAAACCGATTCCTAGCGACGTCCTTCAGGGGCACATATCGCCGTAGGGAGCCTGTAAGAAAAATTTTTATAGGAACTTGTCGTCATCTTGTTTTTGTGTTTTATCTAAATCGGAGAGATTTCCTACATTGTCCTGGACACCCTGTATACAGGATAGGGGTAAAAGTAGACAAAGTAATAATATACGATAAACAATATTTGATAAAATGTAAACGAATAGTAACAGATAAGAACAACACAGTCAAATTACAAAACTCGAACGAATTGTACTGATACAGGAAGTAGGAAGCCGTCCCTGGCAGTCAGACATTTATGTTTCGGCATTTTAATCCGCACCTGCCCAATAACGGCGCTGCTTTTCACAGGACGCGGTAGGCACGCGGTTTTCACGCTTGGATATTTCTTTCTTCTTCTTCTTCGGGTGCCATGTGCTATGCCGCACGACGGCGATCAATTATCCATTTCATGGTCACAGAATAGCTAGGGTGCCCTCCTCAGCTTGTCTAAAAATGGTTGCGGCATCCAGTATACCACACCAGTTTCTTATATTTCGGAGCCAAGAGTGTTGTTTTCTGCCTGGCCCCCTTCTACCTTCGATCTTTCCCTGCAGTATTAGCTTTGGTATGGAGTAGCGAGGTCCTCTCAGTATATGCCCCAGATATGACACTTTGCGTTTTTTTACCGTGTCCAGTAGATGTCTTTCTACGCCCGCTCTTTGTAGAACTTTATCATTAGTTGTGTGGGCTGTCCAGGGAATACGCAGCAATCGGCGGAGTGTCCACATCTCAAAAGCTTCGATCCGATTTAGCGTTCTGGCTTTAAGTGACCAAGTTTCAAGACCATACAGTACAATAGGCCACACATAACACTGTACTACAAGTATTCGAGTATGTAGTGGCATATTCCTGTAAAGAAGTATATTCTTGAGTTTAAAGAAGGTTGTTTTCGCGCGACCAATTCTTCCCTTCACTTCTTCATCACATTCCCAGTTTTCATTTTTTAGAGAAGCGCCAAGATAGGTAAATTTAGCGACGCGCTCAATATCTTCTCCGCTGATGCTGAGAGGAGTAATATGTTGATTTCTGCTAATCACCATAATTTTTGTCTTGGCAATATTTATATGTAGCCCGAACTTTTCACCGCATGATTTTATTTAGTATTGACTGGAGGTCTTCAATGTTATTAGTCAGGATCGCGGTGTCATCTGCGTAGCGAATATTGTTTATTGGGACGCCATTGACTTTGATACCTCGGGTTTCATTCTCTAATGCTAGTTGAAAGATTTTTTCCACATAAATGTTAAATAGAATAGGTGACAGTACACATCCCTGACGGACTCCTTTCGAAATTCCAAAGGTCTCTGTTGATAGCTCGCCATTAATACGGACCTCGGCCAGCTGTTGCCAGTACAATTCCTTTATTACTCTAATATCTTTATCATCCAAACCGATCTCCTGTAATCTTTTCAGCAGTGGCCCGTGTTTTACTTTATCAAAAGCCGTTTGATAGTCGATAAAGCAGACAAAAACATCCTGCCTTTGGTCGTAGCATTTCTGAACAAGCAGTTTCATTGGTACCAAGTCCCTTAATAAATCCAAACTGCGTATCACCACTCATATCTTCACACTTCCTGTAGATTCTTGAGTGAATTACTCGAAGGCACGCTTTGAGCGCGTGGCTGATCAAGCTTATGAGTCTGTAGTCTTCGCAATTTCTTGGGTTTGCTTTTTTTGGAATGGCAACAAATGTAGACCTTAACCAGTCCCTGGGAATTTGCCCAGATTCATATATCATGTTGAAGAGATATGTGAGATGTTTGATATTTACTTGCTTCAAAACCTCTGAATATATGTCGTCATGACCCGGACTTTTACCATTCTTCATGCAGCCTATTGCGTATTTGACTTCAGACTCAAGAATTTTTGGACCGCTTATATTTTCGGTAGTGTTTGTGGGATTATTTGTACGAAGGTCCTTGAATAGTGCTTCCGCGTAATTTCTCCAAACTTCTTTTAGTTCGTCAGAATCTGATATCGGTTTTCCTTGTTGATTTCTTATTGACGGCAACGATGTTCTTATGCCTGCTCCAGTTATTTTCTTTACCTTTTTATGGAAGTTAAAGGAGTCATGCAGCTGATGAAGTCTTTCAGCCTCTTCGCATTGTTCTTGAGTCCATTTCTCTTTAACTTCCCTTATTTTTCTCTTAATAGTGCGGTTTAGTTCCTTATATTTATCATGCTGGTTTTTAACAAGTCGGCGCTCATTCATCAGGTTCAGTATTTCGTCGGTCATCCATGGTTTGATTCTTTCCTGTCTCGGTCGATCAAGTACTACCCCCGCAGCCGCATGGATGTTTGTTTTCAGCGTGTTCCAGATATCGTCAGCTGCAATTTCCAGACTAGGGTTGCTTTCTTGGCACAGTTTGTCTAATTTAGTCTTCATGTTTTCTTGCATTGCGGGCTGTTTCAATGCTTGAATGTCGTATTTACGGGTTCTTCGCCCCTTCGGTAATAATTTACATCTAAAACAGAAGTTCGCAACAACGGGGTTATGATCTGAGCCGATGTCTGCTCCTGGATATGCTGCCACACGCGTAATGCTGTTCTGATATCTCTTGTTAATTAAGATGTAGTCAATCTGGTTGCGGACGATATTTCCCTGTCTGTCTTGAGGCGATCTCCAAGTATAGAGTTTTCTGGGGTGTAGCTTATAGAAAATGTTCTTAATAGCCAATTTTTCTTCGCGACAGAACTGAATTAGCATTTCGCCTCGTTCATTTCTTTGACCCAGGCCAAATGCCCCTGCTACACCCTCTACAACAACGCTGCCGACCTTTGCATTAAAATCGCCCATCACCACATTGATATCTTGAGGTTTTAATGACTGCAGAACCTCTCGGATTTGCTCATAAAATTGTTCAACTTCAATCTCTGTTCCGTCCACTGTAGGTGCATACGCTTGTATTACATTAATGTTAATCGGTCTTGCATCTATTTGCAACAGTATTATTCGGTCTGAGTACGCCACGACATTCCTCACAGATTTATCTATCTCCTTGGATACAACAAAACCTACTCCGTTTCTGTGATTTGGGTTATTGTTTCCGGAGTAATAAAATGTTTTTCCATTCTTCCTACGCACTCCACTATTAGGCCATCTTGTCTCAGCCATGCCAAGAATGTCAATGTTCATTCTTTCCATTTCCTGAATTACGTTGTCAAGTTTTCCTGCTGCAAAAAGACTTCGGCCATTCCAGGTTCCAATTCGTTTTTGGTTCTTCATCATGTCAAGCCGGGGGATTCTTAGCACCCTCTGGTGATTTAACACCTGCCCGGGACTGAGGGTCGTTGCTCTTGGGTTTCCAGCCATGATGAAGAGTGGGTGGACAAAGTGACGTCCTGGGGAAGCTTGTTTATCTTGTGGTCATCGTAGGTTCCCGTTACTTTCGATGACATTGGGGGTGACATTTCCTTCATCCTCGATCTAAGGTTATACCGCCTGTGTTCGGTCGTCAGAGCCTCGTCTGTTAAAACAGGGTAAGCCGGCGAGAAGGTGAGGTTGACATTTGAGTAGGAGAGGCTGTTTGAGACACGTCACTACCCCTTAAACCATATATTTCTTTACCATATCTTATCTTTACGTTAAATATAACTTTAGATCGTAATATTTAAACAAAAACACTTTGACGACACCATCTTCAAAGGCATGTGACTTCGTATGGAATCATTTGCAGATTATGTTTTTTTTTTACATTTTCTTAAATGAAACCATTTTAAATTTGTCATCGTCATTTCCGGACACCTTGATTACTTTTGTATTTTTAAAGTAATAGAAAAATATAATAAAATTTTTTCTTTCCCTTCACTCAGCTAGAGCACTGTTATGATTTTACACGCTCAAAATAAAAAAATAAACTGTAAAATACTTACACACACACACACACACACACTCACACATGGAGTAGTAGCAATAAATTGAGAACCAATTCAAAATAGCCTTATTCAATCCACTGCTTCACTAGACCTAGTTGAGTTATTATAGAAATTACTTACTAAATAACAATAATTCAATATTAGCCAAGGTGTGGGCATTAGGGCCCAAGTGTCAATTATACAGGGTGTCCGGTAAGTATTAATCATACTTTCGGAAGCGTGTAATGGAGGTCCATACACTCCTAATTTGTCATTTAAAAAAATATCCTAAAGCGCCCTTCAACGGAGATACAGATCCCCATAATATGGGTACCCAGCGCATGACCTCTTACTTTTAAACCGACATGTATAATTTAATACAATTTTAATATTTTATGTAGGCTATAAAGACTCATAAACCATATAGACAGTAGATGTTTATATCGTCCAGGAACTCAGGGACGACGGACTTACCACCACATTCGTTGGGCAAAAATTTTGACAGGTGTCATTTAACGAAGCTTAATACTGATTTTTTAAATACTCTGGTCATTCCTTTTTAGAAAATGTATTCTACATTTGATCCGATAAAATTACCCGTTTTCGAAGAAAATAATTTTTTTGTATAACACGCTTAAGCATTGCCTTATCTATCTGATTATACATTTATTTAATAACCAAGTTTATTAACATACCTTAACATAGTAACTAATCGAACAACAATATAACTAATAATCCGCATTAAAAAAATTATATTATTCATTATGGGTAGAAATAAAAATTACTCGTTATGGTTCACAGTTTTAATATTCAGTTACCATCGGCCCTTTCGTGTCATATTTAAAGGAGTACAAAGACTTAGCCTTTCATCTTCAAAGGAGTACAAAGACTTAGTATGCTTTGGAAATAACCCGAAAGGGCCGAAACACGCGTTTCAGGTAACTGAATATTAAAACTGTGAAAGGGTTGACATTTCGAAAATCACTTGAAGGCAAGAATGTTAAAAATGTGAAAGATTTGCTTCTTCTTGTTCAATGCACTATAGACTTCCTCAGCCGACAGATGTTGTCTCGTTGTACTTAAAACAGCATTTCAGGATTGTCTAGAATTTCGTTAAAATGGTGTGTTATTCTTCTTATCAGATCTTTCCTAGTGCGAACTGACGTCGAATATACAAGCATCTTTAAATGGAGGCATGTCGGGCGACCTCGGTGGCCATAAAATAGGCCTATCTCGACCTTCATCTATTACCAAAAGTATTTGATAAGTGCTAACAAACTAAATTGCTAAAGTGGGGCGGTGCACCGTCGTGCACATACCACATCTGATTTCTAATTTCTAATAGACCGTTTAAGTTTTGTTGCCAGAGTTGCATATACATAGCACTATTTAATCTGACTTCAATAAGGAACGGTCCAATATGGTGATTCCCAATAATCCTCGCCCACATGCTAACCATGAACCTTTGATAGTGCTTTGTCTGTACTGTTGCGTGGGGATTTTTTTCATGCCAGATATGCAAAATATGGCAATTTGTTACTCCATCTCGGGTGGAACCGTATTCGTCCGTGAACAAAACAATATTAGTAAAATTGTGATTTTGCCCAAATCGGTGCAAAAACTTTTACATTACATGTTCCTCCTACGCTTCCATCAACTGTTTGAAAAGTTCTTTGTTGCAGTAACCGTCGATTTGGCAATGTATCAGAATAAATTCTTCTCGCCTCCACACAGTTGCGGAATTCGTGTGCATAAATTAGATGCATGTCAGCAAATTCACTATGGAGATAATCTTCCATTTCTTATATACTCAATAAATCAAACAATTTAGAAAAGTGTTGTTAATAACACATTGTTAACGAAATAAAAACGACTTGTATTTTATTGTAGTACTTTGATTCACTATTTTAATAATGTGTTATACAAAAATGCATTTTCTTTAAAAATAGCTGATTTTATCGAAACAAATGTACAGTATCTGTTTTAAAGAGGAATGACCAGAGTTATTAAAAAAAAATTTTTTAGCTCTGTAAATGACACCTGTCAAAATATTGGCTCAACGAGTGTGGTGGCAAGTCCGTTCCTGATTTCACTGACGATGTAAAATGTCTACTGTAGTATGGTTTTGTGAGACTTTATGGCCTACATAAAATATTAAAATTTCATTAGATTATAATACATTTCGGTTCAAAAAGGCATCGTATTTCCGTTAAGGGGCACTTTGGGATTTTTTTAAAATAACAAATTAGGGTTGTCTGGACGTGCCCTATATGCTCCCGAGAGTATGCCATGTAGTTACCAGACACCCAGTATATAAAGAGGCGTGAAGCGCCGATAAATGTAAGACGAGTTAGTGGGTGCCGAACTGTCCAACCTTGGTACAAATATAATATTTTTCCACTAGTAATATTTTAGTATAATAATATTTGTGCCTTTCCATGCATTACATAAATATATTTTTAAATATTTTTGTCATTTTCTTATCAATGAAGTAACCTAATGTGCTTTGAAAGTAATACTGATAAACCCTGACCTCGGTTGACCGGTGGGTAAAGAGCTCGCCTAGCAACCGAAAGGTCTCTGGGTCGGATCTCGGCTAGGTATCTGTAGACATTTTCTAAATAATGTAACAATATACTATGTGACTGGCAGTGGCGGCTCGTGACGGAAGTTTGTGGAGGTTCACCAGCATCAAGCATGACAAAAAACGAAATTTTGCGCATATCTCCGCCCACCACTACCCCTTTCTTTTATTTCACCCCTCCGTTCCAACCACAAGATATTGTGTAGTTAAGTGTCAAATTTACGAGTAAAAAGCTTTCCTAATTTTTATGTTCTTTTTGTACGTAGATATGTTAATAAAACAAAATATAAATTTAAATTGAAAACTTACCAATATACAGCATACTTGGGAAGCAGTAACTAGAAAAGTCATCAACGACAACATAAAAAAACTAAAAATATTTTTAAAAAACAGAACTGATTAAACACAGTGTCTAAACAAAAAATGCATTCTTCTGTCTTTAAGTTTAGCAAATTTCTCAGTAACTAAGTCATTAAAGTTAGGAATATCTTGCAACATTTTTTAAAAGAATAACAGGACTGAGGGCAAAAGCAGGAGATATTCTGTTAACACAGAAGGTCTGGCAACACTGCATGACATACACAAGCTATACCACGCTTATGGAGGGTTTTACCGCGCTGCACGGATCAGCAAAACATATAAAACGATCTCTCAAAAACCATCCGAAACAAGGCGGCAGCATGCAGCACAGCAAAAGCGTGCTCATTTGAGAGGAATGAAAGCCCATTTAGAGCCGTGCGCTAAAAAGAGATGGGGACGACAAGGTGCATTTATTACGGGAAGCGAACTGTCCATATCAAGTAGCGATAGCCACGGAGCACATTTTTCCTGCAATAAGCATTCGGGATTAGAGACCTGCTACAAAATATTTAGTTAGCGAAACGATAATTGGATAGGGAGCTAAGAAAATCATGTTAGAATTCCTTTGTAACAGACATTGTATTGTAAACTAAATATGTAATTTATAGTGAATATTTGTCGGTCGATGTGGGGCTGAATCATAGGGAGGCACGTGCTCAAGTACTCCTATATGAGAGCCGCCACTGGTGACTGGCTGCATGGGACAAAGCCCGAAGCAAAAAAATATTCATAAACCGACGGGTAACTATAAGAGTAGGCAACTGTTTACACAAAAGAAAAATATTATGCAGTTGCGTAACTACGTACTTCACTTCACATTTATATCTAGGTATGGCATTGCCCTTGACAAGTGTAATGTGTCCAGCTGTTTTCATTACAGGTCTAATAGTCCAATAAACGGAACGCTTAAAAAAGAATTTTAGTTAGAAAGCTGCTTTTTCGGTTGAAGGTACATTTTAATATTTGAAAAGTCACCTCAGTGTTATTTTGTGTCCAGTCCTTGCACGAGAGCTAAAAAACCCTTCCATTGGGGTTGAAAATATATTTTTGGGTTATAACTTTTAAATGAAAATTAATATGAAAAAAAGTTTTTATTAAATGTTGTAGAGCATTAAATTTTACACAAAAAAGGTTATTACTACTTTTTTCTAATCTATAAATCTAAAAGACATAAGAGGTTCGCAAATTTCAAAAACAATTTTTGGTCAGGTCTTTAATAAATAGGACCTAAATATGGATATGGCATCACTGTCGTCTTTGGAAAAGAGTTGCAGCGCCTAGTGCAGTATTTATCGGGTTTTTAGATGCCGAATGATTTTTTGCGGATGCAGGGTGCGCAAATAACATTTATATCTATATTTTAGGTATATGTAAAATTTGGTTAGTAGATAGCTAATACCTCGGACCAGCACATAGGGTTGTTTTCATTTCGAAACTTTTAAAAACAAAAAATATTACTTTACTTTAGAAAGACAATTAATGTAAGAGAAGATCAAAATCTGAGTAAGTGATAAATTTCACTGCACAGTTATTAAGTACTTCATACTATTTTTTATATAGGTGATACCTAATATAGGAGTGTATATTAAATTGGCACACCATCAATAATTATTGGCACCCAAAAAGTTGCTCCAAAAAAACTGTTTAAAACTGATTTTTTGCTTTACTCTTTTAACCTACAAAAATCGTTAAACCTTAATATCTTCACAGTTGACTGACAATGGGCAACATTATTATTCAAGATACACCCCCAATAAAAATATCATATTAGGTATATTTAAAATAATTAGGTATTATAAACCATTCGAAATTTTTGGCTTAGTTTCATACATACTTTTCACAGGGTTATTCAAACAATATTTCACAAAAATATTTCACTTATAAAAACCTCAAAACAGTACAAATATAACATACCTACTCTAATAAATTAACGTACCTACCTACCAAAAAACTTTTTTTTCAGACACCCGTATAGAGTCTCAGCCAGACGATGGACAGTGTTGCCAAGTTGAAAATTTAATGCGTTTGTGAAATTTCGAAGACGCCGACCAACCCTCAAAGTTCACATGATTCTAAGGCCACAACTATTAGAGATATCGTAAAAACGATCATAAACGTTCTTATTCAGATTTAAATGATCTACAACTTTTGTCTAAAACCTTTTTTTTTAGTGCTTTTTGTTTTAAAGCTACGGGTCAAAAAAACATTTTAAAGTAATTTTCCATCCCTTATGCAAGGGTTGAATACAAAATAATACCGAAGTGTCTTTTCAAACATTAAAATGTACCTTTCACCAAAAAAGCAGCTTTCTAACCAAAATTCCTTTTTAAGCGTTCCGTTTATTGGACTATAAGACAATAGCGGAGTAAAAGGTAATAATAAACAATTTCACGAGTAAGTAGTGGAATAAATACTTATTTATACTACTAGCTTAAGAAATCGCCATTATTTACTCCATTTCTCTAATTGGAGGTAAGATATCTCTACCTAGATAAATAACGATAACAAATATTCACCTTGTTAAATAATGAAAAGCTTTCTGTGTAATGAAATTAAGTTATACACGATTTTAGCATTCTTACTCACTGTTTCTCTAACATCGACTTTAGGCCTTGACTAACCATTTTATTCACAAATTGGAAAATACATCAAAAGGAAACTGCAAAACAAAAATGTTAACACGAGTGACACGCTGACACGACCATAAATTTGACAGAATACATAATCGTCTTTTGCTATCGGTAACAATCTCTTACAAGGTTCACAAATTTGCCTATTTTATTGGTATAATGCCGGGTTGCAAGTTCTCGTTAACCGGCAATTTATTTCTATAAAAAGATCTCAACGAATTAAATATGTTATATTTTAGTGTTAGTAGTAGAAAAGAATCTATATATACCTCAGTTGAGAAAGCTACTATATACCTCGCACATTATATATAAAAGCGCTCGCTATATAATAGCTCACTTCTCAACCTAGGTATATAAAGTACTATTTATATACAAGGTGTTCTAAAAGCTAAGGTAAATAATTAGGGATCGGGTAGATCGGGTCAAAATAGGTTTCGAAGGTCATATCTAGTCCTATATATCCCCCTTAACTCTGCTACAGGTTCCCATAGGAGTGACCTTAAAGATGTTTTTCCTTAATATTTCCGTAACCACAGATGAGAGGACCTTAAGTTTTTTTCAAAAAAGGTACTCCTAGTTAGACTCAATTTAGAGTATCGTGTTCGATCGATTTAAAAACTAAATTGCATGCGAGGAAGAAACTATAGCTAATGTCAAAAAGGCTTAAAGAGGTGTTTCTTTCTTTTCCTTCCCTCAGTCCCACACCTTGCACACGTTTTGCCGTATTACGGCTGGTCGGCAAGGCTATAGAATCTGACGAAAAGAAAAAGGACCTTACAGTAAATTTCAACACATGATATAAAGGTACAATATGCGAGATGTTGCGCGTGGCGACATCTCGCGGCAATCGAGCAAACCATCAAATCAGACCAGCGAGGACTTAGACAAGACCAAACGTTGGAATGGAACCGGCATATGCAGGTATCTCAGTCACGTAGCGCTGGAAGTCAATTTGTTGGTTTCTGCGAACCGAAAACATGATAATAAAGAGTCGAAGTCTAGTGCAAGAAACGTTGAAATTTTCTAATTTTACATAAAAAAGTATAAGTATCAATTTGAAAAAAAGTTGTCGACATTTTAACGACAATAGTTCGATTCTGCCTATAAAGCTTACTCGAGTACCTAAATTTCAAGTTTGAACCTTTATTGATTTTGAATATATTGAGAACAAACATCATCAGCGTCTACTCTTTGCGAGGCTATGGCTCGGGGTTGGGGGAATTACGACACAATGTTACATGACCTTCTGACCCTATTTTGATACAATCTATTTGATCCCTAATTATTGACTATACCTTTAGGATATATACTTGTTAGAACTTTGACATTAGGTAACATATTATTATTGTGCAGATGAATATTATAGAATTATAGAAATTATAATTTTTTTCAATAGTTTTCGTACTTAGCGCCAAATACTAAAATTAGGCAAAATTGCAAAGGGCCGAGTATGGGTTCCTAAGAAGAGAAACGCTATTAGCAACACTTTTCGGAGGCGTTTATAGATGCACATAGTTAAAGATAGTTTTTTTTTTTATTAGTTAGTGATTCTAAAATGTTGGCAATTGCTTGCAAAGAAGGTTTTGTGGCATATTTCTTTTGTCAATTCATATATTTGCAAGAATATATAGGTGTCTTTTTTATTTTAGGTAAAACGTATATACAACGAAGATAAACAGGCCACTATATCATCTTTAGTAGACTTACAGCAGTCCAATGATCTAAACGTGACCCTTGTTGCCAGGCAAAATATTTATGGAACCAACGGTGATATCATAGAAATTAGGACAATAGAATTGCATATTCCTAAAGTATGGCTATTATTTTCTTTCATACCGCTATTTTAGAATAGTTAGGTTGAGAGTTTGATGTAAAGAAATTTAAACTATTTCTCCTTCTATTTGATTTTGGTTTGTATTAGGTATACGAAACACGTTAAGAATTTTAGGTATGAATCAAGAAATCAAAAGGCACAAGTAATTACGTTCCATTTAAAATAATAGAGTTCCCTCATTTTTTGCTTTTTCTACAACGCTGTTTAATGAGATAATTTTAGAATTCTTAAAGGAATAAAATCAAATTAATGTGCTTGCGCATTTTTGAATGGGGTAATACATTTTTAATAAATGAATCTATTTCTTAATTTCGAACCTTACAGGGAAATGATGGCAAAAGATCCCGCGAGCGTTTAATTTGATTTTGCTCTCGAGTATTTCGAAAACTACTCATCACAAGTTTTTAGGGCTGATCGTACCTCATAAATGCGTCATAAAAATAAGGTAAAGAGTGTAATTTGAGGTTTGATCAAATGATCCCATTCTGCTCGTTAAATTAATAGTGATTTAAAAGCTTAAAAATGACGATGCTATAGGATATCAAAATTTGTTTGATAATTATTTCGCTAGTTTACCAATTATCTTTAAATTTGACAGATTACGGCTACGTACAGGTGTACACCCGAGTCTGTGGATACGACGTATCGGTAAGGCAAACCACAATCTTTAAAACATGGCGCAGTCATGGGTGTACTATACCGATATATTTTAAATGTAATAAAAATGGGAAATAATATTTCGGCATGAAAAAAAAACTTTATTTGTCGAAACGGTGGATCTTTGCCGGTGCGTCATCGATCAACGATCGAGAGACAACGTGATTTATAACTCCCCATCTTTATTTATTTTAGCCTTGAAAGTGAATAAAAGCATAATAGAGCGTCTTTGGGGTTGCGCAATAAATCTCGAATCCAAAGTAACGTGCTAGACAGATACAGAAGACATTTGGAGAGTTGTCCATTGATGTCAAAAGTGGGCATATTTTTATGTTTTCGGCGATACCAAAAAATTAAAAACCCACGGTCCATGAAAACTAGTAGACTCATAGGTTTAATGTGCAGTCCGGCACTTGTTTCAGGGATTTTTCAATCTGATGATATATATATAATAATTAATATTTACATTTTGGTTATACACAAGGTATTTATTGGGGGTATCCGGCGTTTGCAGGTATATTGTTAGGGGTTATTTATATCGGAGGAGACGAGTTCACTCCCAAAATATAAATATTACCTGACTGCCAAAAAGGTGATGGTTGAATTCACTCCCAGACGATTTTATACCGTAATTAGAATAAGTATTTATGATACCTTAAAATCTAAACACTGTTGCCAAGTCATTCTTTTCGCCAAAGTTATTTTATTTCTTAAAATAAAACAGTAACAAAGTAAAAAAACAAAATTTAAAAAAAATAAAATTTTATTATGTATACAAACTTTATAAAAAAAATCAGAAAATTCCGATTCCGTACAAAAATTCCGAAAAAAAATATGATATAAAGATTTTACTTATACAAATATATACAATTATACAAATACAAATAGTTGTCAAATTCTACATTTAAAAGAAATATTTTTTATAAATTGAAAATTGGTAAGGCGGCCGTTCTGTAGTTTCTTTAAATTATTTTCTATAAAGTTTTTTCTTAATACTATTTTCCGATCGTATACTTTCGCGACGGTATTAATACTTTGAAGCTTAATATAAGTATCTAGTTGGAAATCTACAAGAACATTTAAAAATTGATTAAAATTTTGTTTGTGAAAATAAGTTCCAAATCGATCAACATTTAAAAACACCGCAGCATAAATCAAAGTTACAAAAAATGAAATCTGAGCCAGTCATGTCCATTCGGTATACGAAACCGTTTTAGAAGAAATTAAAGCTTCACTGGGCGATAAAAATGTTTACATTGATGATGAAAGCACAGATGCTTGTGGCAGATATATCGCACATCTTATGATTGGAGCAGTTCAATAAGATAAAGCAACAAACTCATATTTAATAGCTCCTAAGCAGCTAGACAAAACTAATAACGTGACCGTAACTCAATTTATTCAGAAGTCCCTATCGACCTTCTTCTTACCAAATCCAGTCTCAGATGAGAAGTTTTTAGTGCTTTTGTCTGATGCAGCACCGCATATGGTAAAAGTAGGCCAAATCTTAAGAATCTTTTACCCCAATATGGTATATGTGACTTGTCTTTTACATAGAACAGACCGAGTCGCAGAAACCGTCAGAACTGAATATCCTTTAGTAAATAAATTAATTTCAAATCTAAAAAAGTATTTCTACACGCACCTCTAAGACTGCAGAGGTATAATAAAAGATTACCAGGAGTTAGTTTACCTCCAGAACCTGTAATTACCCGGTGGGAACATGGATTAGTGCCACAATATTCTACGCAGAACATTTCGAAGCCATTAAAGAACTAATTTTGGATTTAGATGACCATCCGCAGTGTATTGTGCAAAGTAAAGAGTGGTTAAAAAATGCAAGTGTAGTTAAAAATCTTATTTTTATGAAGGTTAATTTCAGTTTTATACCGGACATATTATAACCTCTTAGAGAGTAGAAATTTTAGTTTAGGAGACCCAATTAGTATTGCTGAAACTTTTCCGCTAAATATAACAACATTCCCGGTAAAGTAGGAGGTTAAGTAAGGAACAAATTTGATGTAACTGTAAAAAAGAATGACTGACCATCCAACGAAGTTGTATCTTGGCTTTATACTTTACTACCTAAGTTGCAGTATTGTCCGATTACATCAGTAGATATTGAAAGAAGCTTCTCTTTGTATAAACATATTTTTACTGGTAGAAGACAATCCTTTTTAGTTGAAATTTTTCAAACATATTTAGTAATTTTTTTATTATTAATTTAGACAATTTCAGGTTAAAAAATTGTTCCCTTTTATTTTTCTTTGTTTTTGTTTGTATTTTTTTAAATTAACATGTTCTTTAGAACCCAGTGTGTTTCTTTACCCTATTTTACTATAATAAATGAGGAAATATTGCATACCAGTATGCATATTTGGTCAAAAATATGCATATAACTGCATATTTTAAAGGCAAACAAAGCATATATATGCGCATAGTTTGGCTGAATTTAAGTGCATATATTCCGCCCATTAGTGATGGCATACCAATTCCGGTTTGTCAAGTGTCGTTTTTAAAAGTGATAAATATTAATTTCAAGAAGCCGGGTCCAGCGTGTTTTGGATAACTTTTTGAAGACTGGTGATGCTCCAATAGAAAATAGGAGAGGTGATAAAAGATCTAGTAAATATAAAGACAAATACTTGGCAGTTATGTATTTTATTAAAAGTTGTGAGGTTTCGCATTATTGTAGAAGTTCTTCGACAAGGCAGTATTGAAGCTCCGAGTTTCCGAACATTAATTAACTTTTTAGAATAAACAATAATTAATCGGTTGACTCCCTAAAAGTAAAGCGTTCATTTTTCTAGAAGATCTTTAATACAAAATTTACCCTGCCACAAATGACTGCTCTACTTGTATTCAATTAACTTTAAAACTTAAGAGTGAAACAACACGAGGGCGCACCATAAGTCAGAACCGGCCTGACCAGGACCTTGTAGAGGTTTACTTTCATTCCGTTGCTAAGTCTACTTCGCCTGTGAAGCAGGGAGTAGATGGAGCCTAATTGTTGCAATGCTAGCTTGACTCTGTTTTTTGAATTAAGCCTCCAGTTTAGTCTTCGATCAAAGATAAGTCCTAGGTATTTCACTTCCTGGCACCAGTTCACTTGGACTCCATTGACTCTAAGCCTGGTCTCAGGACGTCTAACATTACTCTTTGAGAAGAATATGGCCTTCGTCTTGGACGGATTGAGACGAATCTTTCAAGCCGAAAGCCATTTATCTATAAGTTTAATATGGCGCTGCAACCTCGAGACAACCAACCACGGTTGTTTGGATTTCGCAGTAATTGCAGTGTCGTCGGCAAATAAATAGAGCTCATTTTGTCTATCTTTCGGTATGTCGTGAGTGTATATGTTGTAAAGAAAAACAGAAATATTGATACTTTTCGGTCTGCGGAAATACCAAAATATGCTGTAAATGTAAAGCAAGAAAATACAAATGATGTTAAAGAGCATTATGGATTAGGCTGGGAACAAAACAAGGAAATCCGTTACTTCAAAAACTTTTTTGAAAGAGACAATGTAATCGAAGGTGCAGACGAATATCAGGATTTATGTGGACCAACTCAGGATTCTCCGGAATTAGTTATTTAATGTTATTTATTAATATTTTTTTTGGTAATATAATTTTTTTAAGTTTTTTTTTTTTAATACCATTTCAGTTATACTATCGGTAAATCGGTAAACTAAAAATCCTATAATAACTTCGCTGATGACAGCACACTTCTTTCATCTTTTACTTTGGATGCTCGAACATCAGCTGCCCATGCACATCTCTATAGTGGACGGTCTTGAGGCAGGTGAGCCCCCTGTGGGGATGTTTTGTGATCTTAGCAGGGCGCTCCACTGTGTTGATCATGGGATGGTCCTCGAAGGGCTGAAATACTATGACATTAGAAAGAACACTTAAGTTGGTATTCTTCATTTTTGAGATTTCGTAGGCACTTTGTTCAGGTTAGTGTGGTTGGGTTGATACGTGTGGTTGCCACGAGATGTAGCCACGTGCTGCAATTCTCATTCGTAAAGTTTGTTCAGGTGGTGGACCAAACAGGTAGGGCGCAAAATGCAAAATATTTGCGGGTTGACGTTGATGTACCTTAGGGTTCGGTATTGGGGCCTGTACTATTCTTGTTTTTAGTAAACACTCTACCAAAAGATCTATTATATAGTAATGTTGTAGCCTTTGCTGATGATACTTTAGCAATCGTTAAAAATAATCTGCCTGCTTCAGTGGAGGTGCGGCGGATGCAGCCCTTGAAGAGTTGAGCAGTTGGTTTATGGGCAACAATCTTTTTCTTAATCTAAGAAAAAGTAATTTTATGATTTTTCACACCAATCGGACTAGATTGAATTTGGGCTTGGAATTATGCTGCCATAATACACAGATAAAACTTGAGACTTCGGTTAAGTTTCTCGGTGTTGCCCTTTAAGACACGTTATCATGGGAAGTGCACTGCAGAGATTTGTCCGCTAGGTTGCCTAGTCTTTATATGACGCTTCGAAATTCGGAATCAGTTTTGGATCAACAGTACCTTTTAGGTGTTTACTACGCTAGCCTCTACTCGCGCATTTTATATGGCGTTCAGTTTTTGGGTACCTCGTCCAATGCTGGGAAAGTATTTATTGCACAAAAACGAATTAGTCGATGCATGGCCGGTGTATCAAGCAAAACTTCCTGTGTGCCATTTTGTATAAATTTTAGAATTTTAACTGCGCCGTTCATTGTAATTTGTCAAATATATCTGTTTGTGTTTAACAACATGTTTGTTAGGAACGTAGGTCCAAAAATGTTTAATAAATTACCATCAGGAATATAAAACTGCCAAACTCGGATTGGTTTTAAGAAAAAGTTAAAGCTATTTTTAGTAGAAAAATGTTACTAAACCTTAAATACGTTTATTGACCAAAATTAAATTAGTATTTGAGCCTGTCTGGTTTAAGACTAAAGTTGTTACTATTAAACGTATTTTCACTCTCAATTTGTTTATTTATTTATTTGTTTTTGTGATTTTGACGATTTCCATAAGTATACTACTGTATCTTTGGAAAAATAAAGTTTATATCTTATATCTTGTATAGGCGGCAAGAGGTCTCACATCTCAACAAAACCTGGAAGAGATTCTGTCTTGGGATGACAGTGACTAAAAATTTAACGTTAAAAAAGTTAATGTTGAAGAACCGGATATAGTCATGACGGGACACTCGATTCCCTTTGCTTGATCAATTCATTTATTGGGCGTTAATTTGAATAGTAATTTGTTTTGACATAGTCACGTAGCGGCCATTGCTAAGACAGCCTCGCAGAAGCTTGGAATACTTTTCCGAACTAAGAACCTCTATACACCTCAACAGCTCTTGATGCTCTATACAGCCCAAATTCGACCATCGCTGGAGTACTGTTCGCATATTTGGGGCTCTGCTCCTAAACATAACCTGAGATTGCTACATTCCATTCAAAGAAGAGGCATTCGCGTGATCGGTGACCATAGGCTGACAAACAACCTGGAAAGTCTTGAACATTGAAGGAAGGTTGGTGACTTGAGTCTATTTTACGAATATTTTCAATGCAAGTGCTCAACTGAGGTTGCCCGCTTGATACCACCCAGAGCGGTGCATGGTAGAAATACACGACCAGCCACTGTAGCCCACCTGTACGTAGTTCAGCTTAGTGTCCTTCGAACGACACTGTTTAAAACCTCTTTTAACTGTAGAACGTCATCACTTTGGAACGACCTCCTTGAGGCCGTGTTGCCCAACGAGTATAATCTCCAAGGATTCAAGACCAACGTGAATCGTTTCCTGGGCACACGCACCGCTCGGAGAGCGCCATAAAGAATTAATCCTGCAGTGTTGTGCCTTATCAAAAAAAAAAAGGTGATTTGTAAATTTGTTTCTTTAAACATACCATATATTTAAAGGAAGATGGCCTCGCTGGTCTGGTTGGGTGGATAGCTCGATTGCTACGAGATGTCGCCACGTGTAACATCTCGCATATATATTAATACCATATATTTGCCTAAATTACAGAGAACTTACAACACCAGAAAATCAAATTAAATACATAGATTTAAGAAACAGAGTGAAGATCAGAGTCAGAGAAATAAAAGAAGAATACTGGTAAAGATTTAGTGGTAACATGGAAGCAGATATGTATAAGGCAGAAAGCGAAGCTGGAAATTAGTCAGAGGGCTAGGTATAAAAAAAGAGTAATTACAGAGGACACTTTTCTTAAAACAGCTCTAAGCAGGCAGAGGAAACTAGCACAAACTTTGAGCCCAGCCTCATAAAATAAAGGTGCAAATGAACTCATAGTACGATCAAGAACAACAGTCTCAAAATTGTAAGCCGGAAAATCTTCAAACGAGGATAAAATAGCAAATACAGCGGAGCACATATTTTGTGATACATATTAAGACACTACTCTATTTATTACACAATAGAAAGAAATACCTAAAGAATGGAAGAGAAGTATGACAATAGATACCAATCTTTAAGTAGTAAGTAATTGAACCAACAGGGTCAATCACCCTGGTATAACCCTGATAGGAAGAACATCACAGGTTCGTTAAAGTTTTTGAAATTTAATATATACAGTGAGGACAATCTAATTTATCAAGATCAGGTGATTCCGAAGGCCAAGTCTAATAACAATAGTGACACTGACACCCGCAATGACTAAAAACCGTATGGGAATAACTTTTTCAAATAAATACTTCTGAATAAGTCAAAAACTTAGTTATCGGTATAGTATACACAAATGCAGAACAAGTTCCATCGGTTTTCAAATTAGTTATAGACCTAAACCTATTAGTTGTTCTAATATTTTAATTTTTCTAGAAAAATATTAGTTTTTGTTCTTATAAAATATTGACAGTGCCGCCATGGCTGCTTTATAAATCTTATCAGAAAAAATAATAAGATATATGGCGTGCCACTTAAAAAAGTTGATATTTTTCAATTTAAATTAGTCGAAATGTATAAATTTATTTCGCACGTTCTGTAGCATTTAACTCAAATTTCGTTACATGTTTCTTTTTTGTCTCCCTAGGAGAACGTTTGTCTAGGAGAACGTTTGTACCAAATATAATCATTCCACCTTCAGAAGCAATGGCGGAACTGTCAATTTTTTATAAGAGTAAAAACTAATATTTTTCTAGAAAATTAAAATATTAGAACAACTACTAGGTTTAGGTATATAATACTATTAACAAAAAAGTTATAGAAGTTATAGAGTATAACAATAAATTAAAAAATAGGGTGTGTATTTTGAATGGTTAAAATAACTTATGTTTTGAACCATCATGTATACTCAAAAATAATTTTAAACTATGTACCTTAACATTCTCTAAAACTTTTGTATTTAAAGTTTTTTGGTTATTCCCGAAACAAATGAGACAATTAACTTTACTCTATGGTTGGCACACCCTGTACATGGTGTCTCATTTGAAAAAAATATACTTTTAGACATTTTGTCAAGTAACCAAAATAGCTGTAGTTTTAGATCTCCCGGTGTATGGCAGCTAGGATTTGGCGATAGCGTAAAAAAACATCCGGGTAAATTTGAGTGCCTTAATATCTCAGAGTTAAAAATATGTCAGCACCTATTGCATGTTTTTCAAAAAAAAAATTAATTTAATTAATATCTCGAAAGCAGTGGCAGTTTGGTTAGTTAATAAGGAAATAAGAAGAAGAGTTGTAGAAAGTACTAGAGATTGTAAAGAAAAGTAAATATTTAGGGCGATTAAAAGATCAATGTTAGTAATACATTTTAGTGTAAGCGGCAACACAGCATTACCGAGCAAAGGCACAAATTTGTGGATTGTTCTATTGACTGGTTCATCCACCGTGAATGTCAGTACAAACTTTTTCCTACTATTAATTTTTAGGAGAGTATATAAGTTTTTGCTTATCACTTTCGGACACCGTGTATTGTAGGTTCTTTATATGTTAGGTACAGAATATTTTTTGTTTTTAGATCGCCACAAAAAGCAGTAATAACGAAGATGATGATGATGATGATGATGATGATAACGATGAGGATATTTACAAAAAGCTAGCCGAACTTAGAAAAGTGTTCCGCCTTACTTCAAAACTTGGCTTTCCCATGGAGGTTACCGCGGTAGAATATACAAAGACAGGGGAAACAAATACAAGTGCCTACATTAATGAAAATTTACTAGTACGCTTTCTATTGTTACTAATTTACTTTAAGTTTATTGAACCAAACAAAACTCTTATTTGCATAGCAACCATCCTGGTAACGTAGTCTTATCGGGTATGGCCTTTCTTTAACTCGATTAAACATTAAATTCGTGTCAAAATATCAAATTGTCACAAATTCAGAAAATTTAAAGTAGCACTGGCTCTGTTTCCATGGAAACGCATTAGGCGTTTTTGTTCATATTGATTCGCTTGTCACTAATGACAAAGTCAATTTTCAACGTTGCTCGATAAAAGCTGGATTTATAAACTCGAAAAGTTGGTGAGGTTGAAGTTATGATCAAGTTGGTGAGGTTAGATATTCCGAACTCCGAACATAAAAATTGGTTATTTCGAACTACCGGGGAACTTTTCGAACCTTACATGAGCTTACACGAACAACATGAACGAATGTATAAATGGATCTGAGTGTTCCCTTTAGTTTAAATTGACCTCCTATTTCCAACACCAACTGAACCTTAACCTCACAAACTTTTCGAGTTTATAAATCCAGCTTAATTCCAAAATAAAATCAAAATGTGTCATTTTGGCGGGAATAAATGTAAATCATGGAAAAACCTATACAAATTTGAAAGCAAAGCAGAATCGCTTAGAAATTTATCCAATAAAATATACCTCTAGAATCGTCGCCTGAGAGCTCTCGGGGTCATAATTATCAGACCATAAATGAAAATTAGATTTCGTAAAGATCTGCGGAAAATAGCCTTCTCCTGAATAACAGAGGTATTGTCGAAACAGGGTGTTTCTTTTTATATGCGGATAATTAAGATTGTGAATCTACATGAAAAATTAATGGTAGTTTGCTTTATATACTATGGTCCAAAAATGCTCCTTTACGAGAATACTAGTTAAAGTTTTAAGAAAAAAATAGAATTTAATTAATATTTTTGAAACTACTTCAGATTTATCTCAGTGATATCTGGTTACGTAGCGACAGTTAATAAAGGTGCATAATTTTCAATACATAAAATAATTTTCAGTTTAAATAGTGGCATGCCGACGAGCACTGATTTTTGAGAAAAAATTGGTACACCAATGATTTCTTCTTAAATAAAAAATATTTTTTAATTCATCATTCAATTTAAAACATTAGAGCTATCCTGAGTTGTGTTAAAATTATATAATTTAAGCGATATTTTATTTTTAAATATTTTCAATTTGTTTTTAGTACGGATTCACCGAAGGAATAAATATTGTTAATAAAACAATTGAAGTAAATAACATTCAAACCGTAAATGACCATATTAAGGAATTACAAGAAAAGGGTATACCTGTTGCTGTCCATCGATTTGATGCGAATAACCAATTTCTCATTGAAGAATCGAAAATCATTCCAGAATATGTAGTAAGTAGTTTGAATGATTTCGTCGCTCTTTTTTTAATTCGTAACAATGGTTCACACCAAATGCAAAGCTCTTGTGTTCAAATATGAAAGCAAGCCAATATCTAGTAACATCTGTGGCGTTCGAGGCGTGGAGAACACCGCTTCATCTGCCCTCATAACAAACAAAATTTTATGCAGAGTATTAAGACTAAATATTAACATTATTTTAATTTTTGCCAATCGCAATTTATAATATCCATTAATTTCTAATTTCTTAACGAAGCTAAGCAAAGCGCTCTATTGCATGCCGTATATTATATCACGACCATCGAGACTAATATTGTGTCACTTTTTAAAATAATTGGTTAAATAATCCTTATTTGGTAACACCGCACACAATATTAAAAATATTTTAAACTTACAAGGGGACTTAGTAGAAGTTTTAATTATTGATAAAATATACAGGGTGCTCCATAGAAATTTAACGGTTTGGAACAAAACGGGATAAATTAGGAAAAAACGTTTTTTTTTTCTCAAGCATTGGAAAAATTGGAAAAAAGGGAAAAATTTGAAAACGAAACTGGAAACCCGAAAAGATATTTTTTGTTATATCATATAATACGCATATATCAGTGAAACTTACATAAATATATTTTTCCAGTATCTCTAAATATGCCAAAACCCTTAAAATCATTTAGTCGCCAATGTCTGATTCTGATTCTTCGACTTCAGAGGAATCATTTGATTCAGATTCTACAGCATCATATTGCTTTTCATCATCATGGACATATTCAGTATCAATATCATCCTGTTCTAATAGCCAAAATGGCCGAGCATTATACACAAATTTGTCATTTTCATCTAAATTTAAACTAGATTGAATAGCAACAAGTTTTTGAACTTTACCTATTGCAAGGCTACTTTTTTATTTTTATGTATGACACCATGTAACGACCAGTTTCCTTCTAACGAGGTGGAAGATGGAGGTCTATTTACAATTCGGGAGGTAACTGCTATTAGCAACTGCGAGGGACACAATCCCTGCCACCATATAACAGCAAGCATGGGTGCCGCTTGCGCAGTCCCATAAAGAATCCCTATTATAAAATCCTGTTTCTGGTCTAAAATATGCTAAATTTTCCACGACTCTTTCTACATCTAAATTTGATAAACCTTATTTCTGAAATAAGATCAATAGCCATCATAACTTGATCTTCGTTTTAATGCTCGTTTTAATGCTCGTTTTAATGTTTCCTTGAAAACGCAAGTCAATAACATTTGCCGCAAAATGAATGGGTTTACGACAAAATTCGAAGCGCTCTTCTACATATTTCAACAAGTATTCTCTAAGACAGTCTAAGATTTCCTCTAACAGGGCCATCTCTTGCCGGGATATCAATTATTGCATTTTTAATATACTTAAAGACAAAGGGCACTTCTGGCAATAGAGATTTATCTGACTCTATCAGATTTGTTGATTTTGATGTAGAAAGCAGGATATGTTTAAAATGTTGTAGGTTTTTTCAACAATTATCGTCAAATATAAATTTTTGAATAGTTTGGTCGAAATCTAGATGATCTTGTAATACAGTACACTGCAAAGCTTCCTTGTTTCTTAAAATTGAATCCATAGTCATAATTAGTGCACCATATCTTTATTTTGCGGGAACTTTTAGGGGACATATTTTATTTTTTGGGTATTTTTCTACCTGAGCATTTTTAAATGCGTTTTTATAACATGCATTTTCTAATCAAAACAATTGATAAAATATTATTTGAAATACTCATATTTAATAATATAAAACGATTATTTTTCCCAAAATTTCCGTTTTCTTCCAATTTTTCTGGTAAAAAAAGACGGATTTTTCGGAACTTTTAAATCTCTAGTGCTCCATTTCAAACAATTGAGTAAAATTAATCCAAACTTCCCCGAATTTGAAAGTGAAATTAAAGCACCGTCTACAAAAATATATCATAAAATCATGTAAGCAGTACTCATATAACCCTGATGATGTTTGCAAAAATATTTGTCCCGCTTTTGTGAAGCATCTCGTATATTCGGGAATTATTTCCAAATATTGCCATTTTCCCGTAATTAAACATTTTGCAAATATCAGTTTTCAGCAATTTCAGTACCTAACAGTAATAATGGCAGAAACGACATTGAAACTTTTAGATTTTTGAAACACCACACTAATATGTAATTTACAAAAATTAAAATACTAAAAACTTAGAAATTGAAAACAATTATTTTAATAAAGTATGTAAACCAACAAAACAAACAAATTTACAAAAGGTGCTGAAAATGTTGCCCCTCAACTTCAATACATTTTTCAATGCGTTTTCTCATGGATTGTCTTACTCGTCCAAAAATTCCAGGCATCTCTCGAATTTGCTGACAACCCATTTCAACTCTTTGACGAAGAATCTGTACGTTAGGAATGGGAACGGAATAAACCATGTTTTTTAAGTGCCCCCATAAATAATTATCCAATGGATTAAGGTCGGGTGAACGAGGAGGCCACGCTCTTGGCCCTCCACGACCTATCCATTTATTGTGGTACGTTTCGTTGAGGTATTCTCTAACTTCTCGACTAAAGTGAGCTGGAGCGCCATCATGCATAAACCACATTTGCTGTCGCGTTTCAATTGGAACTTCTTCTAATAAAGGTGGTAATCCATTTTGAAGGAAATCCAGATATGATAATCCGTCTAATCTATTTGGTAGTACTACAGGACTAATCAAATAATCGCCAATTATTCCTGCCCAAACATTAATAGAAAATCGTTGCTGGTGCCGGGATTGTATGATTCCATGAGGGTTTTCATCAGTCTGTTATTATGAAAATTAATTATGCCATCCCTTGTAAATCCAGCTTCGTCGGTAAATAAAACGGATGAGTGAAATGAATGGTTTAAATTGCATTTATTTAAGAACCATGTACAAAATCTAAGACGTGGTGCATAATCCTCGACAGAAAGAGCCTGCACTCATTGTAAATGGTATGGGTACAATAAATTATCATGTAGGATTCGTTGGACTGTCATATTATGGCTTACTCTTTCCATTCTTCCAATTCTTCTAGTACTAGATTCAGGATTCGCCTCGACAATCTGAAGGATTCGTTCCTCACGCTGTACTGTTCTTACGTATTGTGGTCTTCCACTGCAGGTGCAAGGTTTTAATGATCCGGTTTCACGTAAGCGAGCGTGAATCCTTGAAAAAGTCTTCCTATTCGGAATGCGTCGATTTGGAAAACGTTTAACATACAGACGTACAGCTAACACAGTATTCCCGTTGGCACGGCCATAAATAAAATGCATATCTGCTAATTCTTCAACTAAGTAATCCATTTTTAATAGGTTTATTACTAAAATTAAAAAGCCTAAGCAAAATTAAATAACCTAACTGACAATGACATTATCAGAAAATATCGTGGTCCAAGGCATGCTCGATTTTGTTCCTATTACCCTCAATTTCCTATGTAACCTGTGGAAAAACTGATATTTGCAAAATGTTTAATTACGGGAAAATGGCAAGAGATACAAAGAAAACGCAAGCGGGGAATTTTGTTTAGAATAAAATGAAAATTTATAAATTTTAACAAAAAAATAATTCTACTAGTGGCGTACCACATTTTTCATTAAAAAACCCTACGGCAATATCCGTATGCACGCCACTGAGTATCCCAGGAAGACAATTTTTTTACTTCTCCTAGGGCATTATCAAGTGAAGTTACTGCTAAAATTTCGTTTTGTTATCTGCCAGCGTTCAAAAGATATTAAACAAAAACTAAATTTTTAAGAAAAATTTAACACCCTGTAACTTGGAAACGAAATCCCGTAGAGCATATCCTTATATGAAAAATTTCTATTATTTTTGACTAAGGAATCAACCGTTTAATTTATTCCCAACCTTTATGTTACACCCTGTATAAAACATCCGTTTACCTTTCATATAAAGTCATATAAGCTATCATTTTTACATGCTAAAATGTCCTTAACTGATACCTAGTGAAAGAACTTTATTTCTTAGGATGAGAGGTTAGGTTAGGGTCAGGTCTTATGAATAGGACAAAAATGTATTTACTAACGCATTTTCTAACCGGAATCCAATTTCGAAAGCCACTGTTCAAAAAACCGTCCGACGATTTAAAGAAACTGGAAATTGTAGAGATAGACTATGATCAGGATGATCATCAATAGTAGATGAAGAGAAAAGTTTGGAAATCTTACAACGTTTTGTCGAAACTCCTGGTTCGTCATTCTCAAGAACCTAAGTGACGTCTGCTTTAAATGCGTCCATTATGTTTTAATAAAAAATAAATATCACCCTTTCAAAATAAGTGTAGTTCAAGAGTTATGAGCGAAGAATAATTTTGTGGTATTATGATGCCAGGGTGGGACCTAAATAACTAGTTTTCCAACTATAGTATTTTCGGATGAAGCAACATTTATGTTAAATGGTAAAGTAAATAGACACAACTGTAGATTTTCGGTCAATGAAAATCCCCACTGGATGAGAGAAGGTCATACACAATGTCTTGAAAAAATAAATGTGTGAGCTGGGCTGGTGGATAACCACAAGATCGATCAATTTCTTAATGATTGAATTGACATCACAACTTTACCTTCAGCTCTTGGAAATGCAAATAATATCTACTATACGAAATGTGAGGGGTCCAAATTATGCAAGTACCTACATCCAACAGGACGGGGCTGTTCTATATTTTGGTCGAAGCGTTCACGAATTTTCGAACAACACTTTTCCGAATAGGTATATTGGTAGAGGGGGTACAATCGAGTGGCCACCTAGGTCCCCTGATTTGTCGCCAAATGACCGCTTTTTATGGAGACACTTGAAAAACAAAGTTTATACCGCAGAAGCTCAAAATTTGGCTGATTTGCAGCGTCGAATTTTGGACAAATATCAACTAATAACACCACAAATTATTTGGAACACAATTTAAAAATTTTACTTTTAATTATCTCACTGTCAAGCTGTACAGGGAAAACAGTATGAGGATTTAATATAGGTTTCTTAAATTATACTCGTTATTTCGGAAACTACTAATAATAGGAATAAAGTATGTTATACCAAAAGTATAATAAATTTAACGTAAAATCTACAATGAACACTTAACTCAAAGTCGGGGAAGTATTTTCTGACCATTTTCTGACCTAACAATTGATTTTAGTTGGTACCACAATTGCTCTATGGCATTAAAAATCCAATAATAAGGTGCACGCCGGCCGTAGCACAGGATATCACATTTTCTCTGCCAATGCGTCCCAAACATATATGTACTTATACGTAATGCCTTTAAAAGTTCTAAATTTACTTTTTTATATCATTTTTCAAAATATCGTTCGCTGCCATGTAGATTTGAATCTTCACTTTCATATTATTTGAATCTGGAGCCTTATATGATTGGTGACTGTGATTGCTGGCATTGTCCATTACTATCACGCTATTCTGAGGAAGGTTTGGCAAAGGCAATTTTTGAACCATTCAAAAAGTTCTGCCGTTGTATCTTTATGGTAGTCCAGGCAGGATTCTTTAATATTCTTCGCAGAAAGCCACAAGACATTTAGGATCCAATCGTTTTCTGACCCGGCATGTAAAATGGTAATTCTTTTCCCTTTATTTGACGGAGCTCTTGTTTTCCGGACCGGAAGAATCGGACCATCCTTTGGTGTCTCAAGCATTTCTCATCGAGGTAAATTATTGGTCTATTGTCAGAACGATATTTTCTTAACGATGTTATATACTCACGACGCCATTTTTGTTATCACAGGGATTCCATTAGTGCTTGCTACTATGCCTGTTCTGAATAAAACTCTCCAAAGGCTAGTGATGCTAGAGCTTCACGCGTTGCTCTTCGTACATGGTGTAGACTTTCCGCCTTATCAAGTCCTTGTCGGCTTCGAAACTTTTATTGGACCGGCATCTTTCCGCTTCTTTTAATTGATTTGATGGGATTTGGCATGATTCTTTTCACCGTAGTCAGAGGTATCTTAGTCAAATTACTAGTTTATCTCGCAGCAGCACTATCGTTAAGTCCCTTGTTAAGTAAAGAACTATAATCAGCTTTTGCAATATTTTTAGCACCAAGAAATAAATTCTTTTTTTCGGCAACCGTCCGGGAAGTACCCACTTCCCGGACGCTTTTCTTTGAGAAAGTAGCATTTTTCCGGCCTAGTCCGGGAAGAATCACATCGTTGTTGTCATTGTGAATATAAAAATCTTGGTAGGTATGATTTTGATAAATGCAGTTGAACATTACGATAGCAACGAAATAACGACTGACAGCTATCTGAAATGAAATTAGTTGACATTTTAATTTTCGAAAGTTTGCATGGTTTTTGGTCGCAATTGTCGCAATAAACTATGGAAAGCAACAGCGATAGTGAGTTTGAAAATGTGCCTTACGAAATTTCCAATGCAGCAGCTGCTGCTACAGCACAATTATTGCCTGAAAAATCAAAGTCCAGGTACGAAAACGTTTATGATTTGTTCACGAGATGGATGGATATGAAAAAATGCAAAACTATTACAGAGGATGTAATTTTAGCTTACTTGGCGCAAAAATCTGAAACTGTAAAATCCTCTACCCTGTTGAGCATGTACTCTATGTTGAAAAGTACCATTTTAGTGGAAAAAAATGTAAACATAGCCACTTTCCCAAAGGTAATCGCATTTCTTAAAAGGAAGAATGTTGGCTATAAAGCAAAGAAACCAGCAGTCTTCAGCAGCGAGCAAATCAACAAATTCATTAGAGAAGCAGATAATGAAACATATCTAATGCTAAAGGTAATTTTAACAAAATATTACGATTGTAGGATATAAAAGTATTAACTTAATTTGCTTCATTTTCAGGTAACAACAATTATTGGGTTAGCCGGTGCGTGTAGACGGGAAGAACTAACAAAAATGTCAATTGATCTAATAAACGACAAAGAAGACATGTTGCTTGTGAAAATACCAGATTCTAAAACACACATTGAGAGAAATTTTGTTGTAATTGGGCAAGAAAACCTGCTGTTGTATAGACAATATTTGTCTTTACGGCCATCCCATACTCCACATAACAGATTACTCGTGAATTACCAAAAAGGAAAATGTTCGATTCAGCCCGTTGGTATCCACAGTTTTGGGAATCTCGGATTAAAAATTGCAGAATTTTTAAATTTACCCAATCCTAAAAATTACACAGGCCATAATAGCATGCGTCGAACTTCAGCGACGATATTTGCTGATAATGGTGGAAACATCACAAATTTAAAGAGACACGGTGGCTGGAAGTCTACCAATGTCGCTGAAGGATATACATATAGACAATTCACTAAAAAACAAAATTAAAATTGCCAAGACCATTTAAAAATTATCAGATGAAAACAATCAATATGAAACGGAAACTTTACCTTCTTGTTCTGACTACAAAAGGCATTTAAATTTACCAAGCATTTGAAACAAATTAAATCCTTTCAATATTAGCAATTGCTCAAATTTTAATATAAATATTAATATAAATAAGAATTAGAATGTTTCTGTTAGTACCTATCTTTTGTTCGAATTTCAATATTTAATACAAATAAGAATTAAAATGTTCGAAATTTTGTTCTACAAAGAAATATAATAAAGAAATGTGTCTCTTTGATTTGTAATTCTACATAGTTGCCGAAAAAGTAGTGTACGCAACACGTCCGAAAACAGTTTTTTTGAACTCGCAGACTTCCAGAATTTTGTCAACTCGTCCAAAATAATAGTATTTTCCGGACTTGTTACGTAAATTACTATTCTTTCACCAGAACAATTGTAGAAGCTCTGTCAATGTTTTCCACGGACGCCACATAATGCTGTTTTATCCGTATAATATAATATTTCGTGAAATGATATTGCAATACAACTGAACACTTCCCGTGAGAAATAAAGACTGACATTCAATTTCTCAAAATACCTGCTATGTGAGGATTTGTAAACATTTAAAATTATCTTATATTAATTTGACCTTACCTTGAAATCATTATAATCCCGCCCCGAAAATGAATACTGGTAATTTACGGGGATTTACGACCAACTTTGGGACTTATTTTATTGCAGTCATTAAATCAGAACCAATTTTTGTAAAAAGAACTTTACCAAATGTGGTTTAAATTGGCCAATAAATTTTGAAGTTATTAAGCCGTTTTCAGACTTTATACACAGGCTGTATTATAAAACAACGTTTAAATAGTTATTTTTGCACAGGTTCAGACATAAATTAAAAATAAGAATGTGTAAATTAGTTGAACTGTGAGGTCTCTTTATTTTAGGTCTCGGTACTTAGCGAAGAAGGTGACGTGGATCAGCAAATGCTAGATGAAGCACAAAAGGGTCTGGCCACAATTTCTCTCAAATACCAGAATAACAGAGATGAAGTTCCGAGTAAACTGTCTGAATTCCTAAATTTAAAATATCCACAATTCGATTTCAATGTGTTTTTAGAAGAACCTGAGGCCTGGTATGTCAATAAGGACTACAAAATAAATATTCGTTATGATCTTGGTCAATGGGATAGTCTCGAAGAACTAAATTATTCCATTTTTGTAGTAAATAAAACTGATTTGTCTATTAATAATGAAACTATCGCAGAACTGCCAACTGCATAAATAGCTGTATGGTCAAATCTTAACAATAAAGGACGTTCTTAACTACTTTTTGATTTTAAAATGAATATATTATATAGGTTAGTTCAAGGTCCGGAGCCCGAAGTCGACGATGCAATTTTAAAGCTGACCTAATTGCGATTGCGGAATTGAGAATCTAATTTTGATTGACTGGATCTCACGGGCTCAAGCCAAACTGACGATATGAGGTTTGTTCCAACACACTCGAAAACCGTACATTGTACCATTCGGCTCATGCACAGAAAGAGAATAGCGCTTGAACGAACCGGGCGTACATGTTGAGAAGCGGACATCCTCACTGTTACAATAAGCTACAATTTAATATTCTTCTTTTAACTATAAAGCCGCGTCCTCACTGAAAAAGCGAGCAAGAGCAAACGAGAATTCACCTAAGCAATTTCTTCGGTGTGGACGCTTTAGCGAACATGAGCGCGCAAGTAAATGATCGCTCGATCGCGTTCTCTGATGATCCGGCAGTTGTCGGTACATCAAAGCAAAATTGCGTTTATGCTTCTTTAGTGTAGATGCATAGTAAAACGTAATTTGCTCTTTCCATTTTATTTTGCGGGCAGAAGCGTTGAGTTTGGTTTTACAGTGTTCTAGTTTTGACAATGGAGTGGTCATATTATATTGTATTTAAGTTAACTAAGCAATATCGGTTCAACCTGAAGTTCGTATCACTTTTCATTATTTTCATCTTAGTAAGTTGCAAAAGTTTTTCATAATCTAGTAGTGACATCCGGAAAAAATTTTGAAACGATTTCTAATCTTTTTCGATGTTTAAGTCCCGCAACATATGCCTTCCGCTATACGTTTTTCTGCTTTTGAAAATACTTGTCATATGCCACCGTCGTATTCTGCTCTCCTTTTTGTTCTTTTATTTAATAAATCTTCGAGCACAATAAAACAGCATTTGCATAAAGCAACTCATTTGAATCGGCCATATTCTGCTTCCAACTTTCGGATTTTTCTGCGAACACAAGCTTAAAAGCAATAATTGTCCAGTGTGTAGACTTGGTTCAGCAAGTAATACAAGAAAAGAAAAACGTTAACGAACGGTCGCTCGGTTGGTCTGTACGCACCTATAAAGTGTGCAATAGCAAAACACAATATTAGTTTTGACCGCATTGATAATGTTAATAATAAACTATTCAATGCCCACAAAAAAAACACTTGCGACTAATGGGCCCCATGCACGATCATACAATTCGCACAACAGAGAGCGTTGCGCAAACATTTTGATCTTATATGCTGTTCTTTGAGCTGTTGCCTCATAGTTAGAGGAATTTCAAACCCGCCTAAAATTATTGCAACACATACCTTCATGCAACAGATTTGAGCATGTATGTGGATGTTTGAAACTGTTGCACTACATTCTCTGACATTGCATGCTACAGTTGCTTCATTTGTGTTAATTAAAGGAAAAAAATTGTCATATCTAGAGCTGGAAATAAATAGTTTTTGCGAGTATTTATACGGATGCATCACGATTTAACAGAATTATAGAAAAATAATTTTATAAAAATAGAAAATTAAAAAGTGCAGGTTATTATTAATTAGTAGAAAAAATGAAATAGATAGATCAAAACGTCGACCGAAATATAATCGGGAAAAAAGTAATGGCCTTCTTACTGCATATCGCAGAAAACTAAAATAGTTACCGGAAGCTCGAGCGCTGGAACGGATAATTTGTATACAGAGTGGCAAGAAAGTCGCGCATAATGCCTTTTACTTTTGAATTACCTCGTATACGAAAAAGTGACCTTTATGAAAGTTGTTCAGTAAATTATTCCCCACATTTCTACTTCCATGATTTTTTTTCTGTCATTTCTGGTTTGGTTGCCATAGAGACAAACTTACTTTTTTTAAATGTAACCTGCATATGATTGCATATTTGGATTCTACTAGGAAAACTCTGAATTTTTTTTATTTCAAATTTTTATTTATTTAAAATTTTGACAAACTTTATAATACCAAAATAAATAGCCTAAAAAATTGAACAACTTACTATCGGAATTATAAACAAATGAAACCTTTTCAGTGGATCAGGTGTTCAAGATGACCACCATTTTCTGCTAAGCAGAGCGCCAGTCGTCACTGAACCCGTCTACAACGCTCAAAAGGAAGTCCTATGGAATAGCCCGAATTTCAGCACTAATTCTGACTTTTAAAGATTCTAAGTCATTTGGACGGTTAACGTAGACTAAGTGTCCCACAAAAAGAAGTCGAGCGAGGTTAAGTCCGGGGATCGCGCTGGCCAGTCAATAGCAGCTCTTCTGCCTCTCCAACGTCCTGGAATTGTTCGCTTATGTATTTTCTAACATTTTCCGCATAATGCGCAGGTGCTCCATCTTGCTGGAACCATACCTGTTCGTTTATGCCATTATTTACGCCCGGTAAAACCATTCTGCAAGAAGGAATTATGTGATTCCTGAGGAGGTCCAAATATTTTCCGCCATTCAAATAATAATCTATGAAGAAAGGTCCCACAATATATCTACCAACTATGCCTGCCCAAACATTAATTTTTTCGGGCCTCTGAGTATATTCTCCCTGAACCAGTGAGTATTCTCAGCAGAACAACAACGATAATTGTGTCTATTAACAATGCTATTTTAATGGAAAGTAGCTTCATCGGAGAAAATGATATTTGTTGCAAAGTTATTATCGTTATTGCATCTTTCCATCATCAGCTCACAAAATTCAGCTCTTCTATCATAATCGTCCTCGTTTAACTTATGTACCAACTTTATCTTGTAGGGATGCAACAAATGCTTAAACAAATTTTTCACTGACTGATTAGACACATTAAAATCCATTGCCTTTGGCCTGGATGATGTGTTGGATCTTCATGTATTGAGAGCATGATATCCAAGTGTTTGTCTCCCCCGGTTGCTGTTTAAGGTCGACCTGATCTAGCGGCTTCCCTAACACTGCCTGTTTCTCGAAATTTCTTTAGCACTTTATACACCGTTGACTTGGCAACCAAACCAGAAATGACAGAAAAAATTCACGTAGGTAGAAATGTAGAGAATAATTTACTGAACAACTTTCATAAAGGTCACTTTTTCGTATACGAGGTAATTAAAAAGTTACAGGCAATATGTGCGACTTTTTTGCCACTCTGTATAATATCGTCACTATGATACTTTGATAAAATTGATTTTCTTTGAGAATTTGAAATTCAGATGTCAATGCATTTACGCATGCTGTATGCATGGTATCGTACAACAACAGTTTGCGCAAATTGTTTTACCGTGTATGGGGCCCTTAAGTGTACTTTCACCCTGCATGATATGCGATGCTGTGCTATGCTATGCGATGTTGGTCAACTGAAACAAATAAAATAATATGATATGGGACTGTTTACACTAGCGGCCAGGAAAGCGATGCAATACGAGGAAAGTAGCAACGTGGACATGCGATGGTTTGATATTCGAATTTGATTAATTCTAACAGCGAATTGTAGCAGCTCGTTTTGTTAGAATGCAGAAAAATTAATAAGTGCAATTCAAATACGTATTCTCTTGTAGGGTTAGCATTGTTTTATTAATTGTTTTGCATTTCAATTCGCTTTATTATGGGTGAAGTAATAAGATTAAGCTAATTAAAAATGTAGCACATATTTTTTATACCCACGTTTGAAAATTTTACTAAAGTCTGTGCGTTTTAAGAAGTCCGATATCGGATTAAATCACCAAGGGATGTTATCGCTTTTAAAACAGTAAGTCGGTTAAGTTACAATATTTTCGCACCTTCGCTTTACTTGATCACACCGAACATCCCACTGGTTTACTGTATTCTATTACTGGGCGAAATCAGAGGTTTTAAAACAAAATTATCTTAGAATTACGCGTTGAGCATAAATAATAATTAAATAGATAATTAAATTATTTTGCTATTATTATAGTTAAATCTATATAATAATCGCTATTTTCCAAAAACCAATTAAAATTTGCTCAAGTGCGGGATGGTTAAATATGTTAAAGATTTTGTCAGGTATATACTTTTCCGATAATGACATTATTTTGGGATTATTATAATTAAATCTTCATAATAATTACTATTTTCCAAGAAATAATTAAAATTTGCTGAAGTGCGGGATGGTATGTTCTACTTTATTTTAAATAAGTAGTTGTGCTTTTCACTTTTAGTTTGTTTCTCATTGTGTGTGAATTAAAATTAGTTATTAAGCAAAGTTATGGAAAATGTTCAGCAAGGTGGCACATCGCCTAAAAGGCATTTATCTCCAGGTGAACGCCGTTTGGTATTACAAGTGGAACGTTATTTTACTTTAGAAAAAGATAACTCGGGCCGTTAGAGTCTGTTTTGGCAGTGCAAAAACGAACGTCTGATGCTTGCGGCATTTCAGAGAAGATCTTAAGAAGACTTCGAAAAAAGAGTGAAGAGGATTTGGACAGACCATATTAAAGGGTTCGACTCCATTCAAAAACCTTGGATTTATCCCAAGGGTTAAAACTCTCTATTAGGAATATTGTTTATGATATGTATAAAGCCAAGGAATCTGTTACCCTCAAAGCTATTCTTGAAAAGATAAAGACAGTTTGTCCATCATCTTAAAACATATGGGTTTCAAATATAAAAAAACAAACAACAGAAAACTGCTTTGCGAGCTGTCCAATGTTGTTTCGAAAAGATGGCAATTTTTAAGGTATTATTTAAACAACAAAAAATCGGAATTGTCAAGACAAGTTGTTTTTCTTGACGAAACATGGGTATTTGCAAACGGAACTTCAACAAAAACGTCTTGGCAGGATGACTCAAAGCATTGTTATTCAAGTACCCGTGCAAGTAATGGAAAAAGGTATATTATATTACATGCTGGTAATGAAGAAGGTTTTGTTTTAAATGCCAGTTTGATATTTTCATCAACAAAAAAAACTGATGATTATCACGGCAATATGGATGCTGAAATTTTTGAGCATTGGTTCGAGGAAAAACTTTTAAAAAGTTTAGAAAAACCTTCCTTAATTGTTTTAGACAATGCCTCTTACCATACGAGACTCGAACAGAAATTCCCTACAAGCAGCTGGAAAAAGGAAGAAATAAAAGAGTGGTTGTCAAAGAAAAACATAAACCATGAAAATTTATATTTAAAAAGTGAACTTTTAAGCAAGTGTAAAGAGCAGTCATTTAAAAAAAATATATGTTGTTGACGAATTAGCACTCAAATATGGACATCAAGTTTTGAAATTGCCGCCCTACCATTGTCATTACAACGCAATTGAATTGGTATGGGGTATTAGCAAGAACTATTATGACAAACATGCCTGTAAAAATATCGGTAAGCCTAGCGTTATAAAGTTATGGGAGGAGGCACTTAGCCAAGCGGGCAAAGAAGAATGGCGGAAATGCATTGAACACACAGAAAAAATTATTTTTGAATCTTATGAGACAGAACAGGTTATAGACGAAGTAAGACCGTTAATTATTACGAATGATGATGATGATGACGATGATGTTGATTCTGATGAGTCTGAAAGCATGGGTGAAATTTCAAATGCAGAGGAAGACTACTTTTAGTAGTACCTATCTACAAGTAGGTACGTTCTGTCGCAAGACTACAAAATCGGTTCTTTTTAGAACCAAAACTTTATAAAAAAGAATTCGTAAAACTAATTTGTCTGAATACTACAAAAGCTAAAAAATTATTATTTTTCTTTACCTAAACTAATTTTTTATTTACTTTAAATTATTTTATTTAGAAAATGTAATTCATCAACATCCAAAATTACCTTCAATATAATTTATTGTTTGAGAGCCACCGACATAATGCTCAAGAGGTTTTATGGCTTAGCGGACTTCTTAAAATGCACAGACTTTAAATAAAAATTTATACTGGCTACTTGACTACAATAAATGTGAACACTCAATTTTTTAAAATGAAGGATACTTGTAGAAGAAAACTAACATGGCATTGCGTGACATTGAACAGCATCGCATAGAATGCAGTGTTAACGTATACTTATGCAAGAAAGCAGACTGGTGCTATTACAAACGCGGGCAGCACAACGGCGTTATGGGTTGCATGAATCAGATAGGGAATTTTATTCCACTAACATTGATATTCGAACGAGAAAAATGTAAATCAGAACTTATCGATGATGCTCCAATTGACACACTTGGATTATGTCAGAAATCAGGCTGGATCACTGGCAAACTATTTTCTACTTGGCTTCAGCATTTTTTTTTATATATTTCCATGTAATATTATATAAAAACAAAAAATTATTTTCTATTTAATTTAGTTTTCGTTTAGTTTTTGTTTACTTATTACTCAATTTGTGTTCCGGAAGGATATAGAGAATATATAGACGCATGGGTGAAACCATGTCAGGCCGGTTCTGACTTATGGTGCGCCCTCGTGGTGCAACATAAGCAGGGCTGAGCTGAATAAGTTCCACGTCATTTGAAACAGGGCTCTAAAACTGATCGGGGATGTCGCCCGTTATATAGGAACTGCTTATACGTCAAAAGCTGCAGATATCACTATTATTACTGATTCCAAATTTGACATTGAGATATGGCTAGTTTGGATTCTGAGAGGAACGAATAATGTATTTTTTCTCTCACATAAATTGTAGTCTTTTAATATAGTTTACTTACTGAACTTCTTTGTTTTGTTTTTTAATGTACAAGATCAAATTATTTGGAATAAAAAGGTTACAATTCTATTCTTTTATAAAAAAAAAATTATGTAGATATCCTAAATAGAAAAGTGGCAACAAAATTTAAATAATTTTTAATTTAAAAATAGAAACTAATCATTTTATCAGATAAAAATTATCTATACTTTTTAACGCTTATACAGGGTGTTTCAAAACAAATGCGAAAAACTTAAAAGGGCCATTCATTGTTCAAAATTAAGATTAGTTTGATATACAGAGTGTTTCCTACCCTCTCTGAAAAAATGAAGTAGGTGAATCCTCACCTTATTTTAGGACGAAAATGTGGTATAAAAGTTTTTCGCATGTCGCTTCTTTTTCGAAATGCAGGGTGTTAAAAAAAAATTAGTAAAGCAATAATAATCATTTTAGTAATTGATTTAAAAACTTTTAATAATGAACTCACATGAATAAAGGTTAAAAAAATTGCTGAAAATGTCCTCCATGAGTAAATAAGCACCCATGTACACGACGTGCTAAATCGTCTCTTACGTGTTGGCTGGCGCGAATCGTACTAAAATCATCAATAATACACAGTGGAAGGTCTTCTTCAGCTTCAATAGGAGTAGTATAAACGAGTTGTTTAAGGTGACCCCAGAAATAAAAATCCAATGGATTCAGATCCGGGTGGCCATGGGTGAGGTCCTCCTCTACCTATCCAACGAGCAGGATATTGTTGATCTAAATAGTTTCTAACACGTACTGCAAAGTAAGGGGGAGCGCCGTCATGCATGAACCACATTAAAATTCTTGTTCTCAATGGCACCTTTCATCAGTTCTGGCAATTCATCTTTTAGGGAAGTTGTAATCGACATTACCAGTAAGTCGTTTTGGAAAAAAATACGGTCCAACTAAGCTATCTCCAATAATCCCTGCCCAAATATTAAAAGAAAATGTATACTGGTGATGTCCTTCGATGATTGAGGATTATCTTCCGCCCAAATATGGTTGTTGTGAAAATGTATGATGCCTTGTCTGGAAAAATTCGCTTCATCTGTAAATAGTATTTTTGCCGAAAAATGTGGGACCCTTAAAGAATTTTCTTGAAACCAGTTATAAAAATTAACTCGAGCTGGAAAGTCTCTAGACAACAAAGCTTGCACTCTTTGAACGTGATAAGGATAAAGTAAATAGTCCTTTATGATACTTCATACCGTTTTGTAACTCACATTCAACTCGTTCCCGATTTTCCTCGTACTAGTGCCTGGAGATTCTTCCACCATGTTTAAGACCTCTTCCTCTAGTTGTACGGGTCTAACTGTAAGTGGTCGGCCGCCTATTTTGCTTTTTGCAAAGCTACCTGTTTCCTCTAACCTGAACACGGTACTCGTCTATTAGGAAAACGTTCTGCATATAAACGTCTCGTCTTTAGCGCATTTCCATTTGCCAAACCGTGCATAAAATGATTTGGAGCCATTTCTTCATTGTTAAACTCAGCCATTATTAAAAGTATGTAATGTCGTAGAAATAAATTCAAAAACGATTCAAAAGGATATTATTTGAAAGATGTTAAACAGGAGACAAATGTTACGGAGAAAACAAATGTGGTTGCCATGGAACGAAGCAAAGCCTACTCGTATCATGACGCAACATAATGATAAATATACGAAATATACGAAAAATAACTAAAAAATTAAGGTACTCTTTTACCCAGATCCTCGCCAATGAATTAATTGTGAAGTTTAAAATTGACCCAAAGTAAAGTGCTCTAATCCCTTATGTTTAAGGAATATCATTAGAATATCGTTTGGCATTAAGTAATAAAATGAAAAAAAAATACAAAATTTCGAAGACGATGCGGCATGCGAAAAACTTTTATACCACATTTTCGTCTTAAAATATGGTTAGGATTCACCTCCATCATTTTTAAGAGAGGTTAAAGAACACCCTGTATAAACTTTGGGCCAACAGTCAACCATTAAGGAGACATCGCGATACAAATATGGCAGTAAAATAACGTTTTTATTTTTAATCTTAAAGCGATCGAACAATGAAATTCTGTGAAAGTATTAGCATTGTAAAAACACACTTTCTGCATCTTTTTTGACTTTTTTAAAATAAGTGGAAGGGGTTGAAACAGAGTACCCTTATCATTCTTGTTAATTTAATTTAAAGAAAAACGTACGCAACGACTTGGAAAAAAATAAATTTAGATAGCCTGGTTTATTTTTATCTCTCGCATATTCTTAATAAAATTTATCGATTTGAAAAAAATAAAATAAAATATAAAGCATTACATGTCGGGACGGGGATTTTTTTAGAAAAAGAACTTAGTTGACCGCTGTCAAACATGTTTTATTTTGTACTAATTTTGTTACATTTTCTTTTGAACAGTCACATTTTAAAGATCATTTATTAACAAACATATTTGAAACTGGCATATCCTCTATTAATGCATAAACTAAATCGTTCTTAAAAAAAAATATTTTTTAAATATTGTAACTTAAATAAAAATACAACGTCCTACGCAAAAGCAACTACACTTTTTTTTATAGCAAGTGTCGAAAATGTTTGCTTTGCGATGTAATACATGCATTTATCCTACGCATCATTGAATCCCTAAAACGCTGAAATACGCCAGGATTATTTCTTATAAAATCACATGTTGCAATTACGCGATTTCTCAGGTCTTCGATATCCTGTACTGGGGTAGTGTAAACTAATTCTTTCAGATATTCCCAAATACAATAATTCAAAGGATTTAAATCGGGGGATCGAGGCGGACAAAGATGAAGCCCACCTCTTACTATCCAGCGGTTTTCATAGGTAAGATTTAAATACCTTCGCAGATTTAAGCTGAAATGTGCTGGAACACCATCATGCATGTAACACATGTCTCTTTTAGTTTGCAGGGGTAAATGTTGAAGATATGACGCACCAGTTAATTTTAAAGGTAGAAAATGTGGCCTAATTAAATGTTCATCGACAGTTCCTATCTAAACGTTAACGGAAAACTGATATTGATGTCTATATTCTACTATTGAATGTAATTTATTTTCAGCCCATACATACTCGTTATGATAATAATGAATACCAGGTCTTGAGAAGCTAGCTTCGTCCGAAAAGCAAATTTTTGAACAAAAAAAGGATTATTGATATTCATCCCAAGTAACACAGACTTCTTTAAGCGATCTATGAGATGTTCTATTTAGATCCTTATGTGAAGTCTCAATGTGCTGTCCCAGGGATATCTTTAGGAGTTAACTATTTAAAATTCTTGGGGACCTCTTGGAAAGATATCTTAAAGTCGTCCACTACGGGATGCTAAAAGGCAATACCTGCATAGATTTCTTTGGGACATCTTAAAGATATCCTAAAAAGAAGTACTAATGTTACTCACAATGGAATTTCCTAAAGTGCTCTCTGCGATATCTTATTGTTACTTTCCTATTCATAGAAATAATAGAAACTCCCTGCGATTACCTACGCAGGACTTTATTGGGATCTTAGTTTTGTTTATGATGGTATATCCTAAAGGGCTCTCTGCGATATCCTATTGTTACTTTCCTATTCATAGAAATAATAGGACCTCTTTAGGATTACCTACGCAGGACGTTGTTGGGACCTTAGTTTTGTTCTTAATAGGTAACGTGCTCTGCTCTATGATAATTTTTGGTATACTATATCTAATAAAATTCCGCCAATAATGACAATAATAATAATAATAATAATAATATATATATAATTTATTCCCAAAAAATGTTACACTCTGTATATATATATCGAAGCGGTTCCCGGTGTATATTGCCTTATATTGATATTTTTTACGGGACCTACGTTATTTTATTGCCGTATTTTACAGCCTGAATTTTTGTGTAGTTTTGTTGTATGATTTGATTATGTATTTGAATGTATTGTATTTAAAAATATTTGTGATGTGGGCAGCTTTTTATTGGGAGTTTAAAAAAATACCGACAAAAATATATTATTCTATATAAAATTTTATATATCCCACTTATAATGATGACAAGGTTTTGTTTTCGTTATTACTGAATTTATTTTTATTCCATATTAGTATGTTCACGTATGACGCTCGGGCGCACTTTCCCAACGCTTAAAATTTCAGTTCATTGGCGATAGTTGAAAAGAAGAATTTAGAGAAGAATATTTATCTCTTTCGACATATATATTGTTGAAATCTTTAGATAATATGTCGTTAATTATTTTTTTGTTTTCAGCTATATTGCTTTTATTATTATTTATTTTATATACAGAATTATTGGTCATATATAAGATTCCATTTTTTGGTTACGTATATATGAAAATCCTTTTTTGCAAAAAAATGTAAGGGGAGCGGGGGCACGTATACCTATATGGAAGAAATATTTAAAACATGTTTTAATTGTTGAGATTGCACGTCTATGGATTGGTCGAGTATTTTTTGGGGTTTTCAAGTAATAATAATTTACGATCGGAAAGATCTTCGGCACTAATAAACATAAAAAAAACTCTCAATTATGAAGTTGGGGAGGACTTTCTACTTACTTCAATTATTTCAAGCTTATACCTACTTGGTGTAGTGCGAAGTGTTTCATACTATTTTTTTGAATTTTTGTGATTTAGTGCTTCATAACTTTTTTAATTTTATGATTTGTGTAAAGTGCCCAGCTTCAAACAGAAGGTTGGTATTTTTATTTTTTCATCCTCGACTATAAAAAAGTAGGTACTTAATATGCCGAATTATAAACATTTTGTTATGCACTTTTACAGATATTGCATCACTCAAAAAAGATGTTTCATCAATTAAAAAAGATATTACGGTGGGAATGGGAGCATTTTTCCTTCGCTTAAATAATATTGAAGATGCTCTTAAGACTCAGCAAGTGGTAGGGAAAAATTTTTCCACGGCAATGCGGCGGTGGCAATCTATGTTTCCCTTAAGGGACGAAGAATACCTACGAAAATGCACGGAATAATTTGAAACCGGCGAGGCAAATATTCAAGAAGAATTGGTACGAATTTCATAATTATTTTCAATAAAATTTTGCAAAATGTTTATATTGGGGTTAAGTGTTAGCATATTAGCTTATATTTAATTGTATGTATTTTTAGGTAACCTATCTTAAGGGAATTGGGGGATCTGGCACAGCTTATAAACTATTGATCTGGGCCCAAAGACCATCATACACGAATGTTTAAGGCCATATTTACTAATAGTTTGGGGTTAAAGTGTTCCTGGAAAGGCCTGCGAGGGAACATTAAAATTGAAGATTTAATGTTTAAAGAAGTAAAGTTATTTTGAATTATAAGTTATATTCAGATATGCAATTATAGCCATTTAGCATAAAAATGAAGGTTTGGTGATTATTTACTAAACATTCCGTATTCATTATTCTGGCTTGATACAATTTATACATTTTATGCTAAATGACTGTAATTGCATATCTGCATATAACTTATAATTCAAAATAACTTTACTTTATAACATTCTTCTGTATTGTAAAAAATAAAGGTACTTTTTTACTCTTCAGTAAAAATGATATTTTTTGACACACCTCGTATACGGCTAAAAAAAATTGAAATCTGATGGTTGCATTTTAAGTTTTTGACCATGCACAACTTTTTATCAGCAATACATTTTTTTATAAAAACAACAATAAAAAAGTTTTCCATATGGTTCCAACTTAAGTAGACACACATAAAAAAATAAATGAGCTGTTGCCAAATAGGGCGCTATTTGAAAAAAAAATTATTTTCTTAAATGCAAATGCCACATTTTTTGACAAATTTTCATACTTACACCTTAAGATTCTAGATACAACATAAATAATTCAAATTTCCTTTTGAAGTGACCGTTTGCGAGCTATTATTGTTTAAAATTTGATTTTGGTCCCAATACAAGTGGTAAAGTAAAAAATTCTTCATTGGAAAAGTAGGCGATAAGATTTTACAAAACTATTTAACTTTAATTAAATCATTACCATGTCTATTTTTAATAGTTTGCGATTTATTTTTTTTTTTTTTTCATTTTTACCCTTGTTTTTATAACGCTATAAAATAAGTTGGCTATGACAAACAAAACTTTAGGCATTGTCATTGTTAAATTTTAAAATGTCAATGAATCAACTAAAAGAGGTTTAATTTATTTTCGCAAGTGACGTAGGTACCTATAAAAATAAAATAGTTATGCATTTTCTTAAAAATGAAATAATTGACATGATTTACATACTGGGCAAGGCGGAAAAAAATTGTGTTTTGGCTTTATCTAAGGATTTACGGAGCGACGTAATAACAATCATTACCCACAAAAATTCATCGGCAGGGATGGATTCATTGGATGGCCTCTTCGATCATGGGCTGCATTAAAGATCGTGTTTATGTGAATCCCCCTACAACACCAGAAGATATGGAAAATAAGATACGAGATACCTGTAGAACAATAACCCCTTTATGCTTATAAAGGAACGTGCAGGGAAATATAGTAAAAAACTAAACATGTATATTCAAGTATAGAGGCATATTTTTGAACATATATAGGCACTTATTACGCCATAGTAACTAAAAATTCAGTTAGTAGAAATATTATTATTATTAGTTATTTTATAGCTTTAGACCCGTTAGTGAAAACAAGGGTCAAATCAAAATAAATTGCTATAACTATTAAAAATGGGTAAGTGACATACTTAATGAAAGTTGAAGAGTTTTGTAAAATCTACCAGAGGGTGTACCATTTAAAAAAATTGATATTTTTCCATTTAAGTCGAAATGTATAAATTTATTTTGAACGTCCTGTAGCATTATTTATCTCTAATTTCGTTACATGTTTTCTTTTTGTCATCCCAATAGAGGTTTGTTCTAAATATGAGTATTCCACCTTCAGAAACAATGCGGAACTGTCAATTTTTTATAAGAGTAAAAACTAATGTTTTGTTAAAAAAAATTAATATTAGAACTAGAAGGTTTAGGTATATAACATTATTAACAAAATAAATATAGAATTTCATGTAAAACTAAATTAAAATATAGGGTACGTGTTCCATTTAAAATAACCTATTTTATATTTGCCACGCTTGTTTAAATCATCCTGTATACTCAAAAAATAAGTGTAAACTGTGCATCTTAACATTTTCTAAAACTTTTGTATTTAGCGTTATTTGGTAATTATCCCGAAACAAATGAGATAACGAACTTTACTAACGACTCACCCTGTACATATTTAAAGTAATAATATTGTGTAAATTCTTATTTTTATAAATATTCTATTTGTAATTCAACTTTTATATTTAATTAATTAATGATTTAATAAAGGGCTAGCTACGCGCTAGATACGTGTTTGACACTGTTATAGGTAGGTAAGATTTAATATTTTGAAAAATTCAGCATTGTAAAGATACACAAGAGGCTATATCTTGTAAAACAAAACATGTTCTGTGAGTGTAAGACAGATTTTAAATGATTGAGAGTAAGTGTAATGTTGAAAATTCAAATAAAATTTGGCAATAATTAAAAATAGCGTTTTATTCTATTTTATACAATTTCCAGATATGACCCATTCAAGAGTTCTTGACAATATCCCCAGAACTTCCTAAATATATCGTGCATGTTACCTCTATAGGAACTCACCGAGATAGTCTAAGGATTTCTTTGCGACATGTATAGCACTTCTTATAGATATCTTAATAAGTATATTAAGGTTTAATTTAGGATGTCCCAGAGAAGTACTTTCTAGGACGTCTATAAGAATATCCTAAATATGTCCCAGGGATATCCTCCTTGCGATGAAAATAAGAAATTCGCATTAGAAGTTCTCGGCGACCTCGAGACTTCTTAAAGTAGCTCCCAGAAATAGCTTATCTAGGATCTTTTTGAGAACTTCTTAAAGACTTCCTACTGAGTACCTCCCTAGTACTTCTTCTTTGTGATTAAAAATAGAAATTCACATTAGGATATCCCTGAGGCGGACATTTGGAGGTAATAGGAACCTCTTATTATAATAAGTTACAAAAGGCGTCACATCCTCCTAAAAGTTTCTCGCCAAGATATCTATAGGATATCTTTGTGCTGCTTGGGATTTGGTGAAACCATTAGGAAAAAATCATTCTCGATTCGATATCTCTTGGTAAGAGAGCTTGTACCCTCTATACATGGTAAGGATATAACTGTTGTTCTTTTAATATCCTCCATACAGTTTGTGCATCAGTATTTAATTCGACTGCAATTTTCCTGCTAGTTGTCTCAGGTTGCGCTCTGATGAGGAGGTCTACGATTAGGATACGCTTGTGTATAAAGACCACAAGCTTCCAAGGAATTTCTGTTTGCACGCCCGTACATAAAATAAATATCTGCCATTTCTGCAATAGTGTAATTAACCATTATTGTTCTATTGATTTAATTAAAACTCTTATTACTGCACAATTAAACAGATCAGATAACAAATTTTTGATTAAATTAATCGTAAAATATTGTATTGAAACTAACTAAGCAATGTCAAATAAAGCATTATGAGAAACCATATATGTATTAGTACTATATGGCTACTACCCTGAATATCTTCAAGCAACAACAGAGATAGAAGATCCAGGGTAATTTCGACTTTTGCGCATGCGCCGTAAGGGTATGGACAAATATACTTTTATTTCTTTAGAGCAGGGCAGAAGAGTGAGCCTTAGAAAATTAGAGCAATGATAAAATTACCAAAAACCTCGGTAAAAAATTGCAAATTAAGCATTAAGTCCGTACTTCCAAGTGTTTTCAAATTATTTGTTTCCATTTCTAAACTAAAACGCGTCAAATAACAATTTCATATAACTGGAGGGTGACAACGTGACAACGTGACAACGTCTCATTTTTGCTCGACATAACCTCGAAATCTTTAGCAAATGTTAATTTGGTTGACAGTTCGTTTCATCGGATGATTTGTTATTATTAACGGCTTTTGTGTACTGTTTATCTTTACTTTTTTGCAAATTTTGATTGTGTGTGTGAAGTGTGATCATTTTGTGACGATGCAGAGTATTTTACAATATTTTAAACAGGCGTAAAAACTTGAACAAGGATTTATCGTTCTACAGGTATGTACCCAGACCGGATGTTTCTATCTTTTAACTTACAGGAATCCTACAAAAACCTATTATTTTACCTGTTGAACTCTAAAAATATTGTATATTATCTTCGATATTATCTAATAAAAGTTTTATTAATATATTCCAGGCGCTATATCTCCGTAACCGTGCATTATAAAAAAAAAAGCGCAGACTCAATTTATAGGATTTTGGGCTCTACAACTTTCGTATTTATGCAATTGAGCAAAAAAATATTTGTCGCTTCGAAAATAAGGAAAAAGTGATTTTTGGCGACTTTGGCGCCCTCTGCTTTCTGCACTTTTAGTCGTAGCGCAGTGACTCCATGAGATAAATTGTGGAGAATATTGTTTTCTACAATATCTGTTTACGAAATATTTCTCTGTGACTTACCGTTTTTGCGGAAAGTCAAGTCAAAATTCTTTTTGAGTTTCCCACAAGCGCCCAAGGGGGAGGGGCCCGACAATTTGGTTTTAAGCTAATCACATGCCCCCTAACCATTTATGAAATAAAATCGCTTATGGTATTTTTTTCCCGTAAACCCGCTTTTCCATAACATATTGATTGTAGTATTACGTTATTAATAGATATCATAAAAATACATTTTTTTTACCAAAATCAGTACTACTGTCATTTCTGCACTTATCTAGGCTTGATTTAAGCGATACTAAACACTCATTTAAATAAAAAATGATGTAAATAATAATTCTAAAAATAGGAAAATATAATTATATAAATAAAAAAAAAATAAAATAAATATATCCTTTATTGGCTATTTTAACCAGATACCAAAATCAGTTTCTTAAGTATAACAAAAGGTTTCTGTTAAAGATTCTTAGGTTTGGTGCTCTCTTAATATTATCGGGCAGATCGTTAAAATAGCGAATCTCATCATAAAAAAGAGTTTTTTTGTAAATAGGTTGTCTTTCCCCTCGATATTTATCGTATATGGTTCATTTGACCTAATGTTGTATTCATAATGATTTGATCTTTTTTCCAGGTACGATTTCAAATAGTCGGGCTGTAATTTATGCTCAATCTTATAAATTAATTACAGATTCGTTCTTTTCACGCACTGCTCAATGTTCAACCATCTCAGTGACCGCAACATATCATTAATTGGGGTATATTTATCACATTTTAGTGGGATGCGCATTGCCTTATTTTGTAGTACCTGCAGTCTTTGAATTTCCTCCTTAGTACAAGAAATTAATAAAGATCATGCATATGAAAAGTGTGGCAATATAATGGTATTATACACCAACATCCTAGTCCACTGAGACAAACAGGTCGATACCCCATTAAAAATCCCTATTTTTTACCAATTTTCCGATACATATAGGTAGTCCACATGATTAGTGAAGCACAACTGTGGATCCAATATAACCCCCAAATACTTAATTTCAGAAACAAAATCATTTACAACTCTATTTATGTTTAAAAAAAGGCCTACATTTTTAAATCTTTGACAGTCTACCCTAGATATAACAACCATGCATTTTGTTTTCAAATTATTTAATTTTAACTTATTTTGACACAACCATATTCGTATAATATTCCTAATTCATTATTTATTATTGTAGCTACCTGATTAAAATCTTTACCAGAGACAGAAATTAGGGTGTCATCCGCAAATAAATTAACAAATGAGTTTTCCTTAGCCCCTCTTGCAGATCGTTAACATAGACAATAAACAGAAGTGGCCACAAAACGCTCCCCTGCGGTACACCCCAACTGCTGTCTCTCTTTGTAGATATTTTATTATCAACTTTGGTTTGAGGATACCTATTTGATAAAAGTCCTTAATCCAGTCCAACGAACAACCTTTCAACCCATACAAAGTCAACTTGTTTATTAAAATGTCTCTGTCAATAGTTTCAAAGGCGCGTTTCAAATGGACAAAAACACTTAAGGTAATCTTTGATTCATTTATATTTTGTCTCAATACGGCACACACATATTGCAGTGCAGACTCGCAGGAGTATTTTTTTTCTAAACCCAGACTGTCCCTTATATAATTGTCCATTTTTTTCAAGGCGAAAATCACTCATGCTATTTGGTTTTGACACCTTTGATATCAGAATTATTACACTTGTTTTTAATTTATTATGGAACTTGCCGGTACTTAAGAATGTATTAATCAAGTATAGTAGAGGATAACCCACAACACAGAAGAAGCTTAATGTTTAGTAAACTATCACTTGTGCTTTTGTTTTTCAAGCCATGCACCACTTTTTTAAGCTCCGATATACTTAATGATTTAAAATAGGCCAGGCTACAGTCTTTTTGCCCCACACCAACATTCCACTGTCTTTTAGTTATGCTCTCTGATATTTCAACTAAACTATCAGCATAGAAATTGTTCATGTTTTCCTCTACACCCTGATCATATTGTCCAAAATCGATATTTGTGAAGTCCGCTGTCTGTTTCTGTTTACCAACAAGTTGTTTTAACGTCTTCCACATTTTTTCTCCATCTCCCTTGCAGTTATCAATATTTTTGTCATAGTATTTCTCCTTTTCGCTCCTAATTGTTGAGATTGCTTTATTTCTTTTAATCTTGTAGTCATTCCAGTCATGCTCGTTTTTTGTAAAGCTAAATTTTTTGTATGCAGCCTGTCTTTCATGCTGTACCTGCTTAAATTTTAGTGTGATCCAAGGATGTTTATGGGGGTGAGTTTTTTCCAGTGGAGCTATCTCATCGACGGTCCGCTGCAGAAGGTCTACAAAATCAGAATATACAACATTTACGTCGGTTGACGTATAATTCCAGTTTTGCCCAATTAAAGCCACTACAATATTTTCTATATTTTGATGGTTGAGGTTCCTGGTACTAGTCTCATCATTTCTTGGTTCGACCCAAGATAGCCCCAAATTTATACCGATAATGTCGTGATCACTAATCATAGGAAATACTCTAGGCACCTCCACTGCATTAAAGTCATTTGTTATTATATGATCAATTTGCGACTCTGATCTGTCAGTCACTCGTGTTGGCTCGGTAACTATTTGCTTAAATCCCGCTGAATCCACACATCTCTTTATGGCACGAGTATCCCAATCCTGGTACAGGTCAGTCTATATTTAGGTCTCCCATAAAAATTGTTCTCTGTTGATGCACCTTATCGTCTTCCAATGTTTTTTCTAAATAAGTCAAAAGTTGAAGTGTTGCTCCCACTGCCCAGTAATTATAGTCTATTGAATCGTTATAGATCTCTTTAAATGACAGACCCTTTTTTATATACATCACGCTGCCGCCAGTATGTCTACTATTAGAAAATGCCAAAATGACATTATACCCTTGAACGTCAAATTCAGACTCTTCAATATCATTTGTGACATGTGACTCACTAATGCATATCACGAGTGGATCATTATCGTGTGCTTTTTGTCTGATTTCATCTATATGAGAGGTCAGACCCTGTGCATTTATACAGGGTCGTTGGTATGTACGGAAACGGTCGATTATTTCTTAAAGTATAACACTTAGCAAAAAATATTTTACATAAAAGTTTTAGGGTTTTTTAAGGTGTATTAGAGCTTTAAAAAAATAAGTATACAGGATGAGTCAGAAAATCGTAGGGAAGCAAAGTTACCTTTTTTTAAACGGAACACCCTATATCTTCGAATATTTTTGGATTTAACATAAAATAGCAATTATTTTTTAATAAAAGTCTAAACCTAATAGTTGTCGAGATATCGACTTTTAAAAAATGACATTTTTCAACTTTGACAGCTTCTAGCTTTCTAACGGTACGCTTTAGAGTAAAACGGCTTACATGTCCCTATCTTACTTTTTTATGATCTTTCAAAAAACATTACCTTTCGGTTAAACCGGAAGTACTGTATTTCCGGCTTTTGAGTTACATCAGGTTAAAGCGGAAGTTGATGTTTTTGGGAAGATAATAAAAAAGTAAGATAGGGACATGTAAGCCGTTTTATTCTGAAAGGTACCGTTAGAAAGCTAGAAGCTGTCAAAGTTCAAAAATGTCATATTTCAAAAGTCGATATCTCGGAAACTATTAAGTTTAGACGTATAATGCACGTATTGAAAAATAATTGTTATTTTATGTAAAATTCAAAAATATTCGAAGATATAGGGTGTTCTATTTAAAAAAAAAGTAACTTTGTTTCTCTACGGCTTTCTGACTCAACCTGTATACTTATCTTTTTTTAATTCTAATACACCTTAAAAAAACCTAAAACTTTTATCTAAAATATTTTTTGCTGACTGTTTTAATTTAAGAAATAATCGACCGTTTCCATACATACCAACGACCCTGTATGTATTACCAATGCCGTTTTAACTTCAGCGCACCTCTGAGCTGATATCTGTGTTTGCTATATGTAGTGTGTCCTGGCCTTAACTTTCTCTTGAGCCTTTTTAAAGCATATGCAATTCTTATCGAATACTGTGTGTTTAGCATCAATGTTTGGTATTTTCAGTACGTCACCAGCATATTTACAATTTGTGCACTCCATGTCGCTGGCGCTACATTCATTACTTTTATGGTTTTTGTTGCACAAGGGACAAACAGTTTTTTCCTGCCGACACTCTGCGGCCTTATGGCCATATTTCCAACATTTATAACACCGTAATACTCCAATATATTCATATACGTGATAATTCACCTCACTTTTATTGAACCAATCAAAACGCTCATTTTCATAGCAACCACCTTGGTAACGGTCGTCTTACCCGATAAGACTACCGCTAGCTCGAAAAGACGCTTTCGAAAAGACGCTTGTAGCTTTTTTACTTAAATAAAAAATTAGTAACACCTCTAACTTGTATATTTACCTTTATCAGACGGCCTTCATTTTTATGTTCAGTAAATTATCCAATAAAATACACCTCTAGAGGCGGTTTCTTATCTTCATACCTTCGTTTTTCACTCGAAACTCGATTTTCCAAGAAAATTTTCACTCAATGTAATTTTTACTTATAATCAAAGATAAGACCCTCGAGCTAAAGCTCTCGGGATCATATCAGATTATAAGTAAAAATTACATTTCGTAAAAATTTGTCAGAAAATCGATTTCTTGTTAAAAACATCGGTATTACCGATAAGACGCCTCCTCTATCGGTATATTACTGTGGAAAATCTCCCAATCTATAAATATTTTTCCATACTTCATTATGTCCTTAAACAACTCAGGTTTAACCTCCAAAACTACATTATGTAAGCGCTTGTTCTTTGGTATGTACTTCCTAACTATTTTTACAATATTTTCTTTGGCATCGAGTAAATTACTTTGACGCGTTATTCTCGTAATAAAGTTTTCTTCAGAGTCCAAATATTTTTTCATGTATGCCGACTACGACAATTTTTGGATTTGCTGTATTGGGAATTTCGATATTATAGTCTCTTAATAGCTCGGCAACGGCCGTAGTTCGCCTTGACCGACTGGCTTTGGTTTTTTTACTGCTATTGTTAAATTCGATGGATTAATTTTTTGCGTGACAGCCTGTTCTGTTACACTGCTTTCCTGGTTTGCATTTTTTGGCTTTATTAACAGTGAAGGGAAATGTTTTCTTTTAAAAACTGTTGACCATTCCATATCTGTAGCCGGCAGGGTACTTTTATTGTCCAAACTTTGGAGAATTTCTGTACAGTTTTTTACACATTGTCTGGTTTGTTGTTCCAATTCTTGAATGTTTTTTGCAGTATTTGATTTTTCATTAATAGATCCGCTGCAATCATTACAGCACCGACACAAATTAGGACAGTCCTTAAGTGCTTTTAACACATGATCTCTTACTTGAGCACATTGTAGAAGATGATATCTATTTGTACAATATTTACAGGTAACCGATTTGGTACTAACTACAAAATTGTCTGAGCAGCCGGCGCATTCGACTGCACCCACCGACATCTCGACTACTACTGCTTTTGATATCTACTTTTTAAACCCATCCTATTTAATTGCGAAAATGAAAGTAACAATAATAAAAAGGAAACCCATAGATTTTTAAAAAGAGAAAGACCAGTTCGTTTAGGTTAGATATTATTATTATACAGGGTGTTATTTAAGTACGTGTCCAAACTTCAATGAGTTAAACATAGATTTGGTAATGCTTCGTTTTCCAGAAACAGTGTCAAATTAAAAAAAAATTGTTTTATCTTAAATATCTTAATAATCTTTTAGCCGATTTTGTTAAAATTTGGCAGCATTGTTTAGGTTAATAAAGGGCTAATACAGCCCTGATTAGATTAAGGTTTTTAAGTCCAGTGGCGTCTCGGAAGGCACCTTTCCTCAGATTTTTGACCAGAAAGTGTGCATCACTAAATTTTTTGCAATTTTTTTATTTTTTTCGAATTAGCCAACCAACACTGCAACTTTTTTATGTTTAACATTTTTTTCGTATTTTGCTTTTTAAGAAAAAACAAAAAAATCACTTTAATGCAGTAAAAAAAAAATTATGTTTTATAAATAATTAAAAACTGTTTTTATTGTTGTTCAAGGACATCAAATAAAATTATTTCTATTTATGATTAAGCAATTAAAATTAAACAAAATTCATCTTTTGAATTTTTTCGCTCAGATTAACTGTTTTCGATAAAACAAAGAACAATATTTTTTACTGCAGTGTTTTGAAAGTAAGTGCTATGGAAAGAAAACCAATTTTATTATTCAAACAAATTTGACTTGGCCTAACTGACATAACTTTAAGCAGTGCATACGTAATTATTTGAAGTGGTTTAAGGAGTTTTTAGCTATAAAACTCGTTACTAATATTACAAAATGGTTCAGTTAACAAACTCAAAAATGGCCGATGTGCATTTTGTCTATGGAATGGCCCGAGGCAATTCTAGAGCAGCTAGACGCATTTATCAAGAGAGATATTCTTATCGCATTTTACCAAATATACAAACAAACATTTGTAAGAATACATGAAAGGCTGTGCGAATAAGATACCTTTTAAAGGTCGGCTGCTCTTATTGGGAGACCTGCAACAGTAAGAACAGTGGAGATGGAGGAAGCAGCTTTACATGAAGTTGAGCTTAGTCCCGATACAAGTACACGCAAAATTGCACAACAATTAAACATTTCTCACTTTACTGTATGGCAGATTTTAAAGGAATATCAACTATATCCTTACCACATGCAGCGTGTTCAAGCGTTACTACCTGCGGATTTTCCACAGCGGGTTGTTTATTGTACTTGGCTTTTTCATTAACAGGTAGCATCTCCGATATTTTTATTACATATTATGTTTACCAGTGAAGCATGTTTTTCTCGAAATTCAATTATGAACTTTCATAACAATCATATCTGGGCTGAAGAAAATCCCTATGCGGCTATAGAAAGTAATTATCAACAACAGTTCTCCGCGAATGTTTGTGTTGCTACTGTGGGCGTTTATCGCATTGGACTTCATTTTTTACCACCGAGATAAATGGTCAAGAGTATCGTCATTTTTTGGAATTTGTGTTACCTGAAGTATTAAAAAATGTCCAACTGCAAGTGAGAGGAGCAATTTGGCTCATCCACGATGGGGCCCCATCTCACTTTAGCATAGTAGCACGTCAATTTCTGGATGCAACTCGTGGAGAAAAGTGGATTGGTCGCGCAGGTCGACAATCATGGCCAACTAGGTCACCGGATATAAATTCATTAGATTTTTTGTTTTGAGAGCATTTAAAGTGCCTCGTTAATAAAACTCCAGTGAACCCTGAAGAAGAATTAATCCAATGGATACGGGTTCTATGTGATCAGATAAGACATTCGCCCGGAATATTTCAACGTGTTCGGCAATCGATGTTAAGACGAGGTAATGCTTGCATTGAAGTTGAAGGAGTTAAATATTTTATTACTAAATACCATTTGTTTGAGTGTGGTTTTAATCAAGAGTTTTTCTTGTTTGTTTGTTTTCTCAATTTCCGGCATTATCACTGTGCACGCCACTGTCAAAATTAAACAAGCCATTTTCGGCTTAAAATATTCATTTGTATTCATTAAAAACTGTCACCAAGTTTCAACGTCATATCAGTTTGCGTCTTCTTGTTACTTCGTTTTTCTTTTTAATTATTCCAACACCCTGTAAAAAACAATTTTCCATTATGTTATCCCAGGGACATGCAATAAAGTGATTTTTATGTTTTCTTTCATAAACAAAGCAAGATACAAAAAAAAAAATGCTAAAAATAAGAAATTTAAAGTTTTAATTGCCTAATGGGAAAAAAAAAAACAAAAATTGCACAAAAATCACTTTACATGTTTTTCGTCAAAAATCTGAGTTAAGGTGCCTTCAGGGACGCCACTGGACTTAAAAAATTTAATCTAGTTATGGCTAAATTAGTCCCTTACTGCCAAATTTCAACAAAATCGGCTAAAGGATTATTAATATATTACGAAAATATTTTTATTAGAATTAGAATTAGAATCACCCAAAGAATCACCCCTTGAAGATTAGCCACGTATTTTAATAACACCCTGTATGTAATTTTTTTTTGAATTTGTATTTATTTAAAAAGTAATAACAATAAATGTTAATTGTCCCTTTTGAGCAGGCGCGGATACAGGGGGGGGGCAATGGGGGCAATTGCCCCCCCCTGAGACCGACCAAAGCACATAGGTAACACGATGTATACAAGCAATAACCAATAACAAGCTCTAACCTGTTACAGAATAGATCTACCTTTTAACCTTTTTGCAATAAATCCACCTTTTGACTTTTTCCTTTTTTTGCATAAACTTTAAGAAACAAACAAAAAATTCCCTTCACCAGCTTTGCACCTGGGTTCACGACTTGAAAGTCTACTTTTAAACCTTCTGTACTCTGTACTTTAAACTCTTGAAAGTCTACGCGCTAACCACTAACACTAGAATATTGGTATCCTTCCGCAGTTCCGCAAGTTAATTTTAATTACTTATTGATGCGGTCCCAGACCAGAGCTACGCAAACTGTCGCAAACGCAAATTCCCAAGAGGGTATAGGGTATCTGATCTGGCAGCGTGCAGAAAATATAGCCGATCAACTGGGTGTCGAGCTGAATATTCCTCGGATCCCTCGCCATGGTGGACGCCAAATTTATCGTGCCAACCATCAAATGAATTCAGCGGAGGAATACTACAGAGTATCAATCTATGCACCATTGCTAGACTTTGTTCTCACAGATCTACGAGAAAGATTCTCAGCCGAAACCTTGGACATCTTTCAGCTATCAGTTTTCATTCCAGAAAATATTGTCAAAAATTCTGCTGGTGAAAATGACATAAGTATAAAGTCCCTCCTCGACCGCTTTGGATTGCTTCTTGAAGTTGACAAGGGCGCTGCTTCTTTTCTGCTAAAAGATGAATTGTTGTTGTGGAGAGAGAAATGGATTCAAGAACAGAGCTTCAGAAAAGAGCTTCCCATAAGAGCTCTGGATATATTGGCTTGTTGCGATAAGGATGTATTTCCTATAATACATGAATTTGTACTAATCCTTGCAACCCTTCCGGTGACAAATGCATCTGCTGAGAGGTCATTCTCGTGGTTGCGGCGCCTTAAAACATATTTAAGAGCAACCATGACTGAAAACCGCCTCCTCGGCCTTGCCCTAATGCACATCCATAGGCATGTTCCCATTGATGTTGAGAAAGTAATTTCAAGATTTGCAAAAGCTGGCCCTAGGACAAGATTGGAATTCTGTATTTAAGTGCATACTTAATTACTTCAAATTAAATTGTTTGTATTTCTTTTTTTTTTTTAGACAGCATTATTTAAATTATTATATTATTAATTATTATTATTACATAAATAACAAATTAAAATTTTATGAAATTGTTTGTTTACAACGAATTCTCTAGAAGATAGGTAAAATCGCAAAAATTAACTCCCCCACTCCTAAACGCACGGGGTTGCTTTTGTGATTTTCTTGAGGATTTTGTGTTGTATTTTTTATTTTCCCACTTGAGAACCAAGCACCATGATTCAAAAAAGGGCGTGGCACCCAAAAAATTTTCGCCTGCGGCGCTATTTTTTTACCGCCTTTGGCGCTTTTTCATTTTGCCCCCCCCTGGACAAAATCCTAGATCCGCGCCTGCTTTTGAGACAGGGTTATCTTAGGTCAATACGATGCCATAACCAAAAACAAAAATTATATCAACCATATAGAGATAAAGCAAGACCAAATTTTATTTAATAACGATATTACTTATATATAGTGGCCAATTTAGTCAATTTTGGCATATTAAACATTGGCAGCATTATACTATTAAAAAATGCTCGTTTTAAAGTTGGTTTTCTTGTCCTCGTGCCTGTTTATAACTACTGCCTCCTCATGGTCCTTACTTCCAACTAGTGCAGATGAGTGGCGAAGTGCCGTAAGTATCACGTTTTTTCAATTCAACAAAACCCTTTTGCTGCTAATGGCCATATAGAGGGTGTCAGGAAATAACGATGATAAATTTTTAGGTATGATTCCACCTAAAAAGATATAAAAACAGGTTTATAATAACAAACGTCCACCAATGCTTCCATACGGAGCTACAGACCCTTAAAGATGGTGTCATCAAATTGTTTTTCTTTTTATATTTATTAGGATGTAGTTACAATACACAAATTAGCTTTCAGGTATAAGTTAGTGTTTTGGAGGTCACTTTTCTCAAATATCAGGTACCACCAGTGGCGTGATAACACAGAGGTGTGGGTTATTTAAGGTCATATTTTTTTTCGTCAAGTGTATTTTGGCTATCATTTAAACAAATTATGGTTCCCTAACATTTCTACATAAAAAAAGGTCCTGTGGGTATATGGTCGTATAGCCGAGATAAAAGCAATTTATTGGTAATAATAAACAACGCTGTCCCTTAAGTTGTAAATATTTTCGTTTGTTATTTACAAGTTTAATAACAAGTCTTGAGTGATTTCGGTTTACATCAATGCATCCTCGAACTTGTTTTCTTATAGATTTTGTAATTTTTCTAAGAATACCAGGCCTATTTCCTGTAACTTCACAGTCAGCAATCACCCGCTGCTCTAATTTTATTGTTTAACGTTGCGAACTCGTACTTCATATACAAAAGATTTTAAGTAGCCCTACAAAAAATAATCTACTGGACTTAAATCTGGGAAAGAAGGTGGTCAACCTACAGGACACCCTCGTCCTATTCATGCATTTAAATTGAGTCAACTGTAATTTATTGCGAAATGCTTGGTAATAATAATAATAAGAATATTCTAATTTAGCATGACAACTGGATTTACTGCAGTCGTTTCAAGTCCTTTTATCTCGAAAATGGTCGAGTATATGCGACCATACACCAAGAGAAACTAACTTTTTTACGTACATATGTTCAAGGAACTATAATTTGTTTAATGAATAGCAAAAAAATCCCACCACTCGTTTGTTACCACGCCACTGGTTGCAACATGTGTCATCTGATATTTTAAGAGAGTGGCGTCCAATAACATTAACTAATACCATAGACCAACCTACATAGACTGCTCATGTAATGCTTTCAATTTACCGCTCATGCGAATGGACCTCTAGACATGTATGCGTAAATTTAGTTTGGACCGCAAAAACCAGTAGTAAAAAGTCGCTACTGTCGTCCATTAATTCCACCTGAGTGTAGCATGAAACGCACGTGTTTTACAGGCAGTTGCCAGATTGTGCTCACCGTGGTTGAATTCCGAATGGTTGTAATTGAATAGCAATACTCAAAATATTTTTAAATGCATACATTTTATTGTTTAAATTTACAAAAGCTTGGGTACAAAGCCAAATTCGTCCTTCTAAAAGTGTTATAAGGATTCTAGAAAAAAAATATTCTTAGAAAAGATATTAATCAACATAACTGAAATTGCTATCAATAGCTTTGACAACCGTGTTCGAGCCCTTCTTAACTTGGTCACAGTTTGGTGTTGCCGCACTTGCCGCGCCTTGCTTGCACTTGCAAACCGAAAAAAGGATCGATTCCGCGTGTATTTACTGAATTAAATAGTTTTACCTGGGTTTGGAATGATTTGTATTAATTTAGCCGCAAATTATGTGTTATACTATGAAATGCATTTAATCGAATTTCTCTTTGTGGCATCGTGGTTAGTTTTTGAATAAACATTGTGTTTATATTTAAGAGATTTAGATGTATTTATTTAGTAAAATATTCTAAAATTTATTAATTATTTAGGTACAGATTAGAAATCTAAATACAAAAACAGCGATTGGTGAGATATTTCCCTTTTTAACAATGGTGTACGTATAATATGTTTCACAATAATTATGTTTATGTTTATGGATATATGCATTTTTTTAGTGTAAATTCTACCACTTATAACGTTAAATGTTTCTTATTACATCGTTGCTTTTTCAAAAATAAACATTAATATATGTATTTGAAAAATATAATTTTCCTTCTCAAAAACTAAAAGTTAGCGCTTTGTTCAAAATAGTACAAATCACTACGCTACTTCTGTATTGAAGAGAAGAAGAGGGCGAACCGGAAAAGTATTCGGTAATGGTTTTGTTTTAGTTGGTACTTACTTGCATAGTTACCACGGTGTGTATAAATCTTGTTTTTTTCAGACTCAGATATTCGGATAAAATTGATACAATACAGGGACATTATGCAATACCCATCCTAGAGCTCATTGCAAGCCACTTTTCATCTCCAATAATATAGTAACCCTTGAATGCTTACTTATGTTAGAAACTGCATACCTTATCCATTAAAACTCATTTTTCTAATCACCAGCAGATTAATTTTACAAGACAGGCGGACAATATACCTCTACCAATTCCTCGCCTGTGCCTCATTTATAACACTTGGGAACAAATTTCAACTTTTTTTTTTGTTTCCTGAACAAAACCTATTTTTTTTTTATTGAACTACATCCAAGCAACTAAAAAATACCTATTAAAGATTTTAGTTAGCTCGCAAAAAAAAATCTGAATTATTTGTTACAAGATCTTATTTTATAGGCATACACAATGAACATTTTAATTTATAGGCATTTACAATGAACATACAAACAATATATTGTTGGTTCAACAATAGCAATTAAATAATACTTTTTAATCAGTGAGTCTAAAGTTTAGACACTCATTTTACGCTTCTTAGCCTGTCTTTTGAAAGCAGCCTCGGGGGCATCTTCCGTAATAGTCCAACAGTAGTCGGCTAACATCTCACAGTTCCATTTTCCCTGATACCTTCTTTCCATGTTTGAAATATCCTGGTGGAACCTCTCACCGTGCTCGTCACTTACCGGAAGGTTTTCCAGATCCATTTTAAAGGTATTCCAAGCGTCCTATTCCTTGCCTTCAAGTATGAAATCGAATTGCGCATCTCCGAAAAGTTTCCTTATCTGGGGACCCACAAATATTCCCTCTTTAATTTGAGTGTCACTGATTCTAGGGAACTTTTCTTTTAAATAACCAAAAGCACGGCACCTTTATGTAGTGATCCGATCGTGCTCGACTGTCCCATTCGCAATCGAGAGGCCAATAGTTCGGATTTTTCTTAGGCAATTTCAAATACCTTATAAGGTCACTTAATTCACTTTGACTTATTTTGTGAGGCTTTTTACTGAGAAGTTAACAGACAAAATCGGAGTCTTGCAAAAATGATCGGAGTCTTGCAAAAATGATCCGGCTTATTTAAACAAACTCGCGACATGTTGCTCAAAACTTTCCAGTTTCTCAAATACGAACAGCTCTCAATCAACTGGTGGTTGAAATACAACTAACTAACAATTTAGGATTTATGTTATATGTATTTAAACCCCTTATGAAGTACACCTGCTATAATAAATCCAGGTACTTCTCATTTAATAGTCGAGTTTCCCCATACATTACGGGCAGGTAGGTAATTATCATATTAGCATGGATCTATAAAACCGGAGCCAACTGAGACTTTTGCAAGACAGATTGTTAGTTATAATAAAATAAGAAAGATTTTGCTATTTTGGTCTCGGAAACATTTTTGCTGTTCCCCAGTGTAATGGGATAAAGATATATAACCACCTAAGCTTGGAGACAAGAAATAGCCAAAACCCTAAACTGTTTCGTAACAAATTAAAGGCCAAGCTATTGTCAAGAGCATTTTATAATATAGACGAATTTTTTACACAAAATGATATGTAATCTTACTTTTTGAAATTTTTAATAATGGTTTTATTTAGATTATCGCTTGTTATTCTAAATTGTAGTTTATATTAACTGTTATATGTATGTTTTGTTTGTACTTTTATTACCATTTTAGCTTAAATTTTTTTATGTGGGTGAAGTGTAAAAACTTGAACATCAATAATATTTAAAATTAACTGCACTTCCGTTATGAAGTTAAAAGAGGTGATTAACTTTTGATTGTACCTTAGCTATGTATCCATTGTCGATGCCGAACTCCTAATTTTTTAAGTCATGTGTTGTAACTCAGTTGTATAAGTTATCATGCTTTGTCAATAAGATTTATCTGTTATGAATACCTCTTGAACAATAAGGCACTTTCATTCATGAAGTGTCACCCGTTTCGCGGTTTCCCTGTTGAATATAATAAAAAACAAATTACCCATTCCTCAATGATTTTCCGCAAGGAAGCCAAATTTGATGTTAAAAAATATATAGGTTCACAAGTTTGACAGATACGACGCCGTATTGGATTTTTTGAAATGAAAACCCTCATCCATAACCTCGCAAGTGGATTGCATTTCGCGATTCGATTTCACAAAAAAAAAGTTGCCAATATTTATTTTCATTTATTCTGGAGATAGGAGGTTTCAACGTTGTTGATTTGGTTCTGTAATTATTACCACTTTGGAAATATATGTTTTGAGTTGTGGAACCCAATTGTTTTTACAGTTACATAATTTATTCCCGTGTCCAACCTATTTACGCTATTATCAAATACAACAGATGTTAAATAGTGACAAATACGACGCCATTTAAAATTTTTTTAAATGTCATTTTACGATCAGATTTCATAAACATACAGTTCTTGATAATTATTTTTAACCATACCTATTTTTCATTCGTGTGGTTATGAATGAGGGTTGCTATTTAAAAAATCCAATATATCGTCGTATCTTTCAAATTTGTGAACCTATATATTTTTTGACATCAAATTTGGCTTCCTTGCGGAAAATTATAAAGAACTGTGTAATTTGTTTTTTAATAATATAGTCGGCATGAAAATCTCCAATCGGGTGAGACACTTAAAAAAATGTCCCTGTACCTAAAAAAAGACGTACTATTATGGTGATTCAATATGATCTTGGCTATTTTGTAGTTCGATATTGTTTATAATCTTATTCTGATGTTTTACTATTTTTTGTAAATTTGTTGCATTTACTACTTTAATCACCATCTTCTACTGTAAAAAACTATCCCTGCTGATCATCTAGATGACAATGGTTTATTCTTAAAGTAGGTAAATAGTTTGCATGTACAAAATTTGTACTATTACTACTATTATCAATGAATAGGTACGTCTTGTCTTGAAATATTTATATTGTTTTATTTAAGAAATTACAGAACATGGAAAACGGGATGGGACGCATACATCAAAACTTTTGTTACTTGATTAAAATATAAAAATACCTGATAAATGTAACATGATTGGTTGTAGCTGATGGTAGCATATCAAGTTATAAAATAAATAATAGTATGTAGATACATATTATAACCAAGAACGGAAAAAAAACATGACTATAACAAAATCATCATTTATTCCTATTTATTTTAGGCAACTTGCACAATGCGGCAACATCCAATATCTTCCTAAATTCCCCGAGTCCCACCCAAGCGGCAGAGCGTTGGTAAGGTTGTCTGACGAGATGGCTCGTTTCTTATGAATGGGAAATAATTTAATTTTCAAGGTTTCTGCCCTAGCGCATTCACCCTAGTTGCCTATTTAGAGCGGTAAAATTACCCGTAAGGTGATACGTCTTTGTAGGTTGGTCTATGCTAATACCTAAAAGTTAATTTCTGTATTGTAACTATAACTGGATTCGTGTGAAACACAAGTCGAGTCAAATCAAATCCATGGCAATACTGCGTGATCAAACCTGAGAGATTTAAATAGATAAGGAAGCACTATAGACGGGCGGCAAGTCCAAAATACGGGAAAAAAATAAAGGGAAACCCAATATTTCGGTATAACTTTATGATGCCGATAAAATCTTAAAGCATATATTTTTACATAAATAATCAAAGTTCCCGACTTTTACTATTGGTCGAAACCGATAATATTGCTAAAAATTACGAAAAAATTATAATAATTCATTTTTAGATTTAACTCAAAATAACTTTAAAAGTACTTAAAACAAAAAAAAATTACAGGTTTGGAGCCTAAACATGTGCAAAAGCTGCAGAATATTGTAGGCTTGATTGTGTATCGATTAATAGTAGGCCTATCTTCATTATTAACAATAGTATAGCAATTTAAAAAAGAGCAAGCACGCGTCGCGTCGGCGGCAGAGTCGCGTGATCCTTCACGCGTTCCCGCCTACCCCGCTTCCTAACTGATGCAGATGCAATAATTGGTTTATGTCGTATGTTTGCTTTATATTTAGCATAAATTCATGCGTGTATGCGTATGTCGTGAAAAATAAAGTATCTAAAAAGATAAAAGAAGAAAAAGACGCCAAGAAAATATTAGATTTAATAAAATCCACAGGGGTTAATCCGTTTGATAGGAACAACTTTTCGGATGATCTAATTCATATTGCCACTGGCCAAATAGCTTCAGACGATGATAACCAATCACTATCATATTTTAAAGAAAATGCTTCTGCCAGTAACAAAAAGTTTGCAGATTAACTATTAATAGCGAGGTCAGTTTTGGAAAGCTCCTAGAGATGAGACAAAGACTTTTGCTTTTGATAATATTGGCTACAAGAAAAATGAAATACAAAACATCATTAATCCTGAATTTATGTTTCGAAAAATTATTAGTGCAGCGAAGTATATAGAACTTAATTTTGCTTCGCTAAACCATCCTTTTATCTCGAAAAGAATGAAACACTTTCCACCTTGTATGTAATATACTGAGGGACGCGCCAAGTATTTTCGGCGCCGTCGTGCAAAATATTGATAGGCGCCTTTAACCAATATTATAATATTAAGCTAAAATTACCACCCTTCTCTCATAATTGATCGTTGACATTTTTGAAGAAAACTCTATACTTTTTAGTACTAATACCTATATTTATAAGTGACAAACAGAGAGTACACAAAAAATATTAATAGAATACGAAACAACAGTAACGAGACAAAAACAGTATCAAACTAACCGCTCTTGGCCCATTCTAGATCGTAAATAATTTTTAATCAATTTTAATTTAGAAAATGACCTCTCGGCTGTAGCTACCGAAACTGGAATGGTTAATAATATGCGGAATGCAATCGTAATATTTGGAAATGAGTGGGTTAGGTTATTTATTGCAATGTAATTAAGTGTTTCTACTACAGACGTCGCGTTCTTGTCGCCATTTTGCAGAAATTGTATTTCGTAAGAAAATTGCTTTTTAATCCTTCGTGGCCTTAAAATTTCTGCGGATATAAATTTTACATCAACTTCTAAGCAAGAAGCTAGTTCTTTGGCATCTACTAATAAGTCACTAAAGCCTTTGTCCGATCGATATTGTTTTACAAATTCATTAAGGTTATTTAAACTTTTGCAAGCCTGGGAAATTTTAAATGTTTTTGATTGCAGAATCTTAGTAACAACATCCACTTTACTTAGAATCTTGTACCACAAGACTACCATACACACAAACTCCTAATTTTTAATTCTTTTAGCCAGAGAGGTAGCTAGATGTTTTGTAGTATTGTCAAAATTATTTCCGGATAAAATTTCATAAAGAGCATCATAAATTTCGCCCAACTAAAGTCTTAGAGGGGTTATTGCATAAATTCTGCTAGACCATCTAGTATCTAACAAGGGCTTTAGTGCCAGACTTGAAATGTTACTTTTCAAAACAGACCACCGATTGGTTCAGGCAGAAAAAAAATTATATAATTTTTGAACAGTTGAACAAAAATATATACTAGAAATATTGGATTTCACAGCATCGTTTATGACAAGATTTAAACTGTGGTTACAACAAGGTACAAATATTGCTCGTGGATTAATGTTCAAATTTCCTTTTTGTACACCTTGATGTTTACCCTTCCTATTTGAACCATTATCATAACCTTGGCCGCGCATATTATAAATGTCTAAACTATAATTATTCAAAGTTTTTAGTAAAAAGTTGGTTAAACCTTCACCTGCTGTGTCACTGATAGGACGAAATATTAAAAAACGTTCTTCGACACTAAATTTATTGTTTTTTAAATTAACGTATCTTAAGCAAACAGAAATCTACTCCTGGCGGCTCACATCAGGAGTACTATTAAGTAATATAAAAAATACTTTGCTTCTTTAACTTAGTTTAAAATATTTGAAAGAAAAGTAAAACACACTGTTTACTAATTCCACTATATAAAAAATTTTTTTATACAAATTTCGACTAGTTTCGCTAGCACGGTAGCTTTTTCTAGAACGAATACTAACAATTACATCTAAGGTACATTGAGGTGCACTGCACGTTTTGGGTTTTTCCTTGAGAAAGCTACCGTGTTAGCGGAACTAGTTGAAATTTGTATAAAAAATTTTTCTAAGTTTTAATATAGTGGAATTAGTAAACAGTGTGTTTTACTTTTCTTTGAATTTATCATGGTATTCCAGCAAGTAACGGCAGAAACAGTGCAATTGTTCAAACTATTATTTCTTATGTTGTCACCTATTAATTTAATGGCTTAGTCTTGAATTTTATCTCCAAGGTAAAGTGGAATATTTTTTTAAGATCTATTAATATGTGCAGACAGGACTGGAAATTTAGCTATCATTTCTATACATTTTAAAAGTTTCCATTATTTATTTGAAATAATTTGTTTAGGACCACGAAAAGCCAAGTTTTGTTCAGCCAAAAATTGAATAGTATAAATTATTCTTTTAATGACACTGCGCCAATGTTTGGTTTCATTTTTTAATAAATTTTGCATTTCCCAATCAACGGTTCGACTACTTTTTAATCTTTCTAGTAAATCTGACCAGACACGTAAATTTTAAAAATGAGATTTACTTTTTCCGTGGATTTTCACATGTTCGCTTAAATGATCCCAATCATTGAAACCGTCTTGGATACTTAATTTACTGTTTTTAAAAGTCAATGGATTGTTGGGGTTGGGGATATTGAATATTTTACAGCAGAAGCAAAAAACTGCATTTTTTTCAATAGAATATAGCAACCAATGACGCTAAAACTTTTCACCATTTAACAAAATTCGAGTAAAATATACATCGGGAAACTTGCGTCCACTTTTGTCTTTACGATACCTAGCTTTATTTTGATAATGCATTTAACTTTCTTCGACAAGTTCTTGCACCTGGATTGGAGACAATACACTCGGCCAAAAACCTGGATCGTTAGGAAGAGGCGCTTCTTCGGATAATTCGTCTTGCTTACTCGAACATAATGGTACCGACACTGACTGAAACGTATCAGGATCTAATTCTTTTGGATCTTCATTCTCATTAGCTTGTTTTCTAATTCTGATGGCAAGTTTGATTTTGTTGAATGTAGAAAATCACTGTTATCATATTGGTTTCCTCCAAGTCTTTTTCTTGTTTTCAATTAGATTCCTAAGATTATGTTTGAGCAACGGAAGATAATTTATTAATGCCAAAATATTCCACAAAGGGGCCCATTCCAAATAAAATTAGAAAGTTGATATGTCTATTTTGCAGTGGGAAAAACTGCGACATCAGTAAATGCGCATGCAAAAACGAGGGTATGTTTTGCTCCCCCAAATTCAAACGCGCTATGAATTGTGGCAACAATGAATACAATAATATGATAGAAGAAGCAGAGGAATTAGAAACAATATTTTACTTGATGATAATATTTAAATGTTTTTTATTATTATTGTTTTGTTTTAATTTTAGAAATCCAATAGCACAGATACAAATCAGCGATATATTCAAGGTACAGGAAAATTTTTGTTGTAGTTTGGAATATTTTAAACAAGCCCAAAAATATTAGATTTATATTTTTTTTCTGTTAAAACAAATGAAGAGAGCCTATGGATATGGCCAACATTATACTTAAACGCAATGTACGCCCGGTAATATTCCTGTGCGAAATGTACAAGGTGGGAGTAGGGCAGTGCTGCATGTACACCGCCGAAGCGTGCTTCGTTGAATTAAAATGGCGGTAACTTTTATTATTAGAAATAACCCTAATATTAGGGGGAACCAAATGAAACCAATTAATTTCTACAGTTTTAACATTGAAAATGTTTATATTATCGCACGGGAACGTTAGTATGGGTATGGAATTCAACGAAATTCTTGTGTTGCATTTGTCCCTGACGTCACACCGAATTAAAATGTTCGGGATCAGATCAAGTCGAGAGTAAACGTATGGTTTCGCTGGAGCAGTCAGCGGGTGCGGCTGGCGTTCGCGATTGAGCGTAGCAATCAGCCGTCGCCACAGGGCTTAAAAACAGTAAAGCCTTCTACATCTGGCGCTTCATTTAAAAGGAAACTAGCATCTAATGCAGAGTTTTTTACAGCTCCTTCATCAGCATCTAGTGCCACCAATCTCAAAGTAATGGTCAGCTCTGATCAAAATGAAGAAAATATACTAAATAATCATCAGGATCCTATAACTGAACCTGTAGTACCAGCTACAACCAAAAATTAACAAGAAAAGAAGGCAAGTTTTGATGATCTACAACTTGATTCGCTCCGACAGAGTCCTTCTTCTAATCCAAGGAAACGAAAGCGCTTAATTCAAGGTGGCCAAACCATTGCAGGTACTATCGCAAGTAGGCAGTCAAAACTCTCTACAACTATATCTAAACCAGCTACGAAAATTGACCGAAAGAGTAAACAAAGTCGGCCAAGTCCGTATCCATTTGAATCCAGCTCCAGTGAATCAGATATTGAAAGTGTACCTTTTATGGAATCGGATCAAAGTTTCACTTTAGAATCGGATTGCGAAGATCAGATTCGAGAAATAAACAAAGACAATATTTCCATTGGAGACTGGGTACTGGTTAAATACACATTACCAAAAACAAACAAATATTTTATTGGCCAGGTAAACATTGTTGACAACGGCTTTGAAATCAAGTTTACTAGAAAATTAAATGACAATTTTTTATGGCCACTCACCGATGATGTCGATGTAGTACAGCTAGACGATATAGTAACTTGTTTACCTGAACCGGTAGTAACACGCCGAGGAGGTTTTCATTTTATTGTGAAATTTGCGGGATACAATATTTAACAAGTTCCATAAAATTATTCGAATTTTTAAACTTTAAGTTTTTTTTCTGTTATAGTTTCTCCTTGGGAATAATTCCTACTGTTTTAGAGATTAAAGCCAAACATTGGGTTTTGAACGGATAAATACGTTTATGAAAATATTATTCTTGTTATTAGGAATTTTTTGAGGGTTATTTTGGATTACTTATTATTTTTCAGAGGTACCTTTTAATTTTTTGTTTTTATGACTTGTTTGGCTAACTATTTCTCAACAATAAAAAGTTCATAACTTCCCAGATTTTTATTTTTTTTAAGCCTGTAAAAAGAAAAATTAGCATGGGAGATATAAACTTCATTTACACTTTCCCATTACGAGCATAAATGGAAATTATATTCCGATTTTACACTTTCCCTTTTTGGGGCAAGTATAAAATTTCGGTACAAAAAAAAATAATCATTCAAATCTCAAGATCTCAAAAATATTTCATGAGTGCCCTATGCAGTATGAAAAGTGAACATATTAAACTATTACTTTCTTACGAAGACACTTTTATAAATATTGTATATTTAAAGTAGGAAGGAAATAAACTTGAACTATTAAAAAGGGCTTCACACTTGCCCCAGTCTACCCTAACTATAAGCTTGGTAATATAATGCTGAAAAATAAACAGAATGGTTTTGTACACTTTACCGTTCTTCCCTACACTTGCTGCCACTTTTTTTCATGCATTTTCTTTCATTACAATATTTTTGTAATTTTCGTTCTCATAGTTGTAAAAAGGGGGGTACTTTTGAACCTCCTCTATCAAACACTCGTCAGCAATTGCCGAAAACGGTGGCATTCTGCTGAGCTATCGCGGCTGGACTGGTCTCTCTAGCAGGCCGCTGACTGCTCCAGCGAAACCATAACTTAGAGGCGCGTTAGAGTTTATAACCTTTATTTTACTATTTGTTATATTATGAATCAATAAAACTTATATCAGCTACCTAAATATTACATTCAAATCTATGAGTTTTCGCAGATCTCAAATCTCACAATAGTCACAAGCGTTGCACTCTGCTTCGGCATTTTCAATGTCTTCCCCGGTTGCATATTTGTAAAGGACTGTAAATTTTTGGCGTAAAAATATATTTAGTAGCACTTTATACAAGCGAGTAGGAATGAGTTAAAAATAAATGAAAAATATTAATGTTGTGACTTCTTTAATAAGTTGATAAATTTGTATGTTAATATTTATGCTTATGCAAAAATTGATACCTTGTATTTTTTAAGAGATATATTTCGGCTCTGAATCTCTCAGTATTTTAAATTTTTATTTTAATGACTTTGAAAGTTATTGGAAGTTAAATATTAAAATTAATATTTTCAATTTTTTACGTTTTTCTGTTATAACTTTAGTCTCGACATAATTAAAAGTCGGCATATTTAACTTTTTTATGTAAAAGTGCATGCTTAATTCGATGGTTTCGGTCCCAAAAAGTTATACCAAAATATGGGGCTGGTGAGCGCAAATGGCACCTCGCCGCCCATCTACTGGCAATGTGGTTATATGTACAAATAATGCAGGGCCGGCTGTTAGAGTATGCGCTAGGATTTTCGGTTCCCGGGTAAGCGTTCTCAGGTCCCTTCCCTTCCTCTCCTCAGAAAAAAATTTTTTAATCCAAAATTGTTGTTTTAAAACAGTCAGAAAATTTTAACGAAAAAATAGAATACGTCCTTTAATTTGGGAAAATATTTGATTGCTCGCAGTTTTAAACAGGGTGCTCAATATTTAGCTAAGCCTACAGTTTAAGACATACATTTAATACAAGATCGTCTTCCTGTGTTAATTATGCAAACATGTAAAATAAATATAAACTAGTTCATAATTTTGCTCTGCAGTGTGCAGTAACAGCTACAAATTACAGGTATGCTATCAGATTTTACACTCTCTTATTCTCCCTTAATCAAAATATCAAAAAGGAAATGACAATTTGGAATTGGTTGTCTAAGAACATTTTCTACTTCCCCAAGAACTTAAAAATTATAATTTCTTCCCAGCTTTTCTCGATACACTCTTTCATAATTGTCAAATTGTCCTACGAGGCAAAGCCGAGTTGGACAACACGTCAGAGTGACTGAAAGACATTGTTTCGTAACGATTGGTATAAAATATTTTTTCTACGGGCGTTTTATAATAAAAAACTTAATTTATTTTACCAAACATTTTATTACCTGTATTTCATTTACACCTTTCATGCCAAGAATATTGACACTTGTCAAAAAAATTTTTTTTGTTAAAAACTGCGGCAAATATTAAGTAAAAAATGAGTAATTTAGAAGACTCAGACATTGAAAATGCCGCAAATGAGGCAACGGTGAACCTTGTTCCCCAAAAATCAAGGAGTTTGTATGAGAGCACATAAAAAAAATTTGCTGTTGCAGATTCATTTTCAATTTCTAGTTCAAATTCCTCATCTATTTTACAAAGAGAAATACCTCAACGTACTGTTTTAGGTTATCCAAGCATTAGGTACTTTTAATAATATAAGTAACTGTACTTTAAATATTTATAATAAATAGGTAAAATTATAGTCTGTGTTTAGTTTTTAATTGTAAATAATTACTTTTAGGCACAGCACGCTTAAGAAACTTCTAAGCACGCTGTGCAGGTTATTTAAAAATCAAAACGACAATCAAAAAGGGGTTATTATAAAACGTCAGTAGAAAATAGTTATTTATGGTACAAGTGTGTTATGTTATATATATCTCACGCTGGGAAATGGTTAGCCCTTGAGGCCGTAGGCCGAGGGTGCTAATTCCCAGGTGACTTAACACACAAGTGCCATACAAAACTTTATACAACACTTGATGATATTAATAAATAGTAGAAAATTATATGTTGACTTTAAGGCTTAAATATTAATTTTAAACACAAATAGGAAGAAGCAACAAAAGGAAACTGCCATTCAAAAATGTCAACGCGAGTGACACGCTGATACGATCATTAATTTGACAGAATACATATTCCTCTTTTGCTATCGGTAACGATCTCTTACCAGGTTGCCAAATTTGCCTATTTTATCGTTATAATGCCGGGTTGCAAGTTCTTCTTAACCGGCAATTTAATTTTATAAAAAGATCTCAACGAATTAAATAAGTAATATTTTAATGTTGGTAGTAGAAAAAAATCAATATAAACCTCAGTTGAGAAAGCTATTATATACTTCGCACATTTTATATATAAGCGCTCGCTATATAACAGCTCACTTCTCAATCTAGGTATGTAAAGTACTATTTATAACAGATAATAAATATACATGCAGGGTGTCCTAAAAGGTAAGGTAAATAATTAGGAATCAGGTAGATTGGGTTAAAATAGACTTGGAAGGTCATATCTTGCCCTATATATCCCCCCTTAACTCTGCCACAGGCTCCCAAAGTAGTGACCTTGCGTTTCCGTAACCAGAAAAAATACAAACTTATATAATTTTTATGTCAAATGAGAAAACCTTAAGGTTTTTTTTCGAAAGAAGGTACTTCTAGTAAGACTCAATTTAGAGTATCGTTTTAGAGATTAATCGATTTAAAAACAAAATTACATGCGAAAAAGAAAATATTTAGAAGTGTTTTTTTTTTTCGGCATCTTAATTTTATAAAAAGATCTCAACGAATTAAATAAGTAATATTTTAATGTTGGTAGTAGAAGAAAATCAATATAAACCTCAGTTGAGAAAGCTATTATATAGCTATAGGGCGTCCTAAAAGGTAAGGTAAATAATTAGGAATAAGGTAGATTGGGTTAAAATAGACTTGGAAGGTCATATCTTGCCCTATATATCCCCCCTTAACTCTGCCACAGGCTCCCAAAGTAGTGACCTTGCGTTTCCGTAACCAGAAAAAATACAAACTTATATCTTTTATATGTCAAATAAGAAAACCTTAAGGTTAAAAAAGGTACTTCTAGTGAGACTGGATTTAGAGTATCGTTTTAGAGATTAATTGATTTAAGAACTAAATTACATGCGAAAAAGAAAATATTCAGAAGTGTTTTTTTCCCTTTTTTTCCCTAAGCCCAGTTCTCGGATACGTTTATTAGGGTATTACGGCTCATCGGCATCGGCAAGGCTATAGCATCTGATGAAAAGGAAAGGGACCTCACAGCTAATTTCAACACATAATATAAAGATACATATGCGAGATGTTGCGGGTGACGACATCTCGCGGCAATCGAGCAAACCACCCAACCAGTCCAGCGAGGACTTAGACAAGACCAAACGTTGGAATGGAACCCCCATATGCAGATATCTCCGCCACGTGGCGCTGAAAGCTAGTTTGTTGGTTTCTGCGAACCGAAAACGTGATATTAAAGACTCTAAGTCTAGTGCGAAAAACGTTGAAGTTTTCTAATTTTACATAAAAAAGTATAAACATCAATTTAAAACAAAGTTGTCGACATTTCAATGAGAATAGTTCGATTCTGCCTATAAAGCTTATTCGAATACCTAAATTTCAAGTTTGTATTTTTATTGATTTCGAAAATATTAAGAAAATATACCTTCAGCGTCTACTTTTTGCGAGGCTATGGCTTGAAACTGAGGGGATATACGACACAATGTTACATGCCCTTTTGACCCTATTTTGATACAATCTACTCAATCCCTAATTATTGACTACACCTTTTAGGACACTCTGTACTTGTTGCAACTCTGACATTAGGTAACATATTTTTTATTGTATTGTATTGTATTATTATAATATTATAGAAGTTATTATTTTTTTGCAATAGTTAGGTATCGTATTTGGCACCAAACATTAAAATGAGGCAAAAGTGCAAAGGACCGAGTAAGAGTTTCTAAGAAGAAAAGCGCCATTAGCAATACTTTTCGTAGGCCTTTATAGATGCACATAGTTAAAGATAGTTTCTTTTATTATTTAGTGATTCTAAAATGTTGGGAATTGGTTGCAAAGAAGGTTATATGGCATATTTCTTCTTTGTCAATTTATATACTTGCAACAATATATAGGTGTCTTTTTTATTTTAGGCAAAAAGTGCATACAACGAAGATAAACATGGTATTATATCATCTATAGTAGGCTCACAGCATTCCAATGATCTAAACGTGACCCTTGTTGCCAGGCAAAATATTTATGGAACCAATGGTGATGTCATAGAAATTAGGACTATAGAATTGCATATTCCTCAAGTATGGCTATTATTTTTTTTAAACAGTCATTTTACAACAGTCAGGTTGAGAGTTTGGTGTAAAAATTTTAAAATATTCCTTCTTCTATTTGATTTTGGTTTGTGTTATACTATATATTAGATATACGAAACATGTTAAGAATTTTAGGTATGAATCACGAAATCAAAAAACAGAACTAAGCACTTTCCATTTAAATAAAAATAGGGCTGCCTCATTTTTTTCTTTTTCTACAACGCTGTCTAATGAGATAATTTTAGAATTCTTAAAGTAATAAAATCAAATTAATTTGTTTGCGCATTTTTGAATGGGGTAAAACATTTTTGAAAAATGAATCCATTTCTTAATTTTGACCCTTACAGGGAAATGATGGCAAAGATGTCGCGAGCGTTTTATTTCATTTTGATCTCGTATATTTTGAAAACTACTTACCGGATTCCTTTAGGACTGACCGTGCATTATAAATGCTTCATAAAAATAAGGTAAAGAGTGTATTTTGAGGTTTAATCAAATGAACCCAAAAGTTTTTGAAGCACCTTTTGGGGAAAATCGGGAGAGAACAATGCAACAAATTTAATTTATACCGGATTTTGGAGGAAATGGGCCTTGACAAATTTGAAATGTATGATTTATAACCTCAAAAAGGTCTTCAATATTTGACAAGAATCGTAACTGCGTGATATCCTATTAATTTTTTTGGTGACATTTTAGCCTTAACCTCTATTGACCCCTTTTCCAAGTTCTATTCGAAAAATATAAGTACAAAATTATAGAGAATTTTATTCCCAACCATATTATTCTCCTCATTTTTCCTCGCGACATTAATAGCTTGCTAGACAAAGACAAAAGATATTTGGAGAGTTGTCCAATGATGTTAAAATTATCGTTTTGATCTGTCAAGTTATATTTCTTTTTAAACATTTTTGTGCTTTAAAATTTAATTTGGATTATTATTATGTATAATTAAGTCCGAACGCTAACTACGAAAATAATGACGTTAATGGACTTTTCGAATGCCGTAAATTTGATTAGGTTCAAATGGTTTTAGTCGCGTGGAAGTGATGACGCACCGGCAAAGAACCACTGTGCCGACTCTATAATTGATTCAGTGATAATGATTTTTAAGCATTGGTCGTATTATTGTAAAAAACGCATAAATTAAAGTGTTGCGACGCCGCCCCAATATATTTATAAAAACTGAATAACTTTTGCCCATTGTATTACACAAATACCGGCCGCTTGTTTTTGCGTGTCAACCAATGAAATTAACAATATTGTTGGGGAAACGTGTATCAAACCGTTAAAGGGGATAGGTTTTTTAAATGCTTCAATTTCAATATCTGCTATTTTTGGGTTGTAAATTATAAAAGAGTTAAATATGTTTAAGCGATTATTGGCATTCAGTCACGTAGCCAGTCAAAAACGCGTCGCGACGGTACTTGTAAAACGTCATTGGGACGCAAGATTTCTATTAGGCGATAAAAAGGTTGGGGCGCATCGCGCGCCTGTCGATTGAGAGACAAGAAGCACGGCGCAAAGGGGAAGAGAGCAGTCTTCCACGATGGCTCCGTAAAGCAGGTGCTCTTATGTACGCTTACGATTTTAATGCCTTTTTGGGAAATTAGGTAGTACATTCCAAAATAGTATAACATACTTACTGTTATACGGCCTCCGCTAGCTCCAGATGAGACTCGAGTGGGTTTGGCATGCTGGTAACTGTATTTAAACCTTTGTTTTATCTAGATGTTAAAAATTGAGCGCCACTGTTTTTTTTAGACGATATTATACCAGGTAAAAACAGAAACCTGTTGAGAGCTTGTAGAAATAAAAGAATTTATATACCCATAACACATGTAATAAAAATTGTTATTTTGAAAAATTACCATTCAGGTTTCACTAGGTATATTATTCTATTTGAATGTGTTTACATATGATCAAAAAAAATAAAGTCAGGTAGTACCTATAATTGAATAATATGTAACTACATGACTTAAGCGCTGGTAAAAATTCTAGAATTTTCTTGGACGCATTACCTCAATGAAAATTATACGTTATGTTCTAGTACCAAATGCTTTTTACAGCTGTTATTTAATTATTTAATTAAAGAATAGTTTATTTAAATTTAGCTTCTTGAAATGATGATATTAGTAAATGGAAAGATGGTGTAAAAATTTATAATATTAAAAACTGGCCTTTTCCCTGTGATCTTCGGCGACACGAGGCTATGCAGATACCATGCATCCTTTTTTTCCTAGCATCAAGGTAGAGGTGAAGTTCTAATTATTACACGTTGAAGCTTTACTACATAGTGAAACTGACTGGCTTCTTGAAATTATCTATTCTTCTTAAACCATGATTAAATAAAAAACACATTGATAAAAAGGTTGAAGACTGAGGAGTTGAGTAGAAGATATATATTAATGTAGAGGGTTGATTGAAGAGTCGATTTGAGGTAGTTGAGTGAGGAATTGCTTTGAGGAAGTTGAGGAACGCTGAAACCAAGGAGAGAAAAACGAGGTCACACATGGCCTTTTTTTTTAAAAAAAGGAAAAGTAAAAACTTACAGGTTATTAGGTCCTAATTTTTTCTATTTAGGGCATCCTACAGGAATTTGCCTATAGTTCCTTGATTTTGAAATACACATCACACATCAGAGTTCCAAACACTTGGATAAAGTGCGCTAAAAAACTACCTTTCTTGAAGGTGTAGCTATGGCGAAATGCGTCGACTAAGCGTCCTTTTCTCCTATTTATAACCTCGGATATAAAAAATTAACTTCCTGTTTTGTACAAAATCTAGAAAAAACTCGAAAATTCTCGCACCAGAAACATCTGATAAATCGAAGTCGCCGACCAACCCTCAAAGTTCACATGATTCTAAGGCCACAACTATTAGAGATATCGTAAAAATGATCATAAACGTTTTTATTCAGATTTAAATGCTCTACAACTTTTGTCTAAAACCTTTTTTTCTAGTGTTTTTTGTTTTAAAGCCACGGGTCAAAAAAACATTTGAAAGTAATTTTCCATCCCTTATGCAAGGGTTGAATACAAAATAATACCGAAGTGTCTTTTCAAACATTAAAATGTACCTTCCACCAAAAAAGCAGCCTTCTAACCAAAATTCCTTTTTAAGCGTTCCGTTTATTGGACTAATAACTTGACGCCACGAGACGAGAGCCCAAACCGCGTGGTCATTTCTTTGTGAGTTCTGCAACGATAAGCAATCATTTCATGTAGCTCATTATTGGTGTGATAGTTTTGTATATTACAAACAAAGTAAGAATATTATTTAATTATGTTTATGTGCAAACTCTGTAATATGACCTTAAAAACAATTAAGCAATATAACAATTATCTATTTTTACATAGAAACTTATACGGGGCAGTTTTTATTTGCATGTATAATGACTGCACCATGTTGAAGTTTAAAACTTTTCAGGGGTTTCAAAAATATTTGTGCCGTGTGTAATTTTTTATAAGACTTTTATGTTTGAATTTATTTATATAAACGTTACAAGTCGTGTGTGAAATGATTATGTTTAAGTATAATATGGTCAACATGAAAAGTATACGCATTTTCAATTTCTTATTTGTATTTTTTTATTTACTATTGTTTGTTTTTAAAACTTGTGTGTTAGTACTTAAATAGTTATATTTTTGGAATAAAAAAAGATTAAGATACCTATGTACTCCTAAGATGAATTACATACTTAATTTTGGAGTGGTTGTTACCAATTAGGTACTGTTTTTTAAGTTTTTTAAGACATCGTTTTATTTTGTTAAAAATAATAACAAATAAGAATTTATTATTATTTTAGTGTTTTTAAAATGTTCTACATTTTCTAAAATACTGTTTGTCTCTGTATGTGCCAGAGCATATTTTATAATTTTGTTTATAATAAAATACAAACAACATAGTTTTTATTTATTTCTATATATAACCTTTTTTCCACCGATATAAGCAGTTGTAAATTTTCTAAATATGTACAGCAAAATTAGTAAGTAAAATTAAATATTAGATAACTTAAATGAAATGTAATTCAAGTAAGTGTCACTAAATGTTAAGTATTACATTACGCCATTTTAAGTGGTAAATACAATGATTTCGAGTACCGATAGCTGAAAAAAACGTATTTCAGTAATATATAAAGTAATTTTAAAAGGAATATTTCAGGTCTACGTTAACAATAATCAAAAATAATAAATATATTGTGTAAAAATTTACTTCATATATCAGTGAATTTTACCAGAAATATACAGGAAAATAAGATCAGGATGTTTGTGTAAATTTACGGTATTTTACGTGGGTCCATCTGTGACCAACGTAAAATAACTGAATTTTACCAAGTTATTTTTTGTAGTGTACTTAGGCCCTAAAATTTAGTTGTAAGTTAGGCAATACTTGGAGGCTTTTAACGCTATCGCCAAATCCTAGTTGCAATTCACCGGGTGGTCTAAAACTACAGCTATTTTGGTTACTTGACAAAATGTCTAAAAGTAAATTTTTTCAAATGAAACACCCTGTATATTAAAATTAATTTGAAAAGCTGATGAAACTTGTTCTGCATTTGTATATACTATACCTATAAGTAAGTTTTTGAGTTACAAGCATTTATTTGAAAAAGTTATTCCCATACGGTTCTTAGTCATAGCGGGTGTCAGTGTCACTATTGCTTTTAGAATCGGTCTCTGGAATCACCTGATCTTGATAAATTAGATTTTTGCCTGTATAGGGTATATGGTATGTTTAAAGAAACAAATTTAAAAAATCACCAGTTCAAGTTAGTAAAAGTGTTTTTTCCTGTTTTTCCCCGGCTTTCCCACTGATGCTTATACGTAGTACTGTAAACAATTACCAATCTGAGTCGGAAATCTGCATTTGAGCCTTGATCAATTCATTCTTGATAACGCACTTAGAAGCCACCGACTGACAAGTTGCGAAGTATTGTGTTTATTGTAAATTGTGCTGTCCTTACTATAGGGCCTAACATTGGCCCCCGAGTGCACTTGGTTAATGCGCAACTAATTTTAAGGGCAGCTTGCTACAATGTGCATAAAAACGTTTAATAACAAAGATATGCGAAAGTAAAAGTAGTTGAAGAATTGTTTGATCGTATAAACCGAGCATTGCCGCTCCACTTTTTAAATCGCCCTTGTAACCCCGGACGCCATAGTGTTACTCGCAAACTCCAGCCGCCATAATATAAATTATTTTACTTTTTGGCCAGGGTCGGCATGCCTACCCTGTTGTTAGAATATTTTTTAATGATAAGGCATAACCCTGCAGAATTAATTCCTTATGGCGCTCAGCGAGCGGTGCGTGTGCGCAGGAAACGACTCACGTTGGTGTTGAAGCTTGGAGATTATTCTCGCTGGGAGTGTTCAGGCCAGGGAGGTCGTTCCAGAGTGATGACATTCTCCAGATGAACGAATTTTTAAACAATGTCGTTTGAGGGACACTCAGCTGAACTACGCACGGATGGGCAACAGTGGCTCGTCGTGTATTTCTAATATGCACCGCTCTGGGTAAAATCAAGCGGGCCACCTCAATTGAGCACTTGCCATGAGGATATTTGTAAAATAAATCCAAGTCGCCAAACTGGCAACCAACGCAAATCATTGTCACCGATTAAGAGAATTACTCTTCTTTGAATGGAATTTAGCAATATCAGGATATGCTTAGGAGCAGAGCCCGAAATATGCGAACAGTACTCCAGCAACGATCGAATGTCAAAAGTTGTTGGGGTGTATACGGGTTCCTATTTCGGAAAAGTATTCCAAGCTCCTGCGAGGCTACCTGAGAAATGGCCGCAACGGGTATATGCCAAAACATATGACTATCCAAATTGACGCCCAATAAATGAATTTATGAAGCCAAGCTTCCATATTAACATTTTTAGTAAAAACTACCGCCTGGGTTTTATAGCGTTATATTCTACTTTGTCAATGTCACCCGGCCCAAGACAAAATCTCTTCCAGGTCTTTGTTGAGATGTGGGACCTTGCTGCCTATAGAGATGTGCATTGGCAGCTGATGGCCGAGCATCCAAAGTAAAAAATTAAACACGTGTGCTGTCATTAGCGATTTTTATCAGATGTTTCCGGTGCGAGAATTTTCGAGTTTTTTCTAGATTTTGTACAAAACAGGAAGTTAATTTTTTATATCCGAGTTTATAAATAGGAGAAAAGGACGCTTAGTCGACGCATTTCGCCATAGCTACACCTTCAAGAAAGGTAGTTTTTTAGCGCACTTTATCCAAGTGTTTGGAACTCTGATGTGTGATGTGTATTTCAAAATCAAGGAACTATAGGCAAATTCCTGTAGGATGCCCTAAATGTTGTATGTCAAATGACATAACAAAGTTGTCAGCAGCGAGCAGACCATAGAAGACAAATTAGGAAGATGGACTTTACTTAGTGGGATCGTGACACCTTGAACTAACCTTTATTGCTCTGTGCTGTGGTGGCGAAAATGCGAATGTGACCTGACCAATCAGCTTCAACGATTTTTGAAAATAAGATTGAAAACGAAATATTAAACTTTGGTAAAACAATACGATAGATATTTATAACTATTTATGGCTATTATGGATACATTTAAAGACAGGTAATTAATTAATAAGGTACAGTATTATACTACATAATTCGAATTTATAGGTTATGTATTTGTTTACTGAAATTATTTTAATATTCAATCTTTTATTGCAGATGATTTGGAGATATTAATTTGAGTAAATTATAGCCTCTACAACTATGCTTGCAAGGCATAACACAATCTCCGTGTTCACCATGTCAGGAGTTGATATAAATATCCAAAATTTACTCGAAATGATTCGTAAGACTGAAAATAAACAAGTAAGGTATCTTAACTCTTCTAATAAGTAAAATGATAACTTTTATAGGATTGTTTATAAAAATAGTTATTATTAAATATTTTACATTTCTAGAAACCAAAACTATTCGCTGTGAGAGTTACGATGTACTGGAATCTCAGTTCAATCAACAATGAAGATTACTTAGCAAATTATAAATTATGCAAAAAAAAAGGTGGAAATAAACAGTAGTATAAAGTTGTATCCTTTATTTATTAGCTAACACAGTAGCATTTTATTAGGGTAAGTAAGTAAGATTTTTAAAATGCTACAATAGTTCCGTGAAGTAAGGGCTTTTACATACAATCCACGAATATAAGGCCTCTTTGGGCAATTAATGGTTTATTTTTAAGTAGAACTAAGCAGCTAGCGAAACGAACGAAATTGAACTCCCTACTATACCGGAGCGATACTGTAATGTACTTTCAAGTGATAGTTCTTCTAACTAAGGTGAGAGCATACGGGATTCCGGTTCAATTTTGTTCATGGCTGTCAAGCTTTCTTAAAGACCGTTCTCTGCAAGTGGCGGTGGACGGATTTCTTTTAGACACCTTAAACATCAACGCCGGAGTCCCTCAAGGTTCAATATTGTTGCCCACCCTGTGTTTACTGTACATTAACGATCTTTCGGAAAAAACTAAAATCCTATATATAACTTCGCTAATGACAGCACACGTGTTTAATTTTTTACTTTGGATGCTCGGCCATCAGCTGCCAATGCACATCTCTATAGGCAGCAAGGTCCCACATCTCAACAAAGACCTGGAAGAGATTTTGTCTTGGGGTGACATTGACAAAGTAGAATATAACGCTATAAAACCCAGGCGGTAGTTTTTACTAAAAATGTTAATATGGAAGCTTGGCTTCATAAATTCATTTATTGGGCGTCAATTTGGATAGTCATATGTTTTGGCATATACCCGTTGCGGCCATTTCTCAGGTAGCCTCGCAGGAGCTTGGAATACTTTTCCGAAATAGGAACCCGTATACACCCCAACAACTTTTGACATTCGATCGTTGCTGGAGTACTGTTCGCATATTTCGGGCTCTGCTCCTAAGCATATCCTGATATTGCTAAATTCCATTCAAAGAAGAGTAATTCTCTTAATCGGTGACAATGATTTGCGTTGGTTGCCAGTTTGGCGACTTGGATTTATTTTACAAATATCCTCATGGCAAGTGCTCAATTGAGGTGGCCCGCTTGATTTTACCCAGAGCGGTGCATATTAGAAATACACGACGAGCCACTGTTGCCCATCCGTGCGTAGTTCAGCTGAGTGTCCCTCAAACGACATTGTTTAAAAATTCGTTCATCTGGAGAATGTCATCACTCTGGAACGACCTCCCTGGCCTGAACACTCCCAGCGAGAATAATCTCCAAGCTTCAACACCAACGTGAGTCGTTTCCTGCGCACACGCACCGCTCGCTGAGCGCCATAAGGAATTAATTCTGCAGGGTTATGCCTTATCATTAAAAAATATTCTAACAACAGGGTAGGCATGCCGACCCTGGCCAAAAAGTAAAATAATTTATATTATGGCGGCTGGAGTTTGCGAGTAACACTATGGCGTCCGGGGTTACAAGGGCGATTTAAAAAGTGGAGCGGCAATGCTCGGTTTATACGATCAAACAATTCTTCAACTACTTTTACTTTCGCATATCTTTGTTATTAAACGTTTTTATGCACATTGTAGCAAGCTGCCCTTAAAATTAGTTGCGCATTAACCAAGTGCACTCGGGGGCCAATGTTAGGCCCTATAGTAAGGACAGCACAATTTACAATAAACACAATACTTCGCAACTTGTCAGTCGGTGGCTTCTAAGTGCGTTATCAAGAATGAATTGATCAAGGCTCAAATGCAGATTTCCGACTCAGATTGGTAATTGTTTACAGTACTACGTATAAGCATCAGTGGGAAAGCCGGGGAAAAACAGGAAAAAACACTTTTACTAACTTGAACTGGTGATTTGTAAATTTGTTTCTTTAAACATACCATATACCCTATACAGGCAAAAATCTAATTTATCAAGATCAGGTGATTCCAGAGACCGATTCTAAAAGCAATAGTGACACTGACACCCGCTATGACTAAGAATCGTATGGGAATAACTTTTTCAAATAAATGCTTGTAACTCAAAAACTTACTTATAGGTATAGTATATACAAATGCAGAACAAGTTTCATCAGCTTTTCAAATTAATTTTAATATACAGGGTGTTTCATTTGAAAAAATTTACTTTTAGACATTTTGTCAAGTAACCAAAATAGCTGTAGTTTTAGACCACCCGGTGAATTGCAACTAGGATTTGGCGATAGCGTTAAAAGCCTCCAAGTATTGCCTAACTTACAACTAAATTTTAGGGCCTAAGTACACTACAAAAAATAACTTGGTAAAATTCAGTTATTTTACGTTGGTCACAGATGGACCCACGTAAAATACCGTAAATTTACACAAACATCCTGATCTTATTTTCCTGTATATTTATGGTAAAATTCACTGATATATGAAGTAAATTTTTACACAATATATTTATTATTTTTGATTATTGTTAACGTAGACCTGAAATATTCCTTTTAAAATTACTTTATATATTACTGAAATACGTTTTTTTCAGCTATCGGTACTCGAAATCATTGTATTTACCACTTAAAATGGCGTAATGTAATACTTAACATTTAGTGACACTTACTTGAATTACATTTCATTTAAGTTATCTAATATTTAATTTTACTTACTAATTTTGCTGTACATATTTAGAAAATTTACAACTGCTTATATCGGTGGAAAAAAGGTTATATATAGAAATAAATAAAAACTATGTTGTTTGTATTTTATTATAAACAAAATTATAAAATATGCTCTGGCACATACAGAGACAAACAGTATTTTAGAAAATGTAGAACATTTTAAAAACACTAAAATAGTAATAAATTCTTATTTGTTATTATTTTTAACAAAATAAAACGATGTCTTAAAAAACTTAAAAAACAGTACCTAATTGGTAACAACCACTCCAAAATTAAGTATGTAATTCATCTTAAGAGTACATAGGTATCTTAATAGGTCCGGACTTTTAGTATAATATGCAAATTCAATTTTTTTATTCCAAAAATATAACTATTTAAGTACTAACACACAAGTTTTAAAAACAAACAATAGTAAATAAAAATATACAAATAAGAAATTGAAAATGCGTATACTTTTCATGTTGACCATATTATACTTAAACATAATCATTTCACACACGACTTGTAACGTTTATATAAATAAATTCAAACATAAAAGTCTTATAAAAAATTACACACGGCACAAATATTTTTGAAACCCCTGAAAAGTTTTAAACTTCAACATGGTGCAGTCATTATACATGCAAATAAAAACTGCCCCGTATAAGTTTCTATGTAAAAATAGATAATTGTTATATTGCTTAATTGTTTTTAAGGTCATATTACAGAGTTTGCACATAAACATAATTAAATAATATTCTTACTTTGTTTGTAACAAAACTATCACACCAATAATGAGCTACATGAAATGATTGCTTATCGTTGCAGAACTCACAAAGAAATGACCACGCGGTTTGGGCTCTCGTCTCGTGGCGTCAAGTTATTAGTCCAATAAACGGAACGCTTAAAAAGGAATTTTGGTTAGAAGGCTGCTTTTTTGGTGGAAGGTACATTTTAATGTTTGAAAAGACACTTCGGTATTATTTTGTATTCAACCCTTGCATAAGGGATGGAAAATTACTTTCAAATGTTTTTTTGACCCGTGGCTTTAAAACAAAAAACACTAGAAAAAAAGGTTTTAGACAAAAGTTGTAGAGCATTTAAATCTGAATAAAAACGTTTATGATCATTTTTACGATATCTCTAATAGTTGTGGCCTTAGAATCATGTGAACTTTGAGGGTTGGTCGGCGACTTCGAAATTTCACATACGCATTAAATTTTCAACTTGGCAACACTGCCCATCGTCTGGCTGAGACTCTATACGGGTGTCTGAAAAAAAAGTTTTTTGGTAGGTACGTTAATTTATTAGAGTATGTTATTTTTGTACTGTTTTGAGGTTTTTATGAGTGAAACATTCTTGTGAAATATTGTTTAAATAACACTGTGAAAGGTATGTATGAAACTAAGCCAAAAATTTTGAATAGTTTATAATTATTATTTTATATAATATGATATTTTTATTGAGGGTGTATCTTGAATAATAATATTGCCCATTGCCAGTCAACTGTGAAGATATTAAGGTTAAACGATTTTTGTAGGTTAAAAGAGTAAAGCAAAAAATCAGTTTTAAACAGTTTCTTTAGAGCAACTTTTTGGGTGCCAATAATTGATGGTGTGTCAATTTAATATACACTCCTATAATAGGTATCACCTATATGAAAAATAGTATGAAGTACTTAATAACTGTGCAGTGAAATTTATCACTTACTCAGATTTTGATCTCTTCTCTTACATTGTCTTTCTAAAGTAAAGTAATATTTTTTGTTTTTAAAATTTTCGAAATGAAAACTACCATATGTGCTGTTCCGAGGTATTGGCTATCTACTAACCAAATTTTACATACACCTAAAATATAGATATAAATGTTATTTGCGCACCCTGTATCCGCAAAAAATCATTCCGCATCTAAAAACCCGATAAATACTGCACTAGACGCTGCAACTCTTTTCCAAAGACGACAGTGATGCCATATCGATATTTAGGTCCCATTTATTAAAGACCTGACCAAAAATTGTTTTTGAAATTTGCGAACCTCCTATGGCTTTTAGATTTATAGATTAGAAAAAAGTAGTAATTACCTTTTTTGTGTAAATTTTAATGCTCTACAACATTTGGGAAAAACTTTTTTTCATATTATCTCTTATTTAAAAGTTATAACCCAAAAATATATTTTCAACCCCAATTGAAGGGTTTTTTAGCTCTCGTGCAAGGACTGGATACAAAATAACACTGAAGTGTCTTTTCAATCATTAAAATGTACCTTCAATCGAAAAAGCAGCTTTCTAACTAAAATTCCTTTTTAAGCGTTCCGTTTATTGGACTATATGCGATTCCTTCAAAAACTAGCTTGTAGCAGGGCGGCGTGACAGATTTACAGAATATATAATGTAAAAATTGACGCTAATTAGCGAAGTATTATATTTCGGAATATAAGCTGTAATTTTAATTTTTAATTTTATTTTACTTTGTGAATTTAAATATTATATAAATTATTTTCTTTTACGAATGAAATTTGCATAACTGATTTTGTAATAATTAAATACCATAATTTATTGAGGATAAATATTGAATATAATTGTATTATGGAACCAAACTGTAATTTTACAGTCATTTTTTGCAGTGTATCTCAGAGCTAAAAAAAGAGAGCATCTATTGCATGTTTAAAAAAAAATAATAATTTAATTAATGTCTCGATAACGGTAGCAGTTTGGTTAGTTATTAAGGAAATAAGAAGAAGTGTTGTTCAGAAAGTACCAGAGATTGTAAAGAAATGTTAATATTTAGGGTATGCCGTTTAAAATGTCAATGTTACTATTACATCTTAATGGAAGCGGCAACACCGCGTTATCGAGCAAAGACACAAATTTGTGGATTGCTCTATAGACTGGTTCATCCTAATATTAATTTTTCGGATTGTATTTCCTCCAACTTTTTGGCTTATCACTTTCGGACACCCTGTGTTTTAGGTTTCTTTATATTATGTTAGGTGCAGAATATTTTTTGTTTTTAGATCACTACAAAAATTAGTAAAAACGATAGTGACGAAGATAATGATAAGAATAGTGACAAAAAGCTAGCCCAACTTAAAGAAGTGGTTCTCATTAATTCAATATTATTAGGCTATCCCACAGAGAGTACCACAGTAGGATATACAAAAACTGGGGATACAAAAAGAAGTATCTACATTAATGAAGATTTAGCAGTAAGTTTTCTATTGTTGCTAATTTACGTCACGTTTCTTGAACTAAACAAAACTCCTGTTTGCATAGCAACCATCCTGGTCGCGTGATCTTATCGGATATGACCTTTCTTTAACTCGATCAGACCCCATGTAACTTTTTTTACGATACGAAACATATTTTAGAAAACATATCAAACAAAATATTTTTGTGTGGAAATATGATACTTAAAACTGTCATAGAAAATATTGATTCGTATTGTTTTTTTGTGATAAGTTTAGTTTTAAAAATTTCCATTTTAACATTAAATTCGTGTCAAAATATTAAATTGTCACAAATTTAGAAAAAAAAAGTAGCACTGACTTTGTTTCATGGGAAGGCATTAGGTGTTTTTGTTTGTATTGATTCGCTTGTCAGTAATGACAAAGTCGTTTTTCAATGTTGCTCGATCAAGAGAGAACATTTTACCTAAAAATTGTTTTCTTGAGTGGTATTTGTCAAGACAATTTCACGAATAATATTAAAACACATACTTTGGTAAAAATAAATAAATTTACGTGAGATTACAACCTTTCAAAACTAACAGTGACAATCTACTGTCAGTCATTAATTACCAATCTTAACAGTGAATGTAACTAGGGTAACAAAATTTTGCCGATTAAAAACTATGTTGCTAACTATTTTCTGAAATTCTGATTGGTCAGTGGGGTCGGCAAAATCATGAAGGTAGTGTTTTTTCCGATTAAAAACAGGTAAATACCTAAAATTGCTACATTTTGATTGGTTCAAATTATGATGAGTGGAATAGTCTAAAATAAAATCAAAATGAGTCATTTTGGCAAAAATAAATGTAAAGAAATTATTGTTGTACTCATGGAAAAACTTATACAAATTTGGAAGCAAAGTAGAATCGCTCAGTAAATTATTCAATAAAATATACATCTAGAATCGTTGCCTTAAAGCTCTCGGGGTCATATCAGAGTATAAATAAAAGTTTATTTCTTAGAAATTTGCGGAAAATAGCTTTCTTGTAAATAACAGATCGATACAGAGTGTTGTTTTACATGAAAAATGTATGATAGTTTGCTTTATAAACTATGGTTCAAAAATGTTCCTTTACCAAAGTCCTAGGAAAAAAATGGGAATTAACTAATATTCTTGAAACTACTTCAAATATTTCAGTGATACGTAGCGATAGTTAATAAAGGTGCATATTTTTCAATACAAAAATAATTTTCAGTTTAAACAGGGGCATGCCGACAGGCACTGACTGCGATATTTTTAAGAAAATATTTTCTTCCAGCGATGCGCCGTTTTTGAGTGATAAAATAAAAACCGATGTATTGTCCAAGAAAATTAATCTAATTTTCGTGGAATACAATTTCGCAAAAATATAGTTACCATGGAATATGTAACTTGCTATATACCGGGTGTCCCACTAAGAATGGCTGTCGGCCGTATCTCAGAAAGTGTTAGTCGTATGGCTTGCGGAAAAAAAATATATCAGGTAAAGTGGTCATGAGAAATTGCTGGAAATTATTTTCAAGTTTCTTAGACTGGCGCTAGAGGGCGCAACAGTAACGGTAAATATGAATCACGAAGTTTCCTCAAAAGTCGCTTAGTTAAGGTATCCCGAAAATAACATTTTTGTATATTTCGAAGATTTATTAATAAAATTCACCTATAAAACGTGTTCGTCACTTTTCAAATAAAGTGGTGGGGGAAGGTTAAACATAATTTGTAATAAATGCTGATAACTCCGGTCTGGCTTAACATAATTTAGTAAACTTAGTTTTGTTAAAAAGGGCTTTCTCACCCTATATACCATCATATGAACTACGGCAATATGTGTTTTACACTAGGGGCTAGGAGGCGCTGTCTTACAACTTCACAAACATTGCGTGTTTTTTCCATAATTGTAAATATAATAGTATATTCAATTTGAACTGATTACAAGGATGCTTAAAAGTCTAAGAAGTCAACGAAAACCGCAAGTTAATATCTATTTTCAATCCGGAGATATCAACAACAATAATCATAATTACGGAACATTATGATTTTATTTTCAAGTTGACATTGTAAAGGTTTTTTTAAGAGTCAAATAGGCCTTGGAATAACAAAATATGAAGGTACGTATGTTTCAAGCAAATATATCGTTACGACAATAATTCTCAGTGGCGCCCTAAATGTTCAAACTGTCGCCCATCGTTCTGTATACACGACTTCAATCTCTCCCTGGTTGATAATACTGCAGTTTCCACCTCTGCCATAGGAATACGGCGGCTGATGTCCATTATCCTTTCTATCATGTTTTCCTTGTGGTGGGTCTGGTAACAAAAACAAGATCCTTCAATTTCCCCCATAGATAAAAATCTAGGCATGTTAAGTCAGGTGATCTAAAATAGAAATTACCATTCATTAACAGTATCACAATATATCCTATAATATTACCTGGCAGGCCACGGAAATATACTCCCTCTTCCTATCCACCTTGCAGGAAATGTGTCGTCAAGAAATTGACGAACGTTTGCCGCAATATGTGCAGGACATCCATCGTGTTGGAAAACTATAGGTCTGCGAATATCCAATGGCACATCTTCGAGAAGAATTGGGAGTTCGTAATTTAAAAAATGTAAATATCTTTGCCCAGCAAGCGACTCATTAAATACAAACGGTCCAATTATCCTGCCACCCAAAATGCCGCACCAGACATTGACACTCCATCTTCCTTGATGCTGCACCTCCCGCATCCAATGGGGATTATCCCGCGACCAATTGTGCATATTATGGCGGGTTACTCCTCCATTACTATGGAAAGTAGCTTCATCAGTCCACAAAATTGTGGAGAGGAGATTTCTATCTTCCAATATCATATTGAGCAACCAATAGCAATGATCCAATCTTTTATCATAATCTTGCGGGGTCAAAGCCTGGTGGAGCACAATATGGTAGGGATGTAGCCTAAAGAAAAACAAAATATTATTACATTGACTTGAAAACTATTAAGCGAAATATTGGCATTATTTTAAACTATTTAAGAGTTAGAACATATAGATATAATTACTTACCTTTCTTCTAATAAAATCCTATGCACAGTAGAGCGAGTAACGCTCAAGTCGCTAACAATTAATCTAATACTAATTTGTGGATTTAATTCCACATATGCCAAAACATTTACAATGTTCTCCTCGGTTCGACCTAGGCGGCGTCTGCGACACCGTACAAATATAAGAAGTCCGCTCACTTGCTCTTGCCGTTGTAAATTTCTCCCCTGCCGACGCCCTACCCCGCGCCCAGCGAGTCAACGCTCAAGCGGCGTTCGGCTGGGGATTAGTTTTTGCAAGTGCATACTTTAATCCACAGCGCTCTCGGCGAAGAGTTTTCGTATGCTGCCACGTTATAATTAGTATAATATTAGCTTACTTATGATGGAGGCGAATCACCTTAAGAGTTTTTCTTATTGTTGTGTTGATGATTGTTTTTCGTTATTTCGGTGCCCTAAAGATCCAATAGGGTAAGTAAAAAGGATTATTTACTTCCTTTGAGTAAGATGCAAAGTAGATTTAGTGGGACATATTACACACCATGCCGACGTTTCGTTAATTTATTTTAACTATGAATTTTCATGTATGTATTGATTATGCTGTCAAAAAGGTATATTTAAATAATAGTAATTTACGTAACAAAGTTCCAAAAGTAATATTTTACGGGATGAGTAGGAACTCCAGGGCGAGCCGTAGGCGAGTCCTGAAATCCTGCGAGTTCACTTTTGGATCGTGTTACGTACAATATTTTTTCTGTATTTGTTTTGTATATGTTAAAAAAAATATATAATACGTGACAAGCGCTGTCATAATATAGTGCAATGTTCATGTTATTGTCAAAGCCGTTTACAAAGAAACCCAAAATCGTCCCGAAAGTAACAATATTAGACCCGAAAGTAAAGAAATCGTATCGAAAGTGAAAACAATCGTTCCTAAAGTAGCTACTTTCGGTACGATTTGTGTTAAGTATTTATTACCACAACTCCCTCGTATAAAAATATTCAGGCGGCCAAGCCACCGTTCCTACTGAAAGACTCCCGTATCTCCTTCGTAGGCGGTTCTCGGTGCGATTCGAGGTCACCGCCGGCGTTTTCAATACTTCAAAGAAGTGATCGGACTTCTTATATTTGGACGGTGTCTGCGATATATAGGGCGACGAATACTTCCAGTTGTACGAAAACGGCTAGCTAAACGATGTATCGGCGCCTTTGAGGGTATCGTACTGCGTAAACCCGTTCAGCGATTGTTGCATTTCCCAAAAATTCAAAATACACCGCAATGATGTCAACCGCTTCTTCAAGTAACAGAGGCATTTTGAAAATCAGATACGACACAACTTTGTTGGCACGACAAAAATTTTGACGTAATAATGAAAGGTGACACGCGTGCACAGTTTCAATTCATATTTTGTTTTTTCAAGGCTTAATTCGACTCTTAAAAAAAACCTTTACAATAGCAACTTGAAAATAAAATCATAATGTTACTTAAATATGATTATTGTTGTTGATATCTCCAGATTGAAAATAGATATTAACTTGCGGTTTTCGCTGACTTCTTAGATTTTTAATCATCCTTGTAATCAGGTAAAATTGAATATACTATTATATTTACAATTATGGAAAAAACGCGCAATGCTTGTGAAGTTGTAAAACAGCGCCCCCTAGCGCCTAGTATAAAACACATATCGCCGTAGTTCATAAAATGGTATATAGAATGAGAGAAGCCCTTTTTAACATAACTAAGTTTACTAAATTATGTCAAGCCAGACCGGAGTTATCAGCATTTATTACAAATAATGTTCAATCTTCGCCCACCACTTTATTTGAAAAGTGACGAACACGTTCTATAGGTGAATTTTATTAATAAATCTTCGAAATATACAAAAATGTTATTTTCGGGATACCTTAACTAGGCGACTTTTGAGGAAACTTCGTGATTCATATTTACCGTTACTGTTGCGCCCTCTAGCGCCAGTCTGAGAAACTTGAAAATAATTTCCAGTAATTTCTCATGACCACTTTACCTAATATATTTCTTTCCGCAAGCCATACGACTAACATTTCTGAGATACGGCCGACAGCCATTCTTACACTGAGAGAAGATTTTTGCTGGGACGATGAAAAAATTAGCTACTGCAGCAAAAAAATCTAGTTGCATAGGCGCTTGCAAAGAACTACGAGAGTGAAATCTACTTTGCTACATTGACTTTGCTGCTATACTAAGTTAACTTTATAAAGTATCACTTGACAGGCACAGTAATATAACATTGCTGCGCGAGCCAAAGAAACTTCTTATAAATCTTATGCTTGAAGATTGCCTACCTGTCTTAGCAAAGAAACTTTCCTGAGACAGAAATATATATTATAACGCCACCAATATTTTTTATAGTGACAACTAAGTTTCTTGACTGCGACAGGTAAGTATTTTTATTATGATAGCAAATTTAATTTGTTATGACTATTACTTCACTTGCCTATCATTGTAAAGCCTAAAAGCTATACCAGTAATGTGTCTTTGCTCAGATAGCAAAAAAATCTAATTGCGCCATAAAGGTTTTGACCAGTCATAGGTATATTTTTGGCTGTAATAGCAAATAGTTTATGTTGTGCAACTTGTGCAAAACAAATACAATGTGTTTGCAAAGTCTTAAGTCACTTGACATATTTCTGAATTGTGATAGTTTTAGTATTTTTGGCATGGAAGTTTTATTTCACATTATATAGGGACCTGATACTTTTACATTACATTGCGAATTATTGCTTATTAAATAAATCCAAACTTTTCTATGCCAAAAATGCTTAAATTGATCAAGATAAAGAAATATGTTCAATGGCTTGGGACTTCACCTTAAGATACATGCACTGCATTTGTTAAATTGCAACAAAATTACCTAATAAGGGTGCATGGTATACTGAGTGTTCATATTAGAATGCACCGAGGAAGAATGGAATATTAGAAGTAAACAGCTTTATATAGCCACATTGTAAAAAATATTAAATTTAACCTAACCTGAAATACCATTCATCAGTTGTATTGGTAAGATCGATAAAAAAGTAGGACCAATTAATGGTGTTTAAATAAAAAAAATATATAATTGTTAGTAAGTATATGTTTATTAAGAAATGATAAACATAGTAAAACTACCTAACTATGTTATAAAAATTATTAGAACATTTAGATACAGATATATAGATATACACTTTTTTAACACTTATCGAAAAACGTAACATCTTAACAATCTTAACATCTAAATAATACATTTTTAAAACATATTATGCAGGGGATGTTTTAAAAATTTAAACCCTGCAATCCTCTCCTCTTTTTAACATATTAATTAAGTAGGTAAATAAGCGTTTAAATATTACCATTATTGACTTTTTCACAGACCAACACAAAATCACTACTTAAATTCTGCGGCCCTTAAACCAATCACACGTATTTCTTATTGCCCCGTCAAATCGTACATCAAACCCACTACCTCACAGAACAGTAATGCGCCAACTGGAAAATATTGCCGGTTTCGACAGAATTGGGCTTCCGAAAGATGTACCGACAGGAGTCGAGAACAACCGATGAGACGATTTCAGCATAAAATGTTGCCAGCACAGCAAAATTACTTAGCTGCCGTTGAACAAATTTCTTTATAAACTTTTTATTTTACTCATTACAAAGTATTTTGCTACTACAGCGAACTATATGTTAATAGCAGTAAAGATATTTTTTTAAAGAAATACTTGCCGGGGCTAAAATATTTGCCTTGTTACAGTAGGAAAGTTTTTTACAACAGCCATAAAGTGATTTCAGCAAAGTGACCTTTACTGTGAAAGAAAAGTGATCTTGCAAGTATAGGTAGAAATCTGATTGGCGCAGCCAGAAAAACCTTAGCAAAGATTTTTTTGCTAGAGGTTTTCTCAGTGTAGTAGGACACCCGGTACATCTGAGATTTTCTTTGAAGTCTCTGTCGTTCAAGTCTGTACGTTGTGAATTATTTATACCATCTTGTTAACTAACCCGAGATATACATATTGTGCTTTGCCAGATAGTCGAACCTTTTCTAATAGTCATCGTCGTCTTATAGAAATTGGTAGTGTCTGAAGAGATACATCTGAAGGTATACCTCTAAGTGAGAGAGCACCTAACCTTAAAGAAGCGATGCTGCACGAAGTCGAAGAACATCCTGAAACAAGCACGAGGAAGATTGAATCTTGAATATTTGCCATCAAATAATTTGAAGAGTTTTAGTGGATTTTTTATTATATCCGCACCATATTTTAAGACCACAGGCATTGCTTCCCAGAGCTTTTTCAAGGCGTGTGACTAATGACCAATTTATGAGCAGCAATTATTGATATCTACTTGATTAGCCCATGCTTCTTGCCGCGATGACTTGACCACAGACGATAAAGCAAAGATGGACGTCGCATGCTCCTTTATCATAACAAGCAGTCGAGAGGTCAGATGCAAAACTCCGCCAGGTTCCATGCGAGTTCCAATGTAAAAATATTTGTACACTGTTGCCGATGAGTCCAAAACTTACCCCTTTTGGGTTTTATTTCTGCTTAAATTGACTCAATTTGTAACAATTTGGTATTTACTAGTGCTATGGCCGCGCATAATGCGGGTTTTAAGAAAACATGTTGACTGGCAGTAGTGGCAGTCAATCAAAAATTAATTTTACAGTTAGAACGGCAGCTATATAATTCGGACTATTCGACACTGGTGTAGAGTCCGCAAAATGTGGCAACGTCTGCCTCCTAGCGGTAGCAGGCGAAAATAAGAAAATAAATGTCACAATTTTGACACTATAATTATTACAAAGCATTTTCGGCTTTATAAATTAATTTAGTGGTTAGATTATTGTGATTTATAGTTTTGTGAGATAATTATAATTTTACAATATGGTGAGACAGTGTCAGGTTTGCAAAATAACCGATTCAGTGCCTGGATTTTCTTTTCATAAGTAAGTATTTATGAGATAAATATTTCATTGATAATTCGACCAACAGTAGCGGTGCATGAAGGTATTTTTTTAATGTCGATGTCAAACAGAATATTAATTTAATTTTAACAGGGCTATTATAAATAATTGCGCTTTGAACAACAAAGTCACTATTGTTTTAAATAGGTTAGATTGGCAAAAATTGTAGAATAATTAAATAAAAATACAATAATGAAGAATCTTAATTTGTTAGGTACTTGTTTTAAAATCGGCGTAAAAAGTTTAGGTCTATGTTTATTATCTTATTAAACTCCATATTTTAGTTTTTTTTTATGGTATAAAAGAGCCGCCGGCCTCTCCTGAGATACCACTGGGCATGAAATAAGTGTCCTTGTATTACAAGTTATTTACCTACTATTATTTTAAGCATTACATACTAATGTACAAATTGTTCAGTATTTATACATTGTTACAGGAAAATGTTCAATCAATAAAATAGATTTCAATTATTATTATATTTAAGGTTTCCAAGTGATCCCGTACATAGAAAAAAATAGTTTACTTTAGTCGGGTTTGAAGAAGATAAACCATTACCACAAAGAGCTTTGGTATGTTCAAAGCACTTTAATGAGGACGATTTTTGTATTAAAGAAAACGGAGTGAAGTACTTAAAAAGTGGAGTTAACCCGAAGCCATTCTATGTAGGGAGAAATCAGTCAATTAATATAAGGTAGGTGAAATTCTATGAATGAGTATTGTATGGGAAAATTCAATAGGAACAACCATTAACACTTTTAAGTAAACTAGTAAATATTTCCTCTTAAAACTTTGCATGTTTTAATTTGTGTAAATGCCTCCTTTAAAAGATTTGCAATTTCCTATCTTGTGTGGTTATAGGAAAAGTAGCTGTCAGCTTTAATATTTTAAATAGGATGATAATTTTTATTGTGCTTTTATATTTTACTCACACACAGATTCTAAACACATTTTGTTCTGAAGCTATCTGTAAACTTTCGGGTGACCTATACTTCGTGTCAGGCTTAGTAAAAAAGAGAAATTTAGAGACACGACAAAGAAATACCTAAATATAAAGATTTGAAAAAAAAACAGAAGGCACTAAAAAATGCTCATTTGTATGAAATAGTGTAGATAATACAACACATTCTCGATACAGTAATTAACTTAATAACAATAGGTACTGTTAAGATTGTGAATTTATTGTTGTAATCTTTCTTCCACTTTAGTATTACATGTAATCTTTGGCAATATGTAATACTATTAAAGTTGCCACCTCTCCAGGTTTGGCCTGCAGAGTCCATGATTGAGCCCTCAGGCTCCAGCCTACGAGTTATACGTCAATTTGGCCCAGGTCAAGTATTATTTAACACTTAGGTAACAAAGCAAATTCCGACGTACTTATTTGATTAAATTGTAATTTTAAAATATTGTTATTATTTATATGTTTTTATGTTTAATGTTAACCTGAAGCACTTTTTTCTCATATTTTTATAATTTTTGGAAGCCACGAATTCATTCGCATATCGTCATCGTCTATCAAAATATCACTTTTTATTTTCATTCTAAATACAGCAATGCTCTTGCCAGTTTTTAGAAAACGATTTGGCCTGTATCATGGTCATCTATTTTTATATAATTGTTATTAAAATGATATTATTGATAATTTTAACACAACATTAAAAATGCTTTGAAAGTGATACGCCACTGCTAATTCAACCTCGTAGTAGCGTGCCCATGCTATCGTCCTCTTATAAACAGTGAGTTGTAGGCTCGGCGCAAAATTACGTACATGAATGAGATGCCTGGTCTATCTTTGCTTTATCGTCATTGGACTTGACGGACAATCTTACCTCAATTTCCTTCAAAAATAACTGCCCTTGCTGCTTGAGGGTGTTTCGATAACAATAGGAAACCATATGTGGTACATGCACGATGGTGCATCATCACATTTTAGTGTAATGGCTTGCAATTATTTACAACCTGTACATCCAAATCGTTGGATTGGCCGCGATGGCCTTCAAAAATGACCACCAAAGTTCCCCGACCTCAACAGCTTAGATTTCTTTTTGTGGGGCTATCTTTAGACGCTAGTATACATAAGTCCCATTAACACCGGAGAATAATAATTAATAAAAAGAATAGTTGCAGCATATGATAGAATAAGAAATACTCCGGGGATTTATTTCACCGAGTGCGCAATTTCATGAGAAGGGGGGCGGAAGGATGCATATTAAGTTAGGTGGCCATTTTCAAAAATGTTTGTAATAATTGCTCCATGTTAGTTATAATGTTTTGTTAATGTTGTATGTTGTTCATTACACACAGATGCCACCACGTAATGTGTTTAATTTTTCCTAATAAATTATTAAATATTTACTCAAAAACGGTGCATCGCAGGAAAACAGCTCAGGAGAGCTCTTATGTATTATAATAATAATAATTGAATAATGAATTTTAAAATATTTTTTCTTTGAGAAAAACCATTGGCGTACCATTTATTTTCTCAAAAATATCTAAATCAGTGCTCGTAGGCACGCCACTGTCAAATCTGAAAATTATTTTTGTATTAAGAAATATGCACCTTTATTAACAATCGCTACGCACTAAATATCATTTAAATATCTCAAGTAGTTTCAAAAATATTAATGAACTTCCATTTTTTTTTAAACTTCAACACTTCGTATTTTCGTAACGGAACATTTTTGGTCCATAGCTTATAAAGCAAGCTATCATTCATTTTTCATGTAGATGTATCATTCGCATATCATTAAGACACACCCTGTGTTACTGTTGATAAGAAAATGCTTGCGACACATTTATCTACAAAAAATTACCAAATTAATGCGGTTAACAACCACTATTGGTATGGGCACCCTTGTATTACTTTTCATTGGTCTCGTCTTGTCCCTATAAGACAAGAGATATAGAGACTAAGAGAAGACTAGGTAATTTCAATTTCGAGACAATATGCAAGATATATTTATTTAAGCTAGAAATCTTGCAATGAGACGATGCAAAACCTGGAAGACCAAGAAATCTTGCAAAAAAATAGATATTAAGTTAATTATTTTGATATTGCACTCAAAAACATACTACATATTTTTTTGTTTAAACAACATGATATCCAACTTCACAATTTCAATTGTATCACTCGTTTTCAAAACGACATAAGTTACCAAGATCCAATTTTACAGGACAGACAAAAAACTAAATAATTAAATAAAATCGTTGAATCAATAATTTAAAATTAAAGTGTAAGCATATCGATATAAGTAATCAATGCAATAACTTGTTTCGCTAAGTTTTTTTTTGCACAAAATATTTTTAAGATCTGTGCTAATGCAGTTCTTCCAATAAATAAAAATAGAAAGCAATTTTTCCTTAACAAAGTACACAAAATCAATGAAAATCAAAAAAACTTTTATTAACCCAATGTCATTACGATATGCTTTAACTATGGAACGTAATCATAATCATTTTAATCTGCTTAAAGGTGGATTTTCACGCATAGGAAATACGACGGTCCGATATTTGAAGTGATATTTAATTTTGTCCAAAATGCTTGCCAATTTTCATGGCTCCGTTTCTGTCGTTCCGAATTTTGTCAATTGCCAATGACATACATACTACTTTTCAGTTATAGGTTATAATTTTAATTTTGTTTTGATCTTAGACGAGGTTATCTTGTCTAAGGTTTTTTCACGCCCCAGTATCAATTTAAATTTAATTAATTAATGTAATCTCATTTAGTTCTCATAAATATCTGATTTGAAAGGGAGAAAAAGTGGAGGCGACGATTTAATTGTGGATACGTGTTGTTCCTACAAATTCTGCAAATCTGTTGAACGGGTAATTAAGTAAAACACACCAAAAAGAACTTATACATACTTTTATTTCTAACATCATTAATACTATAAAAATATTTCTTCAGAAATATGGTAGAAACGATTTCAATAATGATGTGTTACGACAAAATACAATTGAAAAAAAAAATAACCCTTTATAATTTATAGTCCCTAAATTGTTCTGCATCTTTTCTATACGGAAAATATTCGAACACGGTTCATGTCAAAACACTTGATAGTTAAAAGTCAATGTTCAGAGCAACTAAATACTTACATAACAAATAGTAGACAAGTTAGCTTCAACACTTTTCAAATGAAAATTTACCTGTCCAAATCATTCAACCAGGTCCATCATCAAATATACAGCCACAATCTCTTGTCTACACTCAACTACCAGCAATGTCCCCAATTCCCCAAAATCTCATGAAACGGACAATAATTCTTTGCAATCTTAACCACGCAAGTTTCAAAATAATATATATAAGGCATAAAAACATGCATAAAAAAATTAAAGAAAAAATGTGTGTACCTAGTAATAAATGAGTGATAAAAAATATGAGGTTTTATTTACCTTAATCATATCTCTCAGAACTTCATTCAGTGCCAAACAGACTTCAATTATTATGCGTGAGATAAGTGGACTCGATATTTTAAACAGATAGTTTAAAGTTCTGAAGCTGTTGTCAGTAGCTAAAAATCTTAACGTCAATGCGAGTCGTATTTTTACTGGTATATCTTCTCTAGTCACTGCAACCATCGAAGAAACTTGTTGTAGAAGATTCTCAAAATCGGCATATGATATCCGAACGAAACTACCGAACTCCCCAGATGGTTCTGCAAGAAGCTCAGCAAGATGGTTGTTCATGGTCTCCCTAAAAGAAACAATTTAAAGTTCATATTGTAAAAGTGAACCTGCAATCTGGATGTATTTTTATAATCAGCTTGTCCTGTTTCGATGAATAGTCAGCATCTAGCACCTTCTTTTACGCCATTTTTTTTAAAATCACTTTCGTTTGGTGCACCTTTCTATAAAAATTGAAAGCGAAGTACAAATAAGTTGCCGCGGCTGCGATGGTTTCCACATCCATCATCCTCGTCAAATGGCCAATGCAGACTGAGCAACTCCACCAACGTGTAATCACTGTACTTATTTTTTGCCCAACTCATTGGCCCAATTAGTTGGCGAAACGTGTACTGGGGCCTTTTAGTATTATAATACGATTACAGAGATTTATTTTTTATTTAAGCATAGGCGGGTACTGCTGGTATATTAAAATTTTGAAATCTATATTATTTGATATAATATAAATATATAAATTATAATCCTAATAATGTCATTAGATATTTACGTTAAAAATACAATTATTTGAGTCACGTTTATCCCCTTTAGTCTGTTTCTTCTTTCGGTGATGGTTTGCTCAGCCTTTGAAAATATTCGTTCACTGGGAACTGAAGTTGCCACTATACATAGTCTTTTTTTTTGCGTGGTTCCACAGCCGAAGATATACGCTCTACCGCTCAATCCACCAAAGAATCGGATCCTCTGTCCTGCTGAGAAGAGGTTCATCCAGGTATTTTTCTACTTCAATAATATCAGCAGCTCAAGGACTTTTGTTTTGTAACTTATTTGCCACACTGTCGTCGAAAGATTGTCAAATTCTCGATTTGGAAGTACCAATACCCACAGTTTCGTTGATGCCCGTAGTTGTAACTTCAACTTCAGTTTGATTCTCGTTTTCTGTTATGTTCATATGAGTAACTGTTTACTAAATTTTGTTTTGCCATCTCGAAACATGCAAACCTTTGACGCTTGAAGCGAGGATCTAGTAATGTAGCTTCTGCAAAAATTTGATTAGCTTCTATATCGGAGAAACGTTTATTTAAGTTTCGTAACAGGGCTTCCCCCCGACCTTGCACTTAAGAACTACCTTGTTCTTGTTTTCTTGTAAGTATATTGCACAAAATTTTTTTAAACCGTTACCTAACAAAATTACTTTTAAGATTCAAGAATATTTTGGTGGTATAGACAGACCTTGTTTTCTTTTTTTTAAATCTTTTTCTAAAATTACTTTTGAAATTGTCACTTGTTTTTCACTACTGATTTCTTGTGTGACATCATCAAAAACTTTCAGTAATTCACAACATGTTTCCAAAATAGAAATGTGTTCTACTGTAATTTTTTCCAAGTGTGCATATTCCAATGCCATCACTGATAGAAGCGATTATTTCCTTCTATTACTTATGGGTTTTATGAAAAACGAGCCAAATGTTGAAGTAGGCGTTATCGCCTGTGATCCTTTAGTTTAAGTTGAAAAGAGAGAAACGGTGCTGCTGTCTAATGTTGAAGAGGTTGATGAAAGCAGATCATTTTTATTTTCTTCCCTGTCCCAACTCTCCTGCTTATTATCATTATCAAAGGTGTTTATGGACAAAAAAAAAACATGAAGATGTTTAGTTTTTATGTGCCTTGTTAAATTATAAGTTGATTACCACCCTTGTATGATATTTGCTGAGAACAGAAATTGTAGGTCGCTTTATTGTTTTCTTTTTGGTCAAAATAGGACCAAATTGAACTTCTTATTTTACTTAAAACTTTCGGCATCTTGACGCTTACAAATATCTAAACCACAGACTAAACCGTTTAATGCATCCGACAAGCAACAAGCAACTAATAACTAATGTAAGGGAGTTCAATATTCTTATTATAATATTTTAAATCAAACGTTTACCCGCCCTGCAAAAAAGACATAAATCCTTTTTTTCGCGATTTTATAAAGTTTAGTAGTGTTATAATTATTTAATAGTATTCATAATATATTGAATAGTCAAAATCGTTAGAATTATATCCGTAGTGTAAGTACTATTCTACTCCTCTTATTCTTGCTATGTGTACAAAATGTCAATTCTTCCGATTCGGATTCGAAGAAACGAGAAATTCTCGGGCATCGGATCATCGGAATTCATATGCATGGGACTCTGGCTTTAGTCTTCTACGATCTCTGTGGCGAACCATCGAAAAATTTCTTTATAAAATGGCTTATACTCGTCAACAATACTAGTTTGAACTTCAATTTTTTTGGGGTTTATTGAATCATAGTTATTTGGATACGCTTATTATGTCGGTGGTACCTAAGGTAACGTGATTGGATGTATTTCTGAATAAACTTGTAAAATGTGACAACTTAGGCGATCAATATATTGTTGTGCTACAACAGCTCCTTTAATATTTTGATTGCATTCAAAAGACATGATTGTGGATAGTGAAAATGACTGTTTTTTGTTCTCAGGAACTCTCTTTCTAAACGATTCCTCAAATAAGCACATTTTTTTTTTTTTAATGAAGAGGGGCACTACTTTCTAAACTTACAAATCTGATGTGTCTGAAGGAGAAAAACGCTAAAATTCGGGTTTCATATTATTAGACATAATGAGATTATTATTATCTAGAGTGTAGGTGTATGCGATAACGCTTTTTTTATTTTTTAGTTTAATGACACCAAAGTCTTGGTCATTTGGTAGAAAGGAATGAAAAGTGAATTTCGTAAACAATTAACTTAGGTCGTTTTGAATCGAGCGATTCAATTATTTATAACCTTAATAGGGGTATCATGCCTTGTACAAGGTGTTAAAACCATTTGTCTGTATAAAACGATGCACTACTACATACTGTCAATCAGAACTATTTTAACCTCAAAAAGGCCGTCTGGAATTTTTTGTTTTCTAGTTAGCCAGTTAAATAAATAAATTAAGGTAAAGTAGACAAAGTCCTCCTCTTCGAAATTTTTTATTGAATAAATTATGTCTAGACTTTATCCCTAAATGATTCAGGAGTATAAACAGTCATTTTCGGGGGTTAGTAATATAGATCAAATTAAATAATGATATTTGGTTGAAGGTTGACAACCACAAATAAATAATTCTTGTTCAATTTAATACATAGTTACAAGCGAAAGAATATTTTTTTTTTTATTTTTGGCAAGAAACGCAAGTATTTAAAATTAAACATAATAAGTAACTTTCAATTAGTTTCTTAGAGAATATTAAAAATTAATTTGCGAGTCCATCACACCTTTAAAAAAGTTCAAAATCATTTTGATATAAAATTTATAGGGGACCCAATATTTGCGGATAGCAAAATTTGCGTATGATTTCCTATGGCCAGTCTAGCGTTGCACTACCGAGTATATGTGGCACGTCTTAATTTTTTACTAACATTTTGTGTAAAAATCACATAATTTAAGTGATATTTTATTTTGGAATATTTCCAATTTGTTTTTAGTACGAATTCGCCAAAGGGATGCGTACTGTTGATAAAGTAATTGAAGTTAATAACACTCAAACAGTAAATGACCATATTAAGGAATTACAAGCAAAGGGTCTACCTGTTGCTGTCCATAGATTTGATGCGAGTAACCAATTTCTCATTGAAGAATCGAAAATTGTTCCAGAATATATAGTAAGTAGTTTGAATGATTTGGTCTCTCTTTTTTTAATTCGTAACATTGGTTTACACCAAATACAAAGCTTTTGTGTTCAAACACCAAATATCACTATCCAATAACACCAGTGGCGTAAGGTCCATTGAAGCTATGAAACACCGCTTCATCTGCTCTCATAACAAACAAGATTGTATGCAGTATTAAGATTAAAAATTAAAATTACTTTAATTCTTGCCAATCGTCATTAAAAATATCCATTAATTTCTAATTTCTTAACCAAGCAAAGCAAGGGGCTATATTGCATGCCGTATATTATATCTAGACCTTCGGGACTGATCATGGGCCACTGTGTAAAAGAATAGGTTAAATAATCCTTATTTGGTAACATAATAAATATCGTCTAATATAAATTTTTGAATGGTTTGGTCGACACCCATATGATCTAGTAATACAGTACACTGCAAAGGTTCCTTGTTTCTTAAAATTTAATCCACAGTCATAAATGAAGCACCGCATCTTATTTTTGCGGGGACTTTTAGGGAAATTATTTTATTTTTTGGGTATTTTTCTGCCTGAGAGTTTTTAAATACCTGTTAATAACATTCATTTTTCAATGAAAATAATTTATAAGTATTATTTAAAATACTTATGTTTAATAATATAAAGCAAGTCTAGTAATTATCCACTTTTTTCTAGTTTATAGAAAATGATTAATTTTTCACAAAATTTCCGTTTCTTTCCAATTTTTCTGGAAAAAAAAACATTTTTCTCCGACGCTCAATTTACTGGAAATTTCAAATCTCCAGTGCTTCACTTAAACAATTGAGTAAAATGAATCTAAACGTCTCAAAATTTGGAAGTAAAATAAGAGCACCGTGTGTAAAAATATCTCATAAAATCATATAAATCTTGTATATTCGAGAATTATTTCCAAATCTAGCCCCCTATTAGTGCTGGGAAGTTTAGTTCACTTTGCCGATTTCAATCTTTCGATCTCGTTCAATAAAGTGAATAGTACAAAAGACTAGCTTGTTTAGTTCATTTAGGTCACTTCAATGATTTATACTCGCACACGCACAGTGAAGCAAAAGAAATATATAAAGCAAATATTTCAAAATAAATACATATCGAAGAAACCTACTAAATAAATATATATTTTTCTTGGTTTACAGATTATAATGTTGCTTTTATCAAAAAAACTTTAATTTAAAGTTTGAATTCAAAAATATATAGTTATGTAAGACAAATTAAAAATAACAAGAAATTAAAATTTATAAGTTAGTACTTAAAAATAAAATTTGACTGACTCTTGAACTTTTCAATGTTGAGCGTTTTTGTGTTAAAACCAGTCCTGCTTTGGAAAAAATACGTTCGCATGGGACGGAAGTTCCTTTACAAGCACACTTGGCGCTGCATTTGTCTTTTAATGTCTCAAAATGGAACCATATATCACTTCTTTTTGGAGCCATTTTTACTATAGACTAAATAAACGTTCGAAACATACTATCGCAATAACAGAAATAATACAATATCAATACTTAAATCATAACAAAGTCGGGGTTTCCCCGAGACAAATCAATAAAGTTGACAACTCAAACAAACACAACATCCTTCAAGAAAATTCTTTTCCTATTCATCTATTCATTTTATTCGGAAAACAAATGCGCGCCACGTACATCTTCATCTTGCTATCCCTTTTTAATAACATTGAATGGAAGAAAACAGAACTTCACCCAACCCTCAAACTGATTAAAAATCAGCGGGCCGACGCCGTCACCCAAACCTCTCTAGAGACCACAGAATAAAGATTAGTTCAACTAGAACCTTGATCGCGCGTCGGTTACGCGGACCCAAACCGCGAGCACAGAAAATATTAATAGGTATTGTACGTGAGGCAGCAGTTCACCTGTCCGACAGCCGACACCATCGGTCGGTCTACTCCATTGACTCGGTCTCCAGGCTCCGGGTAGTTCAGGATCTGCTTCACGGTCGCTTCGCTCTTCGCTCTCAGTCGCGTCCTGCGTCTAGTACAAGGCTTTAGTTCGCGTTGATTCAATCTTTAAAGAATTACTGATTGAATCTTTCAGTTCAGTTGTCAGATTCGATCTTTTGAACTAGTTCGTTCGCGAACTACACACCTCTACCCCCTATCATAGATATTACCCAGTAAAAAGAGATTACGTCGACATATGATTTTAATTTCAATATACACAAATACGAATATGTATGCGAATTTTCGTGAATGATGAAATCAATTCTAAAAATGATATAAAAAAATCTTGTAAATTGTCACGGAACTTCGTCTACGAAGGAACTGATATTATCCTATAACAGATAGAAATCTGTATCTCTCATAGCATAGAATTTAGAGACCAAGGGAGCTCAGTTGCAGGACCATTTAGACAGGGTGGCCGCGCCGAGGTATGCGAGATAACTCGTATATAAATTATATGACCAATTTTAGGTGAAAATGAAACTATTCACTTTTGCTGAATTCCTAACGGTTCTTAAAATATCCGGGTTTATAGTTGAACTAAATTACTAGAGGGCTTAGGAAAAAATGTGGTTTATTTTAATAAAAGCGTATTGACATTGCAATTATTAAAGTTGCTTAATGTGACCACCGCCTTGTGCAATGCATAACTCAATCCTCCGACGGAGTTCCCGTTTCAAGTTGCAGTTCTTCATATTGTTATTAGTATCATTAATAATAATAAATGCCTTTTTCACACTTCTAATAAAATACTTTTCTAAACAATATAAACAAAATGACGGGCGACAGGACGCATCTCGCGTAAAAACAATTGAATAAAATTTCAAGCCAAAGGTTGCTTAAATTATTAATTATACATGGAGAATTAGGTAATTAAGGGAAGATTATTTTAATTTTATTTATATAAAATAGGTTCGATCATAGAAAAAATATTGTATGCAACATGTGCAAAAAGGCTGTTTATTGCACACGGCACACTTATTCACCTCGACTACGTCTCGGTGAATAAATGTATACCTTTGTGCAATAAACAGCTACTTTTTGCACTAGTTGCGTAAATAACTATTATTTGGGAAAATATTAAAAAATACAACATTACTATATTACCTAGAACTCTAACATTTTTCCAAAAAAAGGGAAGCTTACGGCGGTGCGAGCTTTTATACTTGCCCTTGTAAGCAAAGGTAACAAAAAGGTTAAATTAAACAAATTAATATAAACAGACACTTCAAAATTACCTGTTTTTCAACCATAGCGAAAAATTAACAAGTGGGCTTTTCTCGGTTGTTGTCATGGAAACGGTACGTTAAAAGTTAACTTGTGTCTTTGATCATAGGGCTGAATAGATAAACAAACTAGCGTATAAGTGAAAAAGAAAATAAAAAAATAACAAAAATCAAGTATTTAGTTTGATATCGGGTAAATTTGACACAGCAGGAAATTAATACAGAAGCAGATAAATTTGACACCATCGGAGATTAATACATAATCGGGTAAAGTTTGTCTCAATAGGTAGACTCAAATCATTCAGTCGATATCGACACTTTACAAACAAAGAAAGATGATAAAATAATTTTTGCACAATATTAAAACCTGTTATATTTGCGAGAAGTTTAGTTTTCCTTCGAAACACGACCGACTGGATGACTTAAATTCATCTGGTATTCTATTATATTGTTTCATAATATTCCAACAAAAAAATCTCTCTAAAGGTTAGCTGCTTTCCTTCGCCGGATTCATCTCCAGACGCGTTTCGCTGTATAACAGCTCGTCAGTGGAGCTACAGAATCCGACGAAGGAAAGCAACTATAAAGAGTCTACTTGACCCTGAAAGACGGATGAGTAATGGCAGATGTAGCCTTTAAGAGACATCTTGTGGCAATCAAATGCATCACCGGGCCCGTCTAACAAAAATCAGTCAGAAAAGGAGAAGCATACTTAAAAGTGATAACACTAGTGTTTCACACAATATTTTTTTGGCGTTTTTGTTCAGACAGTGTCGATGTGAAAACAGAAGGCGTAGAGCCCCAACGTATCGTGAATTTCCTCATACGTGACTAGATAAGATGAGAATTTGGAATTGCACAGTCTATTCGGCTCGTAATAATCTAACGTTTCGTGTCGATCCTGCCCCACTCTCTTTAGACTGGTTTTTCAAATTTTATTATTGATGTTAAGAGTTTCTAATTCCTTCCACAGCCCTTTTTGGTTTTTGGTTCTTGCAATATGCTCAAAATATGCCTTCGTTTCATTATTGATACTATGATTAGTAAAATTTCGAAGTTGTTTATAATAGCTAAAGTGTTCAACATTTTTTGTTCTACTTGGTTTCACTCTAGCCTTGTCTCTTAATGACATCATAAAGTTTGTATTATTTGTAAGCCACGGTGCTCTTTTTTTTGTAATTCTGGATGTTATTATAGGTATATGTTTATTTGCCAAAGAAAGTAAACTTTGATTAAAAAAATCCACTTTGGCGTTGTCATCGTTCAGGTAAAATACACCATCTAAAGGAAGGTGTTGCAATTCCCTCGTAAAAGCGTCCCGATCAAAATTTTTAAAATCGCTATAGGGATACACAAAAGGTTGCAACTCTGACTTTTCATAATCATAAAAAGCTGCATGAATAGTATTCTGAATAAGTTGGTCTCTGTCATTAGACTAATGGGATGAGATCCGGTGATCGCGGTGGCCAAGCAATGGGACCACCGCCAAGAACCATTAGGAATTGGGAAAAAGTGATTAGAGTAACTTTTGCTTAAATTTACTTATACAATTCATATACGAAGTATCTCGCATACCTCGGCGGCTACCCAGTATAGATACTTATTACTTACCACAAATTGCTAAGTATCAAAATAAACAATGCAGGAAACCACTAGGTATGTAGCTGATTAACAAATAACCGGCTGTTATACTACATATACAGAGTGTTTCCAAAAACATGTGCCTTCGCTCGTGTGGTGATCCCTTACCCAAAAATAGATAGTTATAATAACAATAAATAGTTAATTAAATAAACAATAAACTAATAGCTCCCATTAACATTGCTCCGCAGCCGATTTAATTTTAAAATTCATGGTGTAGAAAATTAAAGAAAAAACGATCCTTCCTTAATATTTTTGAGGCCGCTTAAGATATCATTTTTAATTTTAGTAGTTACGAACTACGTGTAAAAACACATTTATTTAGTAAAAAAGATTTGCTCTATTTCTACCAGTGGGGTCCGCGTTGACATGTATTTTAATACTTTTAACGAAAAAAATGATACGCCAGTGTTCCTCTTAAAAAAAATTGTTTTCAAAATAGCGCTTTATCACTTAACCAAAATGGTCCCTAGAGTTATCCCCGTGTAACTAACGGTTTTCAATTTAAAAAAAATAAATGACATTTATTTGCATTTCGCTTTGCACATAATAATATAATGGTTTGATATAATTGCATTTATCTCCTAAATAAAGCCGAAATCAAAAAATTATTTAAACTGTGATATCAGAAGAGAAAATGGCAGCAGCGTACATATTTTTTGTTTCGCTTAAAGATTGTAACACCCTGTATACATAAAAAATAAAGCAGTTGCGGTGATGATAAGAACTACTTGGTTTATTTTTAAGTAAGGAATCACCACACGGGATAAAGCACATGTTTTTTAAAACACTCTGTATGGTGATTTATTATTTTCTTTCGAATAGGTAGATCGGTAGAGGTGGTACAATCGAGTGGTCACCTAGGTCCCCTGATTGGTCGCCTAATGACCGCTTTTTATAGGGGCACTTGAAGAACAAAGTTTAAACCACAAAACCTCAAAATTTAGCTTATTTGCAGCGTCCAATTCGGAAGAATTCCAATTACAACATAAGTGATTCGCAACACAATTTAATAATATTACTATCAATTATCTCACTGTCAAATTGTACAGGGAAAGCAGTATGAACATTAATTTTCTGCAACACAGATGATTCACCCGATGTAAATATTTAGGTATTAGGTATTTCATGACTGTGAATAAATTTACCTAATTAAGTAAATGGTCGGACCGTGGGATTCTATAAAAGAACCATAAAAATTAAGAAGGAAGGGGATAAATAAAGTCTGTGCGTTTTAAGAAGTCCGATATCGGATTAAATCACCAAGGGATGTTATCGCTTTTAAAACAGTAAGTCGGTTAAGTTACAATATCTTCGCACCTTCGTTATACTTGATCACACCGAACATCCCACTGGTTTACTGTATTCTATTACTGAGCGAAATAGAATACAATAAACCAGTGTCTAGGGTCCGGTCACTCGGTTAGTTCTTGTGCATCTATTTAATTCTGTCAAGTTTGTTCACAAAAGCATCATACATTAATTCATAGCATTTTTAATGTACAAAGGCCCTTAACACAGCAACAATCTAATCAAAATAATTCTAACTGGAATAATTTTAATAATCAACATGCACGGAAATTTAATCAAATTACAGCTAGTAATTTATCTACTGGTCAGTCGTCGGGACAGGTATCGCAAAAAAATTCACACAATTCTCAGGACAAGAGTTCCACAAGTCCAAATAATAATTCTCATAACAACCCTGGTTCTGGTGGTCATGAGCAACACAATTCTACGTCAAGTACTGTTAATGGTTTGATGTCTGTCTCGACGTTGTCTACTGAGGACACACAAGTACTGTTGGCTACTGCGCGTGTTACTTTGTTTGATATAGATGGTCGTCGTGTTTGTGTGAAGGCAATTTTAGATAATGGTTCTCAGAATTCTTTTATAACAGAAAGTCTGGCTAAAAAACTAAGGTACAGAGGAATTATTCGTCTAGGAAATAACCACCCTACCCTGATTAATACTCAGCTGGGTTGGATCGTTGGTGGAACATTTCCACAGTCCTCGACACATAATGACGTGTCTCATTTAAGTTGCTCTAACTTCTCTACAAGTACATCATTGTTTATTCAAAGACAGGAAAATCAATCTCTTGAAAACATGGTTGCCAAGATTTGGACAATTGAAGAATTGCCAGAAAAAACTTTTCTTTCTGATGATGATAAAAAGATCGAAACTTTGTTTAAGGATACTACCAAAATATTGCAGAATGGTTCATTTTAGGTAAGTTTACCTTTGAAATCATTAAGTGAAAACTTAAAACTAGGAGATTCTTTTTTTATTGCAAAAAAAAGATTTCATAACTTGGAAGCAAAATTTAAAAACACCCTGATTATCTTCTCGAATACGAAAAATTTATAAGTGAATATGTTTCGCTCGATCATGCAAAGATTGTTCCTCTGTCTTTGGTAAATGAACTTAATTAAGAAATAGTATATTATTAACCAAGGTTTAGACAGCCATCATTATTGCCCGAGCGGCAAGTTTAAATCACGAGGAGCGGAGCGACGAGAGATTTAAGACGCGAGGGCTATAAGCTGTCTAAACCGTGGTTAATATAATATTTTTTCCACTACTACAAACTTTTATAAGACATTATTTATCTTTATAGTATTAATAATTATAAAAAATTATAGGTAGGTATAATTATATTTTTTAATCAAGTTACCTGCGCTTTGGAATTGGCAAAATATTTTATTGTTTTGTCAGGTGGCTTTCTTAATGTCAATTTTTGTTCATTTATGTCATCAGATTTCACGAGTTTTCCGTTTTTTTAAAAAATGAGCGAAGAAAATGTTAGTGATTTTATTATGTGTACACCTCCAGATTTAAGGATGGAAGCAGAGAAAATGTTGATTGTATCGATATTTTACAATATCAAGTAATCTAATATGTATTGATAATTATCTGGTTGCCTAACCACATTCATGTTTATGAATTCATGTTGTAGAATCAAAAAATCAAGTTGCCTGTTCAAATAGATTCTTGAAGATCGGTCAATAATGGATTTCAATGCCTTATTATTGATCATGGTCAATAATAACTTATAAGGTAGAGAAAAACGATTTCTAACGTTAATAATCGGTCAATAATGGCGATGTTATGTTATAGGTTAGTAGTGGAAAAAATACTTTATACCCCATCATGCTGTTATCAAGAATGATAGTCCTACTACAAAACTTCGAGTGGTTTTTGATGCTTCATGTAAAACTACATCTGGCTACTCGCTTAATGATGTAATGCACAAAGGTTATCAGGTGCAACCTGATCTGTATGACATATTATCAAGGAGTAGCATAACCAATAAGAGACGAAAGTATTGTCGGTTCCTTTGAAGTTTCGTGTACCCAAATTCTATGACCTTGATAAACTTAAAACACAGTAAAGGATATCATATTCTTCTTCTTTTGTGCTGTGTACACGGGGAAAAATGCTTCACACTCTTTTGGTAATTTTATAATTGAACATTTTATGCTGCCGAACTTGATTGTGCGGTGCACCAGAAAGGTATTGTCAGGTGAAGCATGAATTAAAATTCTGATTTATAATAAATGTATGTGTTAAATAGCAATCTCCGTCGTTTCATTCTAGACAGAAACAGAAACTTTACTGACAATTTTTATATTGTAGCAAATGATACATAAGTATAAAAATTATGAATGGTGTACCTATTTCGCTTGTAAGGTCCAAATTATCAATGCCCGTGTATCTCTAATTACAAGATAACTTGTAAGAACACCATTGTTGGAACAATTCTCATCATGAAGTTATGTGGCTGGTATCACTACCAGGACATTGATAACTTAGACCAGTGGGTTAAAAGAATTTCTAATATACCTATAAGATATATGCATACTATGTATTTTGCTCTACTACAGTCACTTCTGAGCTATTGTCACTAGTTGGGCATTGACAATTTGGGTATTAGCCTCATTGTAACAATGTGCTGACAGTGATAACAGCCACATAACTTCCATGGCAACAATTGTTCCAACGATGGTATCCTTAGAAGTTATGTTATGGCTAACATAAACCGAACATTCATAAATTAAATTTTAGTAGTTCAGTGTCCAATAAAGTTATAAGAGAAATAACACAAAACTCTTAAAAAGTATATTTTATTTTATTGTAATCCTAAAGATGCAATTTTTATTTTAAAAAAATACATACACACACTGATAAAATTAATTATTTGAGTTAAAAAAATTTACCGTTGACTCAAATAAATATTTGTTTCCTATTAGCCAAACAAATATGTATTTGAAAAATACCAAGGGATTATTTGCCTCAATTAGTATCATCTGATTTGATACAAATTACTTTTTATTTGGAACTAATCACTAAATACAAAATTCAAGCAAATATTTATTTCCTTAACACTAACCTAACTTAAATAAGCCGTTTCAATGACTTAAGGTAAATAGGTTAAAAGTTAAGTTAACAAAATGTTTATTTGATTGATATTTATGTATATTTTATCAAGTACATATTTATTTTACTTTTGTTTTACATGTATTTGCCGTAACAACAACGTTATTTAATTAAACAATTTAAGTGATTTGATTTAAATAAACCGGTGATTTCCATCAAAGTGATTGTTTTTTTATTCAAGTACATAATTGTTTAACTTGTCTTTTATATTTATTTAGATCAAATATAAATTTATTTGGTTTAAATACCTTTTTTTAATTTTCAATAGATCAGAATGTTCATTCAAATCAGTTCTTATTTTATCCAAGTACGTGTTTATACAGACGTCACATAAAAATAAGAAATATTGAAATGTTGCTATTGAATATGGTTTAATCAGTACCTATACCATAATAATCACAAACCTTATTAAATTGTTTATAGTGTTCAAATAATAAGGCAAACCAACAGAAAAAAACATATTTTTGCCGAAAATAAAGGTTATGACAAATTACGCGCACGCGCACAACTATTTTTACATAAAAATAACAAAAAAATTTAGAAGATAACCATCTCTTATTTTATTTCTTATTTTTATGTTATGTTATGTGTTTCCATAAACGTCTTATGGCAGATCTGTAGATTCAACTCTTATTTTATTTTTATGTTATATTGAGCACTCCTCTGTATCACTCAAGTCGAATCTGTGGAGATATGCCTGAAAGGTGCCATGTCCTGTCAGGAATTGGGTCAGATGGAAGTCTGTTTCGTCTTTTTGTCCATTCTGCCAGTCCTTCTTATTGGTCCCATCTTTCTTGCCATTTGTTCATTGTGAGTTGTGTGGCATCTTTCCTTCCCATTCCGTGTCGTACCATTTCCCTTACTTCGGCCAGGAGGTCTATTGGTGGGGTCCTAGCTACCACCATCAGTGCCTTTGTCGATGTCGTGCGGTATGCGCTTGATATACTAACTGCGACCTTTCTTTGTAGTTTGTATAGCATATTCCTGTATAGTTTTTTTTCAGTTGCTTTCCTCCATATATTGGCTCCGTATAACACAATTGACTGAACTACACTGCACATAATTCTTCTGGCGTTTTCTTTGGAACCTCCAATTTTCGGCATTAATCTGTTCAGGTTTCCTATTGCCTTGCTCGCTTTTTCTACAGTTTTCTTTATATGGGTTCCCATGGTCATGTTCCGATTCAAATACACTCCAAGATATTTTATATCATCTTGTGTGTTGATAATTATTCCTTGTATTGTAACCGTGACAATTTTTGTTTTTCTTCCACCAGCAAGCAACACCGCTTCTGTTTTTTGGGGGGCAAGATTAAGCTTTTTTAGTACCGAGCCCTGCGGAACACCGCAGGTCATTTCCATTTTAATGTTTTCACCCACGATTATTGTTCGTTCTTCCAGATAGCTGGCCACTATGTTATATAGGTATGGTGCCATCTCGCTTTTCATCACCTCGCCGAGTATTCCATCCCAAGGTGCTGAGTTGAAAGCATTTTGTACGTCCACGGTTATAAGGATGCATCGTTCTCTTGCGGTCCTTTGATTTGCTTCGCTCGCCATCTCTTGAATTTAATCGAGTGCATCCATTGTTGACTTCCCCTCTCGGAAGCCGTACTGCTCAGTTGAGAGTCCGCTCCGTCTGTCTATTTCCCTTTTTAGTCTAGCTAGTATTAGCTGTTTAAACAATTTTCCTATTACATTTAGGAGGCATATGGGTCTGTAGGCCTTTTCCCTCTGCCCCGGCTTGTGCTTCTCAATCAGCACGAGTTTGGCCGTTTTGCACTCTTTTGGAAAATTCCCTTTGGATAAGAGATGGTTTAACACTTCCAGGTAAGTATAGGGGTATGTGCTTATTACCATTTTTAGGACCTCCGGCGGTATTTGGTCTGGCCCTGGGGATTTATTTTCTTTTATTTTATTATTTTCTTCTAGCAGTTCCTGTTTTGTAAACATTGGGACGTCGGAGCTATATTTACCATGATTTTTGGCCATTTTGTGATGGGACATTCTGGGAATAGCGTTTTTGCTATTTCCAGCTGGTTCTCATCATTTAGATTTACTACTGGTCTGGTGTTCAGTTTTCCCATAACAATCTGATATCCTTTTCCCCAGATGTAATTTTGTAGCTCTTCCGTTTCTGCCTTCCAGTCTTTCGTTTTTGCCGCCATGATAGTCTTTTTAAGTTCGTGTCTGGCTTCTTTATGTTGGTCTGAAGATATTCTCTTTTGGAGTTCATCATGTTTTTTGTTTACTCTTGCCATGGCTCTCTTGCACGTTACGCACCTTTTTCTTTTTTCCGCCACCTCTTCTGTCCAGCAGTAGACTGGTTTCCTGTTTTGCCAGTGTCTTTATTACAGGCGTTTGTAATAATGTCTGTCAGTGCTTTTGTCTCTAGACTTCTACCTCTAGTATTAAGTTGACGTCCTACCTGTTCCGACATTTTTTGCATGTTTTCTCTCTTAATTATCCATCCCTTGTTGGTTCTTCCCTTGGCTTGCTTCTTCGGTTTATCAGCGTCTATGTCAAAGCATATGTGTTGGTGTAGACTTAGATTTTCATCTTCTATGACTCTCCAGTTCTTTACTTGGTTAGATACTCCTCTAGTACTAAAGGTTAAGTCTATGAAGGATATACTATCCCCTCTGACAAAGGTAGGAATTTATTGTGTACTATCAGATCTTCTTCCATTAGCCATTCCACCAGTATTTCGCCCCTCTTATCTTCTTTTTTGGATCCCCATAGGTTGAATGTGAGTTGAAGTCTCCTCCTATTACTATCTCTTTCTTGTGCGTTTTCATATCCGCTCTCAATATGGGGAGAAAGTTTGTGAAAGCGATCAGGTCAACGTTTGGTGAGATGTAGCACCCGTATATTATGAATAGTTCAGTTTCTACCCATGAGAATCCAGGTCCGTGTCCTGTTTGATAGATTCTGGTTCCCTTATTTCTAATGTTAATTGCTACGTCGATGTTCGTGTCTACCACCCATTCTGCCTGCAATACTTTCTTCTTATTAGGTTCCGCCATGATTATTATGTCTGCTTGGTAGTCTTCAGCAAATTTATACACCATATCCATAGCTTCCCTTCCCCTGTCTGTGTTGCCTTGTAGGATGGTATCCGCTCTATGTCCATTTTCGTTACATAAATAGCACCTTTCTTCATTTGGGCAATTTCTTCTTTGGTGTCCTTTTTGCCCGCAGCTGTGACATAGATCACATGAGTCTTTATTCTCACATTTGTTTGCTATGTGTCCGGCTCTATGGCATATAAAACATATAGGAACGGTTTCTACTTCTTTCACCCGTCATCCCTCTCCTATTTTCTTTTTTGTAATTAGTTTTTCTGCTTTGTCATGATCTGTTGACAGGAATGCATATTTAAGTCCCCTTGCGTTTGCCTTTTCGGACATTTTAATTTGTATTTCCTGGTTTCCATCGTGTGGGTTGAATTATTTCCTGATGGCTTCTCTTACTTCATCAATGTGTGTTGTCTCGTCTATGTCTAGGATAATTACTGTTGCATTTTTCTTTTTGTTTCTATATTCGCCTTGTTGCTTAGTTTGGTACCCAACAGCTCTTTGAAGTCATGTATTTTCTTTTCCTCCTTGCCCTTTATTTTGATGTGTATGCTACCATCGTTTGTTTTGCTTGTTCTGTCTATTGTTACGCCTTCTGTGTTCACATCGCTTTTCATGCTTTTCATTACTTCTGCGTACGAATTTCCCGCCTTGGGTTTTATGACTAAAATGTTTCCTCATGTAAGTTCCTTCTTCTCTTGGTCTTTTTTGAATACTGGTCTTCTTCCTTCCCCCACGCCCCGTTTGGTTTTCTTGTTTCGTTCATGAGCAAGTGTATCTCCTTTTTTTTTGCTCTACCTATATACTCGAGTATCCTCCTTACTTTAGTTACGTTTATACGCGTATCTGCAGTGCATGCTTTTATTGGTCTTCCCATTTTCATGCCAATGTCTATAGTTTTATTTAGGTTTGATATCAGATATTTACTGTCATCAATGGTTTCTCCACCGTTTTCGGCCATGACGAGGTATGTATATGTATCCATATCTTCTTTGGGTCCGAAGTCATCGGCAATAATATGGTTGGATGTTCTGTTACAGATCATTTTCCCCGTTTTTAGTTGTCTGTTTTTTATAAACGCCGCCATTTGCTGATTCCTTTCCATAGATTTTTGGAGTAGTTTATGATCCTTCTCTTGTCCTTTTCTTAGTATTATAATTAAATCATTTTCGTCCTTATTTGAATATCCGTGGGAAGGTGGACACTTCTTGTACGTTTCTTCAGGCCACTTCCTATCTATCAGTGCCTTCATGGTTCAGGGTTTTGCTTAGCGCATTTTCAATTTCCTGTATTTCTTTTTCTTTTTCTTCTTGCTGTTTGCTAATTGTCTGTGTGCTCATGTTTGTAGTTTGTTTTTCTGTTTTGCCTTCAGGGAATTCTCTTTTTTTGGTGATAAAAATACCGGTGTGTCTATAAGTATTTTATCGAAATATCCTGTGAAAGTTTGTAGGTCCTTGGTATATCTGTCCATTTTAATAGCTGCGTTTTTTATGCCCTTCTTAGTATTAGGGATTTTATTATTGCTTTGTTTAGCTTTTTGGTCTCGTCTGTGATTTTTTTTAATATTTCTTTAAATTTGAGATGTTCTTTTTCCACATTTCTTATTCTCTGTTCGTAATTCTCTTCATTTCTGTCAGCGTCTTCTGCTATTTCCATTCTTTTCCTTTTTAGATCTCTGCTGCTTTCTTCATCGTACTGTTCGCTTTTTTCTGTGCTGCGTTCTGCCATTCTCATCTTCAAATCAGGTAGTGACAGAGTTCTATTTCGCGGGGGTGTTCTGCATATTGAGTCTCTCCTCTTGAAATATCCATCGGCCACATCCAGTGTGCTAATTTTCCCTTTGTCAAGAGTTTCTTGTGTCGGTCTTGCTTCTTTCTCAACTGAACTGAAGACTTCATCTTCCCTTTTTTCTAATTCCATTTCTATTTTCTTTATACTATGGCTGTCTTGATGTTTTTCTTTGTTTTCATAATTTTCCATGTTGTTCCCACGAGTTGGGACGATATTTTGGTCCGGCATGGCAGTGCGCCCTTACCGTGCTAAGGCGAGAATATTCCCCTTTGGTCCGCCTGTTCCTCCGGGCAACGCTAGAGACACACTTTCTCCCTTGTGTCATGCAGCTCCTCGACGCGATGGTGCTACATCTTGAGCTTAGGGTTCCATGTAGTAGTAGTAGATAGGTAGTTGGGAAAAAACAATAATAATGACCCCTAGCCCTCGAATGCTCTCATATCGTCGGGGTCGGAAAAAACAAGAGTTGACCAAGAGAGGTCTGACAGGAAAGAATAAAGAAAGGGGATCTCACCCTAGACAATATGAAGAAAAGTGAGAATCCAGCTCGGGTACTTCGGGAGCGCCATCCCCGTACTCACTAGATGTGAGCCCCTGAGGGAAGTAGTATTAGTAGTAGTAGTAGTAGTAGTAGTAGTAGTTTTTTGTTTCTTTTTTCCGAGGGAAAACGCTCATGCTCACCAAGTGCGGGGTTTCTTCTATCGCACATGGTAGTGTGGGACTCGATAGGTCCTGCTCGTCCAATTCATTACAGTACTTGCATGTATCTTCCTCAGTTATATTCATCCTTTTCATATACGACCCAAAACACCCATGTCCCGTTAATGCCTGAGTAAGCCAATAATCTAGCCGCCTGTGCTTACAATCCACCCATTCTGATATGTTTCTTATCTATTTCTTCATCCATTGTCCTTTTTCTTCATTTTCTTCCCACCTCTGTTGCCAGTTCTCCATTGTATTAGATCTTAACAGTGTTTTTAACAATTCTTTATTTTCCTCCTCCAAGGACTGATGCAGTTCTTTTCTTTCCATTATCAGTAGATCTATGGGTGGAACTCCTGTTATTACATTTAGCGCTACCGCTGACACTGTCCTGTATGATGATGCCACCCTAAGTAATATTCTTCTTTGAAGGCTATTGAAGATATGTGCATATTTTTTTATATTTAAGGCCCGATACCAAATTGGTGCTCCATACAGTATTATATTATGCACCATTGACGAGAGCATCTCCCTTTTCGCACTGTTCGGTCCATTTACATTGGGCATGAGTCTAGTTAACACTGCTAGTTTGATCTCAACCTTTCTCGCAATTTCCATTACGTGTTCGCCAAAAGATCCTCTATCATCCAAGTACACTCCCAAATATCAATCTAACCTTCTTTACTGTTCGCACTTAAGTGTCGCAGAGCCTCAATGTTATTCCTTCTCTTTTTTTTTGGGCCTTTTAATATTATTGCCTTAGTTTTGTTTGGTGCCAATAATAATTTTTGCGTTCTCATCCATCTATTTATCCTATACAGACATTCGTTCGCACATAATATTAGGCTTTCTTTATCGTCTGCTGAAATTATCAGCGCTAAGTCATCAGCAAAAGCGATTGTTTCAGCTTGTCCCATTAGTGGTAGTTTAAGAACTCCATCATACAGTATATTCCAAAGCGTGGGCCCCAATACTGATCCTTGTGGGACTCCAGCTGTGATAACCATCTGTTCTCCCTTACTGTATGATACCTTTCTACTGGACAAATAACTAAATATCATATTTACCAAGTATCCCTTGATGTTTCTCCGCCGCAGCTCCTGTATTATTAGGCTGTGCCTTGCTGAGTTAGAAGCATTTTTTACATCCAATAGAACTAATACACTCCACTTTTTGTTTGCTCCTCTCACTGCTTCGTATATTCGCTCGATGGCCTGTACCGTAGACCGCCCTTTTCGACACCCATATTGATGTTCATGTAGATCTTCTTTTGTTTCTATGTCCTCGAGAAGTCTTTTCCTGATCATTTGTTCGAACATTACTACCACATTAGCTCCTTTTTTAATCTCCGCTTTAGTATTTGGAGTATTTTTTACGACTACTAAAAGCTCTTTAGAACAATTTTTTAGTTAGTACCACCCATATCTGCGAGGCATTCCCCTATCCGCCACCTGGGGAGGCGCTCGATGGGGGACTGGCAACCCCACACGAGAGTAGTAGTAGTAGTAGTAGTAGTAGTAGTAGTAGTCGTAGTAGTAGTAGTATAATAATAATTCTAATAAAGGTCAGGACGTTATTTCAAGCAAGCGTGCTAATTTCCTTCTGTTGGCTCACCACTGTCCCAAAAACTTGCTGTCTGGGGTCTTCTTAAGGCTTCACAAGCGTACAGTAACTGCAGTGGTGCTTTTTCTTCACCGGAACATTTGAAGAAGCTGTGTCTATGTTTCTCTACGGACGCCACATAATGCTGTTTTATACGTTTAATATAATATTTCGTAAAATGATATTGCAAAAAAACTGAACATTTCGCGAGAGGAAATAAAGACTGACATTTAATCTTTCAAAATACCTGCTATGACCTTACCTAAAAATTATTATAATCCGGCTCCGAAAATAAATACTGAGAATTTATATATATACATTTAATACGTTAAAATACCTGCTATGGGGGGGGATTTCTAAACATTTAAAATTATCTTATTTTAATTTGGCCTTGTTTTGAAATCATTATCATCCGGCCCCAAAAATGAATAGAGGTAATTTACGGAGTTTTACGACCACTCTTGGGACCCATTTTATTGCAGTCATTAAATCAGAACCATTTTTTGAGAAAAGAACTTTCCCAAAGGTGGTTTAAATCGGCCAATAAATTGTGAGGATATTAAGCCGTTTCCAGACTTTATACACACACTGTATTATAAAACAATATTTAAATAGTTACGTTTGCACAGCTTCAGACCTAAATTAAAAATAGGAGTGTGTCAATTACTGAACTGCGAGGTTTCTTTATTTTAGGTGTCTGTACTTAGCGAAGAAGGTGGCGTAGATCAACAAATGCTAGATGAAGCACAAAAGGGCCTGGCAATAATTTCTCTTAAATATCAGAAGAACAGAGATGAAGTTCCAAGTAAGCTGTCTGAATTTCTAAATTTGAAATATTCCCAGTTCAATTTCAATGTATATTTAGAAGAACCTGAGGCCCCGTATGTCGATAAGGACTACAAAATAAATCTTCGTTACCATCTTAGTCAATGGGAAAAACTATATTATTATATTGTTGTAGTAAATAAAGCCACTTTGTCTATTAATAATAAAACTGTAGCAGAATAAAATAATTTTAGGTACTTCATCTGCATAAATAGTTTTGTGGTCAAATCTTAACAATAAAGGACGTTCTTAACTACCTATTAATTTTTAACTGAATATACATACAGGGTGTTCAGTTCAAAAAAATATCAATTTCCGGTTAAACCGGATGTAACTCGAAAGTCGGAAATATAGTACTTCCGGTTTAACCGGAAATTAATATTTTTGGGAAGACAATTAAAAAGTAAGATAGGGACATGTAAGCCGTTTTGCTCTAAGAAGTACCGTTAGAAAATTAGAAGCTGTCAAAGTTCAAAAATATCATTTTGGAAAAGTCGATAACTCTAAAACTATTAAGTTTAGAACTACAATGCACTTATTGAAAAACAACTGTAATTTTATGTAGCATCCAAAAATAATATAACATATAGGGTGTTCCTTTTGAAAAAATACATCTTTGCTAAACCCCACTTTTTTGGGGCATACTGTATATTCAAAAATATTTTTAAAATGTGCGCTTTTGTTTATCCTAGAACCTTTGTATTTAATAAATTTCGATATTTTTAAGAACAACGGAGATATTGGACTTCCTCGCACTAATCAGCCACCCTGTACTAGGTTACTTCAAGGGCCGGATTCCGAAGTCGACGATGCAATTTTAAAGCTGGCGTAGTTACGATTCCGAAAATGAGAATCTAATTTTGATTGGCTGGATCTCACGGGCTCACGCCAAACTGACGGTATGAAGTTCGTTCTAACACACTCGAAATTCATACATTGTACCTTCCGGCTCATGTGCAGAAAGAGAAAAGCGTTTGAACGAGCCGAGCGTACCGGTTGAGAAAAAAAGAACGAATTCAAACTATTTTTAAAAATGCTCCATTAGGTCTCTTCTTCTTCTTCTTCTTCTTCTTCTTCTTTTATTTTTAAAAATGCTTCATTAGGTACTAGAGTGAATATGAATAATAATATTAGCCATTCTATAACATACCTACGGTTGCGATATATTAGCGAACATCCTCAGGGCTTCAAAAAGCTGCAAGTCAAAATTTTCTTTGAACTATATAGGCGCGTACTCACTGAAAACGCGAGCAGGAGCAATCAAGAGCAAACAAGAATTCACCCAAACAATTTCTTCGGTGTGAACGCTTTAGCGAACATGAGCGCGCAAGTAAATGATCGCTCGATCGCGTTCTCTGATGATCCGGCAGTTGTCGGTACATCAAAGCAAAATCGCGTTTATGCTTCTTTAGTGTTGATGGATAGTAGAACGTAATTTGCTCTTTTCATTTTATTTTGCGGGCAGAAGCGTCGAGTTATTTTTACTGTGTTCTAGTTTTGAGGGTTCAACCTGAACTTCGTATCACTTCTTATTATTTTCATCTTAGTAAGTTGCAAAAGTTTTTTAGAATATAGTGGTGACATCCGGGAAAAATTTTGAAACGATTTGTAATCTTTTTCAATGTTTAAGTCCCGCAACATATGACTTCCGCTGTACGTTTTTCTGCTCTTGAAAATACTTATCATATACCACCGTCGCGCGTCGTATTCTGCTCTCCTTTTCCTTCTTTTATTTAATAAATCATAGAGCACAATAAAACAGCATTTGCATAAAGCAACTCATTTGATTCGGCCATATTCTGCTTCCAACTTCCGGATCTTTCTGCGAACACAAGCTTAAAAGCAATAATTGTCCAGTGTGTAGACTCGGTTGAGCAAGCAATACATGAAAAGAAAAATGTTAACGAACGGTCGCTCGGTTGGTCTGTACGCACCTATAAAGTGTACAATAGCAAAACACAATATTAGTTTTGACCGCATTGATAATGTTAATGTTGACGAATATTTACTTCCAACTATTCAATGCCCACAAAAAAAATACTTGCGACTAATAGGCCCCATACACGACCATACAATTCCCAGAACAGAGAGCGTTGCGCAAACATCTTGATCTTATATGCCGTTGTTTGAGCTGTTGCCTAATAGTTTGAGGAATTTCAAACCCGCCTGAAATTGTTGCCACATACAGTGTGAGTCAGGAGGAATGGGCCTAACTCTTAGGGTGTAATCTATGCATCAAACTAATAAGAACAAACTGAAATAAATGTTGTTATCCAATATTCATTTGTTTTCAAGTTATAAGGCAAAAACAAAATATTGCATTAATTAAGCTTTCCTGTAATAAATGTTAATATTGTTTGCTTTTGATTGTTGTGCTGTCACTATCCTATTAGTGTCAGTATAAAATGTTACATTGATTCACCGTTAACTTTTGGATTTGTATCATTTTAATTTTGTAATGCCACACATTTATTCACAATACACCAATATGGTTTTTATTTATGGTTTGTGTAATGGGAATGCTACAGTGGCTGCTGAAGAATATCGTGAACGATTTCCACATGAAAGAACACCGAACAGAAAGGCCTTTATCAGAGTTTTCAATAAACTCTGCGAGACCGGAACACTTCCAAGTGCTAATGTAACATCCGAACGAGTCATTCAACAGGATTTAGAAGAAATAGAAAATTTTCTAGCTTTAGTACAAGAAATTGCGACGACAAGCTCACGAATAATTGGAATTCAGTTGGCGATTCCCCAAAAAAGAGTGATGAATACGCTTTACGAGCAAGGCTTATACTGGTACCATGTACAGCGTGTACAGAATCTTCAACCTGGAGACTACGCCAAGTGTATGCAATATTATGAGTGGGTAATTAATAATCGTCATCTTTTACCGCACATACTTTTTACCGACGATGCTACATTCACCCGTGACGGCATCAATAATAATCGAAACTCCCATGTATGATCGGACGAAAATCCTCACGCAATTGTCGAAAGTAATTTTCAACACAGGTTTTTAGTAAACGTGTGGTGCGGCATGATCGATAACAATTTAATTGGTCCTTTTCTTTTGGAAAATCGCCTTACAGGGGATCACTACTTAAGTTTTTTACAAAATGAATTGCAGGGACTACTGGAGGAGATTCCTTTAAACATCAGAATTGAAATGTATTATCAACACGACGGAGCGCCTGCCCATTTCGATGGTCGGGTCAAGCAATATTTAGACCAAAGGTTTCCAGGGGTTTGGATTGGTCGGGGTAGTCCTATTAGTAGGCCTCCTAGATCGCCAGGCCTCACGCCGTTGGAGTACAATTTATGGGGTTGGTTAAAAACTGAGGTTTACAAAGTAAAAGTAGATACTAGGGATGCAATCATTAGACGCATTAGAAGTGCTGTACTTAATATTAAAGAAAGGCAAGAATCAATTAGAAGATCCACGCGCGCCCTTCGTAAACGAAGCAGGAAATGTTTGGAAGACAATGGCGGTATTTTTGAAAATTTACTAAACCAATGATTTATTTAAAACAATGTTAATGTTGGATATTTTGGTTTAACAATATTATTCTTTTATTTAACGCTGTAACTTGAAAACAAATTAATATTGGATAATAACATTTGAGTTTCTTCTTATTATTTTGATGCATAGATTACACCCTTAGGGTTAGGCCCATTCCTCCCGACTCACCCTGTATACCTTTATGCAATAGGTTTGAGCATGTATATGGATGTTTGAAACTGTTGTACAACAGTCTCTCACATTGCTTGCTACAGTTGCTTTATTTGTGTTAATTAAAGGGGAAAAATGGTAACTACGGCTGAAAATAAAGAATTTTTGCTAGAATTTATACAGATGTATCACGATATACCAGAATTATGGAAAGTAAAAAAGGAATTTTATAAAAATATAAAATTAAAAAGTCCAAGTTATTATAAATTAGTAGAAAAAGCGAAAGAAATAGATCAAAATGTCGACAGAAACAAAGTCAGGAAAAAAGTAATAGCCTTCGTACTGCATATCGCAGGGAACTAAAAAAATTTACCGTAAGCTTGAACGCTGGAACGGATGATTTATATATATCATTACTATGATACCTTAATAAAATTGATTTTCTTCGAAAATATGAAATTGAGATGTCAATACATTTACGCATGCTGTACAATATAGTGTGGTGCGGTTCTGTTCGACGTGAGTAAAGCTTTCGACAAGGTCTGGCACGACGGACTGATACTAAAGATGATAAGGTTAGGTATGCATAATTACCTAATAAAGGTTATCCAGATTATCCACTCTTTATTAACAGACAAGACTTTCGCAGTTTCGTCAGAAAATGCGGTTTCAACTGTACAACACGTCAGAGCCGGAGTACCTCAAGGTTCCCCTCTTGCACCGGCTCTGTACAATATTTATACAAGTAGTGATATCCCAAAATTTGATCAAACACAAGTTTATCTGTCTGTTGACGATACTGCGATTACCGCCACTGCCAAACAGCCTAGGTTAGTAGTCTTAAAGCTGCAACGCAATTGTAAAACTTCTGGAAAAATGGTTAAAAAGATGGAAAATTTGTTTAAACGACACTAAAACCCAAGCTATTTACTTTTCGAAGTCAAGAGTGAAATTTCCGGAAACTCAATTGCTTATAAATAACACCAGGATAAACTGGCGAGATAATACCAAATACTTTGGTCTTTGCTTCGATAAGCGGATGGCTTGAAACACAAACTCGGACCAGCGCTTAAAAAAAGTGAATGGTCAGCTTGGTGCTATTTATTCACTGCTAAACAGGAATAGCAGGATAGACATACGGACAAAGACGAATTTGTACAATATAATAATAAGACCGGTACTGACATACGATATTTCAACATGATGCACTGTTAACAAGACTTAAATGAAAAGATTGCAACGTTTTCAAAACAAAGTTTTAAGAATTATTGCGGACGCACCTAGACATACGATGACTCACGTACTGCCCAATGACTTACGAATGCCGACGTTAAATGAATTTTTTGATAAAGTCATAACAAATTACTTCAGACGGACAGACGTGTCGCAAAATGAACTCATTATAACCTCCCACATTAAATCTCTACCAAACAGTACACATAAATTACCAAAAGGCGGGCTTCTACCAAGACCCGATTAATTTCGTTAAGGTAACCTTCCAAATTCAATTAATTTAAGTACCAACTTGAACGCCGTCGACGCACGTCAATTATTTAAAGAATTATTTCCGAATCCAAGACGAATCTTATGATGACCAGCCGAACAGTTAAACGAAGAAAGAAAAAGTTAAAGATTGGATCCAACTTAGAAAATGCAGATTACCTCATATAATAATATATCGTACAACAAACAGTTTGCGCAAATTGTTTTACCGTGCATGGGGCCCTTAAGTACACGTTCACCCTGCATGATATTTATTTATTTATTTATTTACAAACTATACAGTAGATCTAATTACAGAGTAGGTTAGTTGACAGAGACAATATAACAAAACTAAAATATTGTATTTAATATATTCTTAAGCTTAACGTAACTAATATTAAACAAATCACATTTATTTTGAAATTGATTATACAGTATGCACATTTGTGTAATAGGTGAATTCCCATAGTAATTTGTATGGGCGGGATCAACATACAATGTCAAATGATTTTTTGTTCTATAGGACGGCACATAAAAATTCAAATAAGACAATAGTGTGGTATCGTTAACTAAGTTATTTACTAGCTTGTGTAAGAAAAGAGCAGATGCCATTTTTCTGCGATCCTCTAAGGTCTTAAGTTTGTACTTCTTCATAATATCCGTTGTGGGTATATGCATTCGATAAACTCCAGTTGCTTTAGAATGAATATATCTTAGAAACTTATTTTGGATCTTTTCTATGCTATATTTATGATTGTCATAGTATGGACTGCATATAATTGAGCAATACTCTAAAATACTTCTTACATACGCAATACAGTGAACGCTTATACATTTCATATTTGTAAACAGTCTGTTATTTCTGACTACGAAACCATACATTCTAGAGGCATTTTTTGTTATTTCAGCTACATGAGTTTTAAAAGTTAATTCAGAATCGAAAATGACTCCTACATCCCGCATCTCCGTAATCCGGGCCGATGTCGTGCCATCAGTTAAATATTTATAATTTATTATGATTTTTTTCCTGCTGTAGCTAAGGACAGAACACTTACTTATATTAAAATACAACCGATTTTTAATTGTCCACTGATATAGTTTATTTAAATCTTTCTGGAGACTTTGACAATCATTGGCATTTTTGACCGTTATATAAAGTTTTAAGTCATCGGCAAACATTAATACATTGGATTGACTTATTTCTAGCCACAGAATAATCAGAACAATATTCTTTAACAACCACTCTTTGGTTCCTATCTTGCAAATATGATTCGGACAATTTAACCATGTTCTTATGAAATCCAGATTCGGATCGCAGTTTATTTACGAGGATAGTGTGCGACACCTTATCAAATGCTTTAGTTAGATCTGTGTAAATTACGTCTACCTGGCATCTAGTGTCCAGGCTTTCAACTATATATTGTGTAATATTACATAGGCTAGTAGTAGACTTCTTATTTACAAATCCATGTTGCCGATCCGTAATTTTATTTCTGACATAAATGTATACATACTTGTATATTATAATGGATTCGTATATTTTAGCCGGACATGACAGTAAAGCAACTGGTCGATAATTTTGTATGTTAGACTTATCCTCTTTTTGATATGCGATGCTTTGCTAGGCTTAGTACTAAATAAAAGCTTTTTTAAGAGCTTACCCATTTTATAATACCTACTTTTTACCGTTGGAATGACACGATACGAACAAACCATGCAAAACGTATTTAATCGATTTTCAACGTTCAAACCCTTTGAAATTGGTTAAATCGATAAGTAATGAAAATATCGATTCAAGATGGTGCCGATGCCACAATGAGTTGGTTGTACAATTTTTGAATCTGCCTTTTTCGGCAACCCCCAATTGCTCTTAGAAAATAACGCGCCTCGGAATTAATGTTTAACTTATGTTACATTTTTGTCTTATTGTTGTTAAAATTATTTTAGCCACATTTCAGGCAATAAGTGTAGAGAATAAAGGTATCGATATAGGGCAAAATTAAACTCTTTTTGTATTTTTTGGAGTATATTAAAAAAGATTTCATTTATTTTCTGAAATGAGCATCTATATTTTAATGTAGAAAAATAAAGATAACTTGAGAAATTATAAAATAAATGAAAACTATTTTTCCGAAATATCACAAATACTGCTCTCTTTCAAAACTGTGTCCTTTCAGAATACAAGGCACTTTTTCCTCATTTATCACCGGGTTGAGCGCATTGCGAAAAGAAAATTATTATCCTATTTTTATAGAAAACTTCAGGTTTTAAGTTTAAACTAAATTAGGTCTGTCTGGTTAGTCGATTAATTGCACAGTCAGAATTTCAGGCTTATTATAGCCGCAGGCAATCCATTTGTTACAATCGGGAACCGGCAAGGCTTTGTGAAAGTTTTCCTTCAGACAATATGTTTTTAGGGCGTTGGAAGTTTAATGTCGATGTGATTAATTAGATCTAGGTTTTCTTTTTTCATGTTGGCTTACGCCAATGATGGGAAGGTAACTGTTATCGAACGAGCAGCAAGCAAATAGTGCCACAGGAATGAATAACAATCATAATAGTAACAGAGAAGGAGGTCCGATATCAGGTTGACCTCTTACGCTCGGGCATTGGAAGAAATTGAAAGAGCGTGTCCGTCAGTGTCGCGGTGACTATTATTATAGCAATAAGCTATTATGCCAGTGTTTGGTTTGTGGCCTCTCAGACAGCGTTTATATATTGGGTTACATGACCCGGTTTTTCATAAAACCTACGAGGCCAAGGTCATAGCAGACGGCATCGGACCTTTCTTTCTGTTAGTCATTTGACTGTTATTTATCTTTGTGATATGGCCCACAACCAAAGCGAATAATAATAATAATAAATAGCTTGAATGTAATAAATGAAAATATTAAGAGCAAATGGCGAAATTAAAGCAAAGCGTGAAACTTAGAAAGAAACATTAAAAATAATTAAATAAGAAATAAAGCAAAAATAAGCATTGAGATGTTATTGATATCTCAATTTTTATGGTAAACCCAGTGACCATGGGGGGGAAATAGAGGTATATCCCCCCCCTATAAATAAGATGCAATATATGAATAGAAATAGAGTAAGCCCAAAATCAAAATCTCTCCCCTCTGAAAATCAAGTCTACTTTCTCGAGGCATGTTCATACTAATAAACATCACTTTGATCCTCAATCTAGTGTTAAATATCTACACATTTGCAATAAAGAAAACAAACTTGATCTCCTGGAAATTCTTGAAATTAACAAAGCATTAAACAATAAAAACTTCATTTGTGTCAATGATCAAATTCAACATACATCTACCCATTTTTTAATGCTCTCAATTTTAATTAATAAACAAATAACTATACCTAAGCCTTTCTCCGTTTCTATTTCCTGTTTCGTGAAGGGATGAATTTTTAAGAAAATGATTTAATAATTAATAAATAATTTGTTTTATTGTTGGTAGTATAGGCAACTGCCCTGTATTCGGGTTTAAAATAATACCAGTTCCCGCGATTTCTCTATGTTTGCCCGCCGTAAGATCATACGCCGATAGAAAAGGGGCAGAGCTATTACAGTAAAACTGGACCTTTTCTTTTAGAACAGCTATGACTTGCCTATTCCGTGTACCTACTACCTATTACCAGGTCCGTTGGCACTGTCACGTATTTGATTTCCTAGTTTACATAATATTTCTTACTCAAGTTGCCAGGTACAGGTACGATGTAGGATATAGCGAACGAAAATCGTCAACAGGTTTTTGCTTAAAGCGATGTTTACCTATTACCATTATAGAGGCAGTTGAAAGTTAGCATTTTAAACTCGTCTTTTTATTTACATTACCTTACAAGTACATTCGAAAAAATAATTTTACTAAAAGAAGTTGCAGGGAAATAGTATTAAATAATTATAAATACTTCCAAAAATATAATATTACATATTTGATAAGAAAATATATCTATTACCTACTACGTTTTTTGTAATAGGGTGAAACGGTATGCAACCATCACATTGACATATTAACACAATTTAAGATGTAATAGTTTGAACCTGGAATAGGTATTCAGAACAGGTTTGTGTTTGGAACAGGTACAGGTCCAACTAGGCACAACATAAAGCTGTTCCGTTACAACTTTAAAAAGGAGACAGAGAAAATATTCCCGGCATTAATCCCAAAACCCGCATGTGGCTTAAAATATTGTTGTGCGACCTTTTTAAACTTCACTCAGTGACCAACCAAGGTGCGCCCCATCCATGCCAAGAACTTCTCTCCCTCTCTCACAATTAGTAACTACTAGATTCAGCAAGGGGTGTAAGGGGTGACAGCATACATATAGCTGACCCAAATGACAACCTCACCTGCACGTGGTGCACCCTGCTAGAAACTGACGAGGCTCTGTCGACCGAATGATTACCATATAAGTAATCCCCTTTTGTTGGCCAACAGCTTCGGGTAAACGAGCTGACAAGAGTGAGGACACCTTCTTGTCCCTGGAAGGAGAAATCCTTCCTAAAGGCGGATGAAACTGTCCACAAGTTCAACGGCATGGAGATGCAGAAGGCAACGGGAAACCACTGCATTAAGCATCCCCAGGAAAAATCATCAACATGACTGGAAAACCAAAAGCCCAGGCCCTCAGTCTCCGGCAGATCTTAAATGACCAGAGGGTGCTAAGAATCTCCGGGCCAGTCATAAAGACGATTGCTACTTGGAACGTTCAGAGTATGTTTCAAGCAGGAAAAATCCACAACGCCATTAAAGAGATGAAAAGAATGAAGATCGAAATTTTAGGGATCAGTGAAATGAGATGGCCTAATTCCGGAGAATGTCAAATCGGCGACCATCACGTCTACTATGCAGGAAATGATAATGTAAATCACTCCAACGGCGTGGCGCTTATAGTGAGCACGGAGGTACAGAGAGCGGTGAGGTCTTTTGTTCCGATTTCTGACAGAATGGCACTTCTACAGCTAAATTCCGAGCCATGCAATATAAATATTATACAGACATATGCACCGACGAGCGACTACTCGGACGAAGTTGTTAAAACTTTTTATGAGCAACTGCAGAGCACCTTAAAACTTACTAAAAAGTCGGAAATCACGATTGTCATGGGTGATTTTAATGCAAAGATTGGCAATGGTGCGAGGGGTGATGTAGTTGGTGGATGTGGGTTGGGTGTTGCGAATGAACGTGGCGACCGGCTGTTCAAGTTTTGTCAAGAGATGGATTTTGTAGTCTCAAACACTTTCTTTCAGCTCCCACCAAGGCGATTGTACACCTGGACTTCTAACGCTCATACACCGGAGAGGATAGTCAGAAACCAAATAGACTATGTACTGATAAATAAACGCTACAGAAACTGCATTAAATCTGTAAAAACTTACCCTGGCGCAGACATAAGTTCTGATCATAATCCACTTGTAGCAAACATCCAGTTAAAACTGAAAAAGTGTACAGTTAGAATGAACAGCCCAAGATCGCATCTGACAAAGCTGAAAAGCCCAACAATGTTAGCTGAAGTCAGAGACGAACTAGACAATAAACTGAACAGAATTGACATGACAGGTAGTCCCGAGGTAGAAACTGTTTGGACCGATATTAGAGAAGCTTTCATTAGCGCAAGCTCGGAATTATTGCCAAGTGATACTAGGATAAGGAGGAAAGCTTGGATGACCGATGAAATTCTCAAATTGATGGAAGAAAGGCGCTCGAAAAAGAATCAACCAGGATACCAACAGTTAAATCGCAGAATAAAGAACGAAATCAGAATGGCTAAAGAGAAGTGGCTCAATGAACAATGTAGCGGAATCGAGGATCTCGAAGCCAAATATGACAGTTTTAACATGCACAAGAAGATCAAGGAAGCTGCTGGTGTATATAAACCTCGACAAACTGGTATCCTGCTGGATAGCCAAGATAAGATCATTCTTGACGTCAACGACAAAGTGAAACAATGGTGTAACTACATCGAAAATATCTTTCAGGATGAGAGGTCGAACACTCTGGAACAGTACACACGAAAAGGAATGGATATAACTAAGGAAGAAGTTCAACATGCAATCTCTTTATCAAAAAACAGAAAAGCGGCAGGTCCAGATGGTATGTATTCGGAAGTAATTAAAATCTTGAAGGATGAGGAATCACTAAACGTGATCGTGAAACTATTTAATATGGTCTACCGATCTGGCATCATTCCTTCCGACTGGCTTAGATCAACATTTGTAACGCTGCCAAAAAAGAGCTCTGCAAAGAAATGTAGCGACTATCGCCTCATCAGCTTGATGAGTCATTTCCTAAAAATATTCCTGAAAATCATCCATAAGAGAATATATACAAAATGCGAGTCATTCACGGGCGAATCCCAGTTCGGTTTCCGTAAGGGATTTGGCACGAGAGAGGCCCTGTTTAGTATCCAGGTTCTGGTTCAAAGATGCAGGGATGTTTCGGCCCCTGTTTATGCCTGCTTCATAGATTACGAGAAGGCTTTTGATAGGGTGCACCATGAAAAGCTTATAGAAATCCTTAAAGATATAGGCTTGGAAGGTAGAGACCTTCAGATAATCGCAAATCTATACTGGAACCAAACCGCACACATCAAAGTAGACAAACAAATGTCAGACGAAGTACGAATCAAGAGAGGTGTTCGGCAGGGATGCATTCTTTCACCGCTTCTTTTTAACATATACTCAAACGAAATATTTGAAGGAGCGTTAGAGGATTGCACTGAGGGAATTTCCATTAATGGCGTAAATATTAACAACCTTCGCTACGTCGACGATACTGTTATAATCGCGGATTCTCTGAAGGGCCTCCAGATTTTACTTAATAGAGTGGCAGCTGGGAGTGCAGAGTTTGGATTAAACTTAAACACCAAAAAAACTAAATGGATGTGATTATTAAGAACCAAGTTGATGGAGGTATACTTCAGGTACAGAACCAACAAATCGAACGCGTCCAATCATACAAATATCTAGGATGTCAGGTCAACGAAAGCTGGGATAATATGCAGGAGATTCGTGCCCGAATTGAGCAAGCCAGAGCATCATTTGTGAAAATGAAGTCAGTGTTGTGTTGCCGAAATCTGTCGCTCTCCGTTCGCCTCGAGTGCTACGTTGCTATGTATTCAGCATTTTTTACTATAGAATTGAGGCGTGGACTCTGACAGACGCCATGTGCAAAAAGCTGGAGGCTTTCGAAATGTGGACGTATTGACGGATGTTAAGAATTTCCTGGATGGACAGAGTGCGCAATGAAGACGTGCTTAGGAGAATGTCAAAAGATCTAGAGGTCATGTTCACACTTAAAAAGCGAAAGCTAGAATACTTCGGACACATACTTAGGAATGACAAGTACGGACTTCTCAAACTGATCATAGAGGGTAAAATCGAAGGAAAGAGAGGCCCTGGACGCCGAAGAATATCGTGGCTAAAGAATTTGAGACAGTGGTATGGTGAGACCACGGCGAGTCTCTTTAGGAAAGCAGTGGATAAAGTGCAGATAGTGTTGATGATTGCCAACGTTCGAAGAGGACAAGGCACTTGAAGAAGAAGAAGATTCAGCAACCTATTTTATATATACATATGCGAGATGTTGCACGTGGCGATATCACGTGGCAATCGAGCTAGCTACCCAACCAGTCGCCACGTGCAACATCTCGCATATGTATCGTTACATTATGTGTTGAAATGCACTCTAAGGTTCCTTTCCTTTTTGCCAGATTCTATACCCTTGCCGATGAGCCATACAATGGCGAAATGGGTTCAAGGATTGAGTGTGACAAAAAGAAAACTTATTTATTTTAAAGCACAGAAGAAGTTATGTAAATAACTAATATTGTTAATATTTACCATAAATGAGTTTTATATAATCGTATATGGTATGTTTTTTAATTTAAAAATGTCTACTTTGAGGTCAATTTTATGTAAGATGTTATTGACACACTAGCGCAGTAATAAATTTAAAAAGAAACAGTAGTACGGTAATAGAGGTTATTATGATATTTCAAAGAGTGTCAAATCATAGTAATTATATTATTTGATAATTGCATATAAAGTCAGTTAAGTTTTCTATTCTTTTATATATAAATATTGTGAGTATTTTGACTCCTAAAAGAAATAACCCCATAAATTGTCAAAATAGGAATGAGTAGGGGATGGAAATTTATTTTTCTTTAACACCAACTATTGTAAATAGTATTTATAACGCTATTAGTACACGAAGCCCTTAGTTTTACCTTTTAGATGTAAAGAAAGGAATAGTCAAAGCAAATTAAGAATTCTTCACAAAAATGCCAAGAATAAGATTACCGCTGTCCAAAAAAACTTTAAACGTTTTTGAGAAGAAAATAACTTGCCGTAGGGTAAATCAGTTTACATAATCTGTGTATTTTCATATTCATTAAAAAATGTGCTGATCTTGTAGGTTAAATTGTGAGAAAAATATCAGAGCTATCAGAGAATATGTTTTAGATTAGGTCTAGGGTATTTCCTCATATTTTGACATCTTTCAGCAACTTTGCTTTTCGAAATAGAAAAAACGTTTCAAACAAAAATTGTAGAGATTCATCCCAACCGTCAAAATTTGCTTCCGAAAGAAAGCAATTTAGCATCACGGGTGCATATTTTGACTTATTGTAAAATATTTTAAATGGAACACCCTATATATTATTTATTTATTGAATAGAGCTTAAAATCACTTTTCAAATATGTATAAATTGCCGATAGTCACTTTGGCCATTGTTGAAATATTAGTCATGAAAAATAAAAAAATCATAAGTTTATTATATTTTGAAATAAATCACAGTGGCCATGAAAAAGCAAAGCTCTAAAAAAATGACATTACTGATGGCATGAATAATATAAGTCGCAAAATGAGTTATTCCGAAGAGAGAAAGAGGGAATTCAAATAATTGAAAATTGTATTTTTGATGCACCTTTTGTAGCTAAATATAGTAATTCGAATGACGAAGAATGACTTTTGCACCTAAACTTACGAATAAAAAGGTTTTTCCTCTTTCAAACTCTATTCGCACACATTGTTTGTCCTCCTTAGTAAAATTACATAAAAATAACTTGTCGATTAGATCAGTAGTTTCTTATCTATCTGCCCCCGCAGTAGTATTATCTAATAAACTTATCAATACCTTAATTGATTATTGTAAATTTTCACCCAAATACAGTATAAAAAACAGTTATCAGTTAGTTAGTAGAATTAAAGATCTTGTGTCACCAAGTAATGCTAAGTTAATATGATTCGATATACAAAACTTATTCCCCAGTATACCTCCAACTGATGTTTTAATTTTAGTGGAGAGACTTTTGTTAAAAAATAGGGTAAATCCAATACATAAATAGAAGATCAAATAGGTTCAGCATAAGTTTATTAGATATGTTGTATTAAAACTAAACAGTCACGTTTCTCTTAATTACGAGCAGTTGGAATCTGACCTTCATATTTTTACTCTCAAAAACAGACGCAAATTAAGAGATCTGAGATTATTCTATGACATTTTGAATTCCCATCTTCATAGCCAGGACCTGCTGGGTAGAATGGGAATGCACATTCAGCCAAGGCAAACTCGCTCTGCACAGTCTTTTTATGTTCCTGTGCACAGAACCAATTACGGTACAAATACTTTTGTCCCTCGCGCCGGTAGGTTAGCCAACGAATACTCCACCCTTTAGATTTCTTTTCTAGTAGGTCCCATTTTTTGAGACAACTACATCAAGTATAACTGTATCTTGTCACTTGTACAATGTTGTGTTTTTTCCAATACTGACTTGTTTTTACTTTTGTTTTTTTTTTTGTGTTTTATTAGTTGTACTTTTACCCTACTTTTACTCTATTTTCTATCTTTTAGGTAATTGTATTGTTTTATTTAATATGCTTTTTTTTTATATATTTCTTGACTGTTAACTGAATTGGGCACTAGCCCGTTGATAAATAAATAAATAAATAGATATTTTAGAATCACTTAAACTTTGCTTAGACCAAAATTATTTCGAATTAAATGATGATATTTACATAAGTAGGGAAGGTTTAATAATGGGCAACTTTTTTAGCCCTTTATTGGCTGAAATATTTATGGATAATCTAAAAAGAATAATTCAAGAGAATTCTAATTTTAAAAATTTTCTTTATTGGTATAGGTACGTTGATGATGTATTAGCATGTTTCGTGGGTACGGATAGACAATTACAAAATTTTTTAGACTTAATCAATAACTTACACAAGAACATAAAATTCACTATTGAATTGGAACATAACCTTGCTATTAATTTCTTGGACTTAAGTGTAACTATTAAAAATAATAAACATGAGTTTTAAATTTTTCATAAACCATCGTACACTGATATAACGATACACATATCTAATCATCATTACTCTCACATAATTTCGACTTACAATAGTTTTATTCATAGATTAGTTAATTTACCTCTTTCAAAATAAATGATAGTTTCAATAACGAATTAAATATTATTAAACAAATTGCTGTCAATAAAGGATATAACCTATCCATAATTATTGAAAAATTAGTTAAGAAAAAGCAGTATAAAAATAGACTTAGTATTCCCCGTCAATAAACTTAAAGAAAATAATTTCCAGACTTTAGTATTCACAGGTAAAGTCACAACCAAAGTTGCTACCTTTTTCAAGTTAAGAGGTTTAAAAATAGCTTTTAAAACTAATAATACACTTGGTAAATATATTAAAAATAATAAATCAAAAACCAAGAAACAAAATAAATCAGGAGTTTATCAATTAAATTGCGGTTCTTGTTCAAAATTTTATATTGGCCAAACGGGTAGGTCATTCCAGAATAGAATAAAGGAACATAAAGTTTAAAGAAAAAAGAAAATTCTAATTTTCCAAACATTTATTAAGCAAAAACCATAATGACAATTTTAAAAATTTACACGTAGACAATAAATAGAAGAGATTAGATTTAGTGGAATCGATGGAAATAAATAAATACAGAAATGCAAGTGTACTACTGAATGAACAATTGGATCTGGGGAATTCCCCGTCATTAAACCTTCTTCATTATAATTATATTGCATGGTAAACGACTAAAACCTCGTTATTAAAACTTATTTACTAATTCTATTGTAAATAATTTGTAATTAGGTGCTTAGGGTTAAGTAGTATACTTTTGTGTTATATTCATTCGGTTATAAGCATCTGAAGAAGCCACAGTATTAGCGAAACAATTGCCAAAAAATTTTAAATAAAAGTTAGTGGAAACCTAGAAACAAGTGTTTCATTCCATAAATTTAATATGGATCTCCATCAAGTATCGGCTAACTCCATTCAATAAAAATGAAGCCTTGGTACAAAGAAATAATTGCTGTCAGAAATATTTATTTACTTAGAATCCTTGAGATGTTTAATAAAGAGAACTTCTCTACGTTAAAGAAACACTAAGATTTAAAATGCGAAAAAATATTTCAACTTATGTGTTCAGTTTAAGAACATTTCCTCTGTTCTTCATCTTCTGAATTTTCAAGCCGCTTGCGCTTGTCGTTCAGTTGAGATCTGGTCTGGTGAGATCCTGAATTCCTGAGGTCTAAACCATTTAAATAAAGCAAGGTAAGTAACTTATTAAACGTCTTTACCACCATTGTGATTTTTACATACATAAGAACCTCAGACTTTTCTAAGGATCTTATAATTTGGTTAAAAATCATGTTAGATTTAGAGAAATCTGCCTAACAAGGGGTTAAAAATTTACCTTGTATAACCCCATGGCCTTTAATAATATGTTAAAAGAAATGCACCGTATACATAAACGTTTTTAATTTTTGAACGGAAAAGTTGAGGGAAAAGTAAAGAAATCTTAAAAGAAATGTGGGTAAGAAGGTATCATAAACTTACTTCGCATTTGGCACGTTTATTCCTAGAGCAATTGATAAAATTTGTTGTGTTTTTAGCCATGGAGAACCTTCTAAAATCGTAAGTTATGCCCGAAAACATTATAGATGTTTTAGAAGGTAAATATATTGTTTGTATATTGCCCCTAAATTTTGTTTTAAATATAGTTGCATTTTTAATTTCGCCATATTTAATCGTAATATCTTGATGAACAACAAACAAACAACGAAATAATTATAAAACTTAAAAAGAAAATTGCAATTGTTATATTATGTTGGAAACTTATATTTCTTATTTTGAAGAATTGCTAATTCCTTGAACATGAATATGCACATACATACTAGGGTTATATAGTTTTTTCTGTGTTCTCACCCTTCGAAAGTGTTTGTTTTGCTACAAAAATAATATCGTATGGACAGAATTTATTTAAAATAAAAATAACCGCCAACAACCAAAAGTATGATGCCTAAAAAAATTATCTTAGCTAACTTTATCATGCTTTCTGTTGTTTTGTTTCTTAACAATACGGGTCCAAAGTAGATTGTTAGTCTTATTCCTTAAAGCGTACCCCTATTTAAACTATTTTGTCCACGACTACTATATAACATGATCATTACACAACATGTGTTTCCTTAATAATAATAATATCCAATATACACCAGTGAATATTATTCATTATACACGGTGTATAATGAAATCATATGATTTCAATAGGATTTTGTACGTACAATAAAAAAACAGAGCCTGCTATGAACGTCAAGTCGCAGCGCTTGTTGCTATGGCAACACCATGGCACCTTGTTTTTATTTTGGCAATTGCACTTCGGTTTTTAATTTTAATTTGAAACGTCAAAAGGTTAGTTGTTCCAAAATATTAATGTAGATTTAAGTTCGATTTTTTCGTTTAACTTAAGAGCGGTAATCACCAGCTGATCTCATCGACTTCGATTTTTAGCGATTCACATCGCGTCATGAAAGCGATGCGATGAGGTTGCAACGCCGCTCGCTCTCAGGCAGTAATTTTTTGCTAACCCGGAGAGTTTTCGCCTAGCTGCCGTTAAAAGCATGTCTCTTCGCATTGACGCATTGTAATAAGGGGATTATTGCGTTTGTTTTTATTTTGTAATGATAAAAAGGAACGTTGATAAGCAAGGAAATTTCATTTAGTAAATTAAAAAAGATAAAATAACGAAAAAAACTGCCCGTATTTTATGATTTTGCCAATATTTGACTATTGGACAGAAGTTTATATTGTTGTGTAAGCAAATGTTAAATTGTACTGTATTATAACGTTCATTGGATACCTACATTGATGAAACAGTGTGTACAATTTCCTGTCACTTTTTTGAGAAATGTCATCAGAAAATTCCCCATTTTTATCGGTATTATTATTTATAATGCCTTATGCAGCGTTTATACTCTGCAACAACAACACACACCTATTTATTTGCACAACCGTATACAAGTGTCATTACTATGTGGTTTGTCTGTAGATAATTGCGACTGTAAAACTGATCTTGTGCCGTCATTACCTACAAACTTGAACGTTACGAATTCCAACGTCACTGTTATTTACGATTAAAGAAAACACATTAAAAATTAGATTGTTTTAAGGGTAATATCTCTTATCGGAAGTCCTTTGGGGAATAATGGATTCACTAGTTCTGGTAACATACAAATATTGTAGAAATTCGTCAGTCTTGGTACCATCTTACCCTCCCAAAAGTGTTCTTCCTTGAAAATAAAAAAAAAGAGTAACGAACATTTAAAAATATGTCAGTGAGTCAAACACCAAGCCGATTAGTGGAACGTATCCTTTTATCTCTTTCCTCAAAAGCACACATTACCATCTTAAAGGAATCCAGCGCTTCTACGGTTTATCAGATAAAAGAACAAAGAAAGCATCAAACTCATGAGGACTCCCAACAACAAAATGGCACGATATCTTGTTACACACGGCCAGTTGGCCCTGTACTTGATAGTAATAATTATGGTTTCTATTTAGACGCGTTTTAACATCAATGAGTTTGGCAAATTTGATTTTGCCTTCTAAAATTCCTTCAGTAGGAATTATTTTTGAGATTAGAATTTAACTTCTATTAATTGTTCACCGATGACACCATCCGGACTGGCGCCTAAATAACAGTAGTCGGGGTGGATAAACAGGCCACATTGCGAAACTTTTAAATTAACAGACTTCTTGAAATTGGTAATTGCACGGATTTCGCTCTCGCTTCCGTATCTTGTTGCAATCGTGCCAGAGAAGTTACCATAAAGCAAGTTTTTTATTGCATTTACTGGAGATGTTTTGGGGCGCATTTTACAAATCTGCCCGAAATTTGAAGCCGTAATTCTTATGGCTTCTTCCTGTACCCACTTTAGATTTGACCCTTGACCGATAGTGTCCCTTTCGCCTTTATTTCTTCAAGAATTTTTTTAAATTTTTCCATGAACTCGTTTGCTCACTGGATATGTGTGTCACTAGTCAAATCCAAGGAAATGTAGTGTGCCTCCGGGCCATAAGTTTGGAGAACAGTGATATAATTTGGTATCCGGAATATAAAATCGCTAAAAATTACGTTGTTGACTTTAAGAACGTATAATATATTACATCCTTTTGCCGTAGATTTTTATATTGGAAATTTTTTGTTGGTCAATAACAACGACAGAACACTATTCCCTTTAATGTTGCCTTTTCTAAAACAAAGCAATTTGTTTCCGTAAAAATTTACGTTAGTTCCGAATTCATCAACCAAATACGAGACCAATAATACTATATACACATTTAGAGCATGTTTACTAGAAATATTTTTCAGCGGCATTCTTTCTGACAGAAAATGGCTATTCGTACCCCGCTCGACAACCTTTATGTAACTTTAAATGTATAATATATTATGTGAAATAATTTAGAAGTGTATTGCATGCATAATTTATTCAAAAAAAAATTTTTTACAGAGCGCTTTCGGCTTTCGCCATCTTCAGTGCGATTCGTCAGTACTTAATACACAATATCTTCAAAATTTGCATAATATATCTTTACACTTAAAACTTGCGAACTCTGCAGTAAGTCTCTTACATGTGAGTCAAAATTCATTAAAACTAATCAAAAGACATAAATGGACGAAAAAACAATAAAAATATTTGGACAGCACTTTACATTTTTTGATCGTGATTTCAAAGTGCACTTTTAATTAGTTTCAATGAATTTTTACTCACGTGTAAGAGACTGACTGCAAAGTTTCCAAGTTTTAAGTTGTAAAGATAGAGTATGCAAATTTTGAAGATAGTGTGTATTAAGTACTGACGAATAGCACTGAAGATGGCGAAAGCCGAAAGCGCTCTGCTACGATTGTAACAAATTCTTTTTTGAATAAATTATGCACGCAATACACCACTAAATTATTTCACTTATATTTCTACGTGCACACAGCCAATACCCTCCTTTTCATATATAAATGTATATCTTTGATTTAAAGTAATTTGAACAAATGTTGACTTGTAATGACCAAAACAGAAATATTTATTTTTCCATAATATCGTCAGTTTCGCTACCGCTGTAATACGACATCTTCTCAGAAGTAACCCATTCTTTAAGAGACTTTTGTTTATCACTAAAAAAACACGAGAGGGAGTAAGAAATAAGTTACAGACCCCTAGTAAGATTTTAAAAAAGTTTCACTCTGTTTTAAAACACGCCTTGTTCCGTTTCCACAGGCAGAATTAATGCAATTTTCCTTTATATTGTCTTTTCTGGAACAAAGCAAAAGTCCTATAGGTACATAAATATATTAAAATTGTTAAAAAAATTATAAAACCTTTTTATCGTGGTAAACACACGACCCTTACCTTTTGCAACTTACCTTATTTGCTAAGCCCTTCGTCGACTTTTACGATGCGTTAATAAGCATAATTTCTTTCTTACTCAATGATTTTCTAATACTCTTCGACGCCCCATTTTAATTTTCCACAAAAATAATTAATTTAAAGCTTGTACGAATATGACAACCAACAAGCGCAATAATATCCAAAAAATCTTTTTGCATTGATAAAAATACTCACCGCTTCCAAACGTTCGACTGAATCACCAAGTTACCTGGCGCTAGCGCTGTTGCCAACGGTAACAAAACCGCGAAGATATGAATAATTTAATCAAAATGAACGGTATGAAGTCAGTTTGAAAGTAGGATAAGTTTGGACCAGAAGCCGAAACTAATATTGAAAAATTTCATAAAGAAAAGTTGTCAGAAAAAATATTCCACAGGGGGGAAAATTATTTTTGTAACAATTAAAAAAAAATATTTTAAAAAAGTTGTTTTTTCCAATCTTTTTTATTTTTTTTTTTTAATTTTAATTGACTTTCCTCCCTAGGGTTTAAAAAGCCTAATCTATTCCCAAAAAGATATATTAATTTTTTCTTTTGGTTTGACTACCAAAGTGTACCCCGATTTATCATTATAACAGTAGGTGAGCAGGACTCTTAACACACTGTAAATACAAGCATTAATGGGGCAAAGCCTCATATCATCATATAAGCTAACAAATGAAAAATGAAGAAAAACCTTTTTTTCATACTTTCATACTTTAAAAATTTTTTTAATATTTTACAAAAATGTTTACAAATAAAACCTATAATTCAACTGTTAAACAAGTTAAAAGGAAACTTCTCTCCTCCAGATATCACAATCTTTCGATATTTGAACTTAAGATATGTTTCACTCATCTAAACTAAATCATATAAGCTCATAATTCTTAATTTTCAAAAAACCTTCCTTTAAACTTTTCCCAAATTTTAATAAACACAAACTATACTTGAACTGCTTAACAAAATTAAAAGAAAACTTCCTTCCTTCATAGGTCATAATATTTTACTCAAATATGTTACACTTATCTAAATTACAAACTTAATCTTAACTTTACTTCTCATTCCATATAATTAACCATCTAATACACCAAGTCTCCAGCCTTTCTGTTGTACTCATTTATTTGAGACAACTTATTTCGATGTTAAACTCGATGTTGGGTAAGTCCTTCTTAATCTTATTCTTTTTTATTCTCAAATTTATATTATCCTTTCAGTGTCCCCTGAAGATGAGTGTACCTAAGTACTCGAAACATGTCGGGAGCTTAAAAACTTTTTATGTTAACAATTAAACTGTGGAGGAAGACTGCATTGTTTTATTTTATATTACATGGACTCCACTGAAAGTATGGACTATTTTTTCAACATTAATGTTAATGTTAACAAATAATTTTTATTGTTAGTTAGTGAGAAGTTCAATATATTGTTTCAATGTTATTAATACATGTTAGGTATTTAAAAATAAAGATATGTTGTACTTAATTGTAGCTAAAATTATTTGGTAGTCCTGGACAAAGTATAGTATTCTCCTCGCATATAATGGCTGTTATTCACTTGGATGATTTTTGAGACTCGCCTACGGTCATAAACATCATCCGCGTGAATAACAGTCATCATTATATGCTTGTTGAATAATGTAGTATTATTATACACATAATTTGAATTTAAGTATTTTGATCATCATTTTTATAAATGACAAGAATATTATGATGTATAACAAAGTATTTAGATATTTATGGTTCTATGATTAAACATTACCAAATTTAGCGACTTTTTGGGGAAGATCTGGGGTTTTCAAAAGATTATTATTATTTTATTGACCTGCCGATATACCTGTTTTTCCTAGAGCGGGTCAAATATTCCCTTGAGCTGTCATTACTGCTTAGTTTGAATTCATATTTCAAAGTAAGGTTTAGTTTTAATCTATCTTTCGAATAGAGAACGTTAAATTTGTGATTTAAAGTGATTTGTGTAAGCTGTGTTTTTTTCTTCCGTCATGTCGACTACTCGAAGTTTAAAGATAAAAGATACTTGGGTGCACCTGATAGGCAATTGCACGTCACAAATTATTGGAAGTAAAGTTTCTTCCAATAAAGATGTATTAAGTGTACTGTTCTTTAACTTACGTCAAGTAAAGTTAAATCTTCATCAAAGTCCTAAGTTAGTAATTGAGGAAATGAGTAGCTAGAAACGGACAGTTCTGGATCAGGTGGTGCTGGTGGTGCTGGTGGTGCAACTAACCCAGGTGGTGCGGTGGTGCGTTTTACGATCTAACCCAAGTGGTGCGGTGGTGCGTTTTATGATCTAACCCGGGTGGTTCGGTGGTGCGTTTTATGATCTAACCCGGGTGGTTCGGTGGTGCGTTTTATGACCTAACCCTAACTTGATCCTTAATATTTATGAACTGACCCGAGATAAAACCCGACTTTTTACGACCTAACCCGGATGCTTTCATGAGGCGGCTTCTTATCTAACCCTAACTTGAACCTGAATATTTATGAACTGACCCGAGATAAAACCCGACTTTTTACAACCTAACCCGGATGCTTTCGCGAGGCGGCTTCTCATCTAACCCTAATTTGAACCTGAATATTTATGATCTGACCCGAGATAAAACCCGACTTTTTATGATTTAACCTTAGTGAAACGCCGCTGTTAAAGCGATATAGTAAAAAAAACTCGATTAAAATTTTATCTTGTTCGCTAGACCAATTAATTTCCAAATATTATAATTAAAACATACAATCACTACACTGGCGCACCGTCAAAAATCGTGCTTGCACTATCCCAACGTACAGAGCGTCCGCTTCAGAAAATACGGTGCCGTATTTTTTGCGCCGAACGCTCTGGAGGAACACACTCCGATTTGCAAGTACATACACGCTTTGTCGCGGCAAAGCTCGCCGTCAAATTACGGCCACTCTTTTGCGGTACCGCTTTGTAGGAAACCAAAGCTTTAGTGAAACGCCGCTGCCCCAGAACTCTGTCCATATTCCTCTACTGTGTTAATTTATGCGGGTAATAAAACCGACAAGGGTCGGATCGGCCTGCATACTTATAGAGGTAAAAAAACCGCTTTAGAATGTTTTTGGTATATCTTTTTTAGATAATTTTGGGGGAAATAATTTGCCTGAGATGCCAATTAAAAAAGCCTACATTTAATTGTATTTTAGATTCTTGAATTTTGTACATGGATTAAAAATCTACTATTTCTTGAAATTGTATACATTATGTTAGATAATTATTAATATAATGTTATTAAGACTTTGTAAATATCTGTAAAAACTGTTCTAAATCGTGTCATTTCTGAAAATTGTATACTGAGTGTTTAGAATTTAGTAAAAAATTAAAAAAATGTTTTAATGTTATTAAGACCTGTGAAAATTTGTAAAACTGTACAGAATTGTATTATTTTCTGAAAATGATATACTGAGTGTTTAGAATTTAGTAAAAATTAAAAAAATGTTTTAAATTTGTTAAATCATGTGAAATCTTGTATAAAATGACTAGAACCGTTCTTAATCATGTCATTTCTGAAAATTGTTTACTGAGTGTTTAGAATTTAGTAAAAAATTAAAAAAAATGTTTTAACGTTATTAAGCCCTGTGAAACTTTGTAAAAAATGACTAAAACAGTCGCAAATCGTCCTATTTTCTTAAAAGTGTATACTGAGTGTTTAGAATTTAGTAAAAATTAAAAAAAAATGTTTTAAATTTGTTAAATCATGCGAAATCTTGTATAAAATGACTAGAACCGTTCTTAATCATGGCATTTCTGAAAATTGTATACTGAGTGTTTAGAATTTAGTAAAAAATTAAAAAAAATGTTTTAACGTTATTAAGCCCTGTGAAACTTTGTAAAAAATGACTAAAACAGTCGCAAATCGTCCTATTTTCTTAAAAGTGTATACTGAGTGTTTAGAATTTAGTAAAAATTAAAAAAAATGTTTTAAATTTGTTAAATCATGTGAAATCTTGTATAAAATGACTAGAACCGTTCTTAATCATGACATTTCTGAAAATTGTATACTGAGTGTTTAGAATTTAGTAAAAAATTAAAAAAAATGTTTTAACGTTATTAAGCCCTGTGAAACTTTGTAAAAAATGACTAAAACAGTCGCAAATCGTCCTATTTTCTTAAAAGTGTATACTGAGTGTTTAGAATTTAGTAAAAATTAAAAAAAATGTTTTAAATTTGTTAAATCATGCGAAATCTTGTATAAAATGACTAGAACCGTTCTTAATCATGGCATTTCTGAAAATTGTATACTGAGTGTTTAGAATTTAGTAAAAAATTAAAAAAAATGTTTTAACGTTATTAAGCCCTGTGAAACTTTGTAAAAAATGACTAAAACAGTCGCAAATCGTCCTATTTTCTTAAAAGTGTATACTGAGTGTTTAGAATTTAGTAAAAATTAAAAAAAAATGTTTTAAATTTGTTAAATCATGTGAAATCTTGTATAAAATGACTAGAACCGTTCTTAATCATGACATTTCTGAAAATTGTATACTGAGTGTTTAGAATTTAGTAAAAAATTAAAAAAAATGTTTTAACGTTATTAAGCCCTGTGAAACTTTGTAAAAAATGACTAAAACAGTCGCAAATCGTCCTATTTTCTTAAAAGTGTATACTGAGTGTTTAGAATTTAGTAAAAATTAAAAAAAATGTTTTAAATTTGTTAAATCATGCGAAATCTTGTATAAAATGACTAGAACCGTTCTTAATCATGACATTTCTGAAAATTGTATACTGAGTGTTTAGAATTTAGTAAAAAATTAAAAAAATGTTTTAACGTTATTAAGCCCTGTGAAACTTTGTAAAAAATGACTAAAACAGTCGCAAATCGTCATATTTTCTTAAAAGTGTATACTGAGTGTTTAGAATTTAGTAAAAATTAAAAAAAATGTTTTAAATTTGTTAAATCATGTGAAATCTTGTATAAAATGACTAGAACCGTTCTTAATCATGACATTTCTGAAAATTGTATACTGAGTGTTAAGTATTTTAGTTGAAAATAAGATCATAAATCATCTATACAAAACAAGCGCCCCTTATGGATTTGAACGAAAATCATAGATTCGACTATTTTCATGAAAAATAAATCTAAGTACGGAATAATGCAGGAAGATTATCTATTTTCTTGGTTTAGAAAGTGATGTAGTTAAGATTTATAACTTAGGAATAAATAAATTATTATTAATCTTTTCGACCTATTTCTCTTGCATATTTAATTTCTTTGATAGTAAGAACTAATCTTTTTATTTTACAAAGTAAAAAAAAAAGCTAAAGATCGGCGTTGTCAGTCAGGTATAAGAACTGATTTAACACGATGGTTTTTGTACAAACGTTCACATACAATTGTATGCTTTTTAACCGATTGTGTCGGAAAAAATGACGATTTATAGATTAGATATTTAGACGAAGAGCTAACCTTCTCAATAAAGTATTGATTATTGCCCTGCTAGCTAGACAACACTTTTTATGTTAGTCAAAAAAAATTTTTTTTTTCGGACGCTATTACAGATTTCATCGTTAACTAACAAACATTAAGACCAAAAAATTAGCGTGCAAGATGAAATGTATAGGTTCACTTCATTTCTACATTATTTTACAACTCTCAATCGCATTAAAAACAAGATCGAATAAAAAATAACTTATGACATATGGACGAAAAATGTTTTTCGGGCTATTTAGGTTAGCGACCGCATTACGTCTGAAATACTACATTTTTCGAGCTTATAACATAATTTACTATTTTAACGTTAAAATAGGGGAAATGATGTATCGAAGTGGGTACTTTTTTTTTTGTCGGTCACGAGATTATAGTTTCTTTTAAAATGAGCTCTAATATTTACAACACAAATTATCCTTTAAGCCACATTAGTTTAAAACTCGTCTGTCGCTTTCCCTCTATTGTGAGTTTGATTAAAGTATAGCGTAGTATATATTTAGATGAATTTCGTAAATGTTGAATACTTTCAAAACTGAAAAAGCCGCCCTTTGCAATAAATATCTCCGTAGAGTTAGGTACCCTGCAGATTAAGGGTATTTCAGCGGATAATCATATACAAATTCAAATACCTCATTTGTTTCGGAGCAGTAACCATCAACTTTTACACCATTTAAAACAGCTTCTTTACCATTAGCAGCATGTAAGATGTTGATTTTTCTGTGATTCTCGGTCCAAAGTAACCAATCTATGGCAATTTTGCTCTGCCTGTTTCTCCATCGGTATCCATTTTTTGGTATGATTCCTATAGTATTAGGCTTCAAAAAATGTCTTCTAAAAATTGTATTGCATGCTGAAGCAATAGTTGTAGCTTCAGTAAATGGACATACATTGGTAGTTTGTATAAGTTGTTCTCTAAACTTTAAACATGATTGCGCAAGGATTTCGACATCCGATACGCAGTAGTCTACCAGATCTCTTTGCATATCGAAACCATCATTTTCATGTTCTACAAACCATTTAAGAAATTTGGCTCTGTCTTCTTCTTTCATACTATCTGAGGAGTAATATTGAATTGATGGTAGAGGTCCTATATAGTTTTCATTTGCCTTTGTATTAAATAGGTGCGGGAAGTAGCCTTTTTTAAAAATATCCTCAAGTCCAAATGCCTTTGGTAGTTTGGCTTAAGGCATAGGGAAATAGTTAAGTGAGTCGATAAATTTTACATTTTCAAGTTGCATCGTAATTATTTTGGTACCTCTCATGATTAACTCAGGTGTAAAATCTGTCTTTGTCATAATATAGTTTAATATAAACTGGTGATCAAAAGCCTGACCATTATGGGCTATTACAATAATTTCTTTAAAGTTTTTCCTCATTTGTAACAAATGGTTAGTAAATGTTCCCGCTGGGTCTATACCTCTGACTTTTTGTAACTTTAGACCACATTTTTTTTTTTACAAGTATCTGCTTCAGAATCCATGCACTCATCGCAGTATTGTTTGAAAACACAGAGATTGACTTGATGTAAAAACGTTGAATTTTCCAATAGTTTGTCTTGGCTCGTCTCTAAATCGTAGAATACAAAAAAGATCATCTTTAATCTTAGGTTTTCCCTTATCAGGCCGAATATAACATAGATGATCCTCGGATGCATGTTTATTACAAATTTTACAATAAATTTCACCACATGCATGTGCTCTTTTGGCTTTAATGGTTTTTAAACAAATAGAACATAGTTTAATTTGTTCGCATACTGTAAATTTGCCTGACGAATAATCCTTTTTATGATTTTCGTAACAGTTTTGACTTCTAAAAAATCATAGACAGTCCTGGCATTTAATTTTTATTGCTATTTCGCAAGCAGAGGCTTGCTGACATGCCTGACAGCTTCCACCACATCGGTGCTCATTTTTTGTGATCATATGGGACGTAACACTTTTCACAAAAATAGTTAGAACAAAAAGCTGCTGTCAGCGATGTAATTACATTAAAATGGCTTTTGTAATGTAATAAGTTCAGCCGTTTATTGCTTTCAGTTGAACCTTCAAATATAATATTTCGTCCTTTTGATCCATAGCTATAAACAACTAATTTATATTCTTTTAGATGATTTTGAAATTGTATTAACTCGGGAATTCCACCTCCTGCCTCAGGAATGCTAATTTTAGCTCTCTCCAACAATGATCTTGTTCTTTCGGTTTGAATTTTACTAATATCTCTTCTAACCTTACTGAATTCGGGATCTCTTTTATTATGGGCAATGGCGACTACCAAAGCACGTGGTAAACACAGGTTATCGGTATTTTTAATACTTATAATACCTCGTCGCTTGTCGCATTCCTCGTGAAAGCTGTTATAATTTTTTCCTCTTCCCCCACCAACAGGTAATCTAACAGTTGTCACACTAAGACAAAATGATTCTGTATTAAGACCTGCTGAGTTTGACTGATAAATGCCACTTATAACACTCCAAACATCTTAAAAGGTTATGTCTTTAGCTGCTTTGAAGCGAATCTAACCTTCTCCTCGGTTGAAGTCTTTAGAGCAAAAACTAAAAGCCACACGATCTAAGGGTTGTAGGCCTTCTGTAGCGTTTTCCACCCAACCAACTGGTTCAACTCCCTGTGGAACAGGTTTTAACTTAAACTCTAGAGTGCGTCCTGTAAGGTTAAATTCTCGTAACTTTTTAACAACGTCTTTAACAATAATAAACTTCTCCATCTTTCTTTTTTTTTTGTTGTTTTATAGTCTACTATCTACCTACATAAAAAAAAAAAAAAAAAAAAAAAAAAAAAAACAAGTATATTTTCATATTTTTATCGGTCTTAAGTTCGATTTCAAAAGCACACTCCCACTTTTTGATAATTTCACAGTCTAAGCACATAGATCTTATATTTTTTATTTACGATCAATTCATCTTTATTCGCCAATCGTCTCAAACGAGTCTGCTTTTGAAAGTAATATAGCCTTAGTATTCAGAAAATATTAATGATATCGGAGCCTAAAACATCCATAACACTAAAAAATCATTGTGTTTCCTAACAAAACCCATCATCTTGTCTATTTAGCTTGCTTTCCTATTGTTTAGCAGGTTAAATAAAATTATTATTTCGCTCTTTTTGTCTGTACTGAATCGTTAGGGGAATACGATTCTAGTCCTATAAGAGAGACAGTTAAAATTTATGTAAGCAATCAGAAATCCTACACTATGAGCTACTTAGTTAAAATTTCATATTTCCTTCCTGGATCAGCTAAAATTTGTGTTGTGTCGGTCAAAATTGATAAAATACGAAAAAAATGCTAGATACATTTTATCATGACTTTCTATCTAATACCATCTTATTTCAAGGTATAATTCGGTTGTCAAAATGAGAATCTAAAAAATCCTCGTGTTTCCTCACAAAACCCATCATCTTGCCTATTTAGCTTGCTTTTCTATTGTTTAGCAGGTTAAATAAAATTATTATTTCGCTCTTTTTTGTCTGTACTGAATCGTTAGGGGGATACGTTTCTAGTTCTATAAGAGAGACAGTTAAAATTTATGTAAGCAATCAGAAATCCTACACTATGAGCTACTTAGTTAAAATTTCATATTTCCTTCCTGGGTCAGGCAAAATTTGTGATGTGTCGGTCAAAATTTATAAAAATACGAAAAAAATGCTGGATGCATTTTTAGCGTGACTTTCTATTTAATACCATCCTATTTCAAGGTATAATTCGGTTGTCAAAATGAGAATAAAATAATCTTCCCATGGTTTATGTCATCTTAAAAAAGTCAAAAGGTTATATTCTGTAGAGGGTCAGATACATTCAAATTTAAAAATTTTCTCCAAGAAGAATTTTAAGATAGTATTATAGTAAATAAAAATTCTATACCTCCAATATTTCTTGGAAACATATCGTGTTCTAGCGACATAACCCAAAAGTACCTCTATTCAGAAACGCATCGTACTTTTCTTGTCAAACTTGACTTTGTTGTAATGTTGTATGCAGAGCACTTTGAAAACAAAAATTAGATTAGAAACCGCCGCCTCTTAAGGTATACTTTTTTAGGTCTTACATAGGGTACACTGGTATACAGAACAAATGTCATCTTTAATTGTCTCATTGTCCCATCCATTACATTATTATAATCTTAAAGCACCTGTTACCAGCATTATCTGTTTTTATGGTTTTCATAAAACATAGCGATTACCGATGAAAATTAAACGAAAACTTAATAAATAACTTTTTTTCAACTGAAATAGACTGATTTTCGATGGAAAAATGTTACTTATAACTAAAAATGAATATAAGACATATACGCAATGATATTTAGAATAAATCAATCTTTTCTAAAATTACTATGAAATATTCACAAAATCGTTTCGTTATAACCAAAGTAGCAAGGCTTGCAGATTTCATATAGAGTTCAAACGCGATACTGGGATGATATTTTTTTTTTTATATTTTTGTAGGATAATGCACCACTACGTTGTAAGTACTTGAGAGAGGACTTTCTTGAAAAATCCTCAAATTTCTCTGCAATTTTGTTCCTTCTAGAGTTAAATTCACACAGAAAACCCCGTATTCTTATCTTTCAGGTTGGTATATTAAAAAGGGCTTATTAGTATGGTTTAGAAAACAAGCAATATTAATTAACGGATGTTTTTTCGTCATATGAAGAGTTGAAAAATTTTTTTTTTCCACTCCAATGGTTGCGATGCAGAGAGTCGGGTTTCATCATAATCTTTCAGGGTAGCTCAGGTTTGATTGCATGTAGAGAGTCGGGTTTCATCATAATCTTTCAGGGTAGCTCAGGTTTGATTGCATGTACTAAGGTTAGTGCTCCTTGCAATCGGTTTCAGGTTTGACGCACCCCCCTCAGGTTTGTTCAGGTTTCTCAAGTGTTTGAGAAACCTGAACAAACCTGAGGGGGGTGCGTCAAACCTGAAACCGATTGCAAGGAGCACTAACCTTAGTACATGCAATCAAACCTGAGCTACCCTGAAAGATTATGATGAAACCCGACTCTCTACATGCAATCAAACCTGAGCTACCCTGAAAGATTATGATGAAACCCGACTCTCTGCATCGCAACCATTGGAGTGGAAAAAAAAAATTTTTCAACTCTTCATATGACGAAAAAACATCCGTTAATTAATATTGCTTGTTTTCTAAACCATACTAATAAGCCCTTTTTAATATACCAACCTGAAAGATAAGAATACGGGGTTTTCTGTGTGAATTTAACTCTAGAAGGAACAAAATTGCAGAGAAATTTGAGGATTTTTCAAGAAAGTCCTCTCTCAAGTACTTACAACGTAGTGGTGCATTATCCTACAAAAATATAAAAAAAAAAAGATCATCCCAGTATCGCGTTTGAACTCTATATGAAATCTGCAAGCCTTGCTACTTTGGTTATAACGAAACGATTTTGTGAATATTTCATAGTAATTTTAGAAAAGATTGATTTATTCTAAATATCATTGCGTATATGTCTTATATTCATTTTTAGTTATAAGTAACATTTTTCCATCGAAAATCAGTCTATTTCAGTTGAAAAAAAGTTATTTATTAAGTTTTCGTTTAATTTTCATCGGTAATCGCTATGTTTTATGAAAACCATAAAAACAGATAATGCTGGTAACAGGTGCTTTAAGATTATAATAATGTAATGGATGGGACAATGAGACAATTAAAGATGACATTTGTTCTGTATACCAGTGTACCCTATGTAAGACCTAAAAAAGTATACCTTAAGAGGCGGCGGTTTCTAATCTAATTTTTGTTTTCAAAGTGCTCTGCATACAACATTACAACAAAGTCAAGTTTGACAAGAAAAGTACGATGCGTTTCTGAATAGAGGTACTTTTGGGTTATGTCGCTAGAACACGATATGTTTCCAAGAAATATTGGAGGTATAGAATTTTTATTTACTATAATACTATCTTAAAATTCTTCTTGGAGAAAATTTTTAAATTTGAATGTATCTGACCCTCTACAGAATATAACCTTTTGACTTTTTTAAGATGACATAAACCATGGGAAGATTATTTTATTCTCATTTTGACAACCGAATTATACCTTGAAATAGGATGGTATTAAATAGAAAGTCACGCTAAAAATGCATCCAGCATTTTTTTCGTATTTTTATAAATTTTGACCGACACATCACAAATTTTGCCTGACCCAGGAAGGAAATATGAAATTTTAACTAAGTAGCTCATAGTGTAGGATTTCTGATTGCTTACATAAATTTTAACTGTCTCTCTTATAGAACTAGAAACGTATCCCCCTAACGATTCAGTACAGACAAAAAAGAGCGAAATAATAATTTTATTTAACCTGCTAAACAATAGAAAAGCAAGCTAAATAGGCAAGATGATGGGTTTTGTGAGGAAACACGAGGATTTTTTAGATTCTCATTTTGACAACCGAATTATACCTTGAAATAAGATGGTATTAGATAGAAAGTCATGATAAAATGTATCTAGCATTTTTTTCGTATTTTATCAATTTTGACCGACACAACACAAATTTTAGCTGATCCAGGAAGGAAATATGAAATTTTAACTAAGTAGCTCATAGTGTAGGATTTCTGATTGCTTACATAAATTTTAACTGTCTCTCTTATAGGACTAGAATCGTATTCCCCTAACGATTCAGTACAGACAAAAAGAGCGAAATAATAATTTTATTTAACCTGCTAAACAATAGGAAAGCAAGCTAAATAGACAAGATGATGGGTTTTGTTAGGAAACACAATGATTTTTTAGTGTTATGGATGTTTTAGGCTCCGATATCATTAATATTTTCTGAATACTAAGGCTATATTACTTTCAAAAGCAGACTCGTTTGAGACGATTGGCGAATAAAGATGAATTGATCGTAAATAAAAAATATAAGATCTATGTGCTTAGACTGTGAAATTATCAAAAAGTGGGAGTGTGCTTTTGAAATCGAACTTAAGACCGATAAAAATATGAAAATATACTTGTTTTTTTTTTTTTTTTTTTTTTTTTTTTTTTTTATGTAGGTAGATAGTAGACTATAAAACAACAAAAAAAAAAGAAAGATGGAGAAGTTTATTATTGTTAAAGACGTTGTTAAAAAGTTACGAGAATTTAACCTTACAGGACGCACTCTAGAGTTTAAGTTAAAACCTGTTCCACAGGGAGTTGAACCAGTTGGTTGGGTGGAAAACGCTACAGAAGGCCTACAACCCTTAGATCGTGTGGCTTTTAGTTTTTGCTCTAAAGACTTCAACCGAGGAGAAGGTTAGATTCGCTTCAAAGCAGCTAAAGACATAACCTTTTAAGATGTTTGGAGTGTTATAAGTGGCATTTATCAGTCAAACTCAGCAGGTCTTAATACAGAATCATTTTGTCTTAGTGTGACAACTGTTAGATTACCTGTTGGTGGGGGAAGAGGAAAAAATTATAACAGCTTTCACGAGGAATGCGACAAGCGACGAGGTATTATAAGTATTAAAAATACCGATAACCTGTGTTTACCACGTGCTTTGGTAGTCGCCATTGCCCATAATAAAAGAGATCCCGAATTCAGTAAGGTTAGAAGAGATATTAGTAAAATTCAAACCGAAAGAACAAGATCATTGTTGGAGAGAGCTAAAATTAGCATTCCTGAGGCAGGAGGTGGAATTCCCGAGTTAATACAATTTCAAAATCATCTAAAAGAATATAAATTAGTTGTTTATAGCTATGGATCAAAAGGACGAAATATTATATTTGAAGGTTCAACTGAAAGCAATAAACGGCTGAACTTATTACATTACAAAAGCCATTTTAATGTAATTACATCGCTGACAGCAGCTTTTTGTTCTAACTATTTTTGTGAAAAGTGTTACGTCCCATATGATCACAAAAAATGAGCACCGATGTGGTGGAAGCTGTCAGGCATGTCAGCAAGCCTCTGCTTGCGAAATAGCAATAAAAATTAAATGCCAGGACTGTCTATGATTTTTTAGAAGTCAAAACTGTTACGAAAATCATAAAAAGGATTATTCGTCAGGCAAATTTACAGTATGCGAACAAATTAAACTATGTTCTATTTGTTTAAAAACCATTAAAGCCAAAAGAGCACATGCATGTGGTGAAATTTATTGTAAAATTTGTAATAAACATGCATCCGAGGATCATCTATGTTATATTCGGCCTGATAAGGGAAAACCTAAGATTAAAGATGATCTTTTTTGTATTCTACGATTTAGAGACGAGCCAAGACAAACTATTGGAAAATTCAACGTTTTTACATCAAGTCAATCTCTGTGTTTTCAAACAATACTGCGATGAGTGCATGGATTCTGAAGCAGATACTTGTAAAAAAAAAAATGTGGTCTAAAGTTACAAAAAGTCAGAGGTATAGACCCAGCGGGAACATTTACTAACCATTTGTTACAAATGAGGAAAAACTTTAAAGAAATTATTGTAATAGCCCATAATGGTCAGGCTTTTGATCACCAGTTTATATTAAACTATATTATGACAAAGACAGATTTTACACCTGAGTTAATCATGAGAGGTACCAAAATAATTACGATGCAACTTGAAAATGTAAAATTTATCGACTCACTTAACTATTTCCCTATGCCTTAAGCCAAACTACCAAAGGCATTTGGACTTGAGGATATTTTTAAAAAAGGCTACTTCCCGCACCTATTTAATACAAAGGCAAATGAAAACTATATAGGACCTCTACCATCAATTCAATATTACTCCTCAGATAGTATGAAAGAAGAAGACAGAGCCAAATTTCTTAAATGGTTTGTAGAACATGAAAATGATGGTTTCGATATGCAAAGAGATCTGGTAGACTACTGCGTATCGGATGTCGAAATCCTTGCGCAATCATGTTTAAAGTTTAGAGAACAACTTATACAAACTACCAATGTATGTCCATTTACTGAAGCTACAACTATTGCTTCAGCATGCAATACAATTTTTAGAAGACATTTTTTGAAGCCTAATACTATAGGAATCATACCAAAAAATGGATACCGATGGAGAAACAGGCAGAGCAAAATTGCCATAGATTGGTTACTTTGGACCGAGAATCACAGAAAAATCAACATCTTACATGCTGCTAATGGTAAAGAAGCTGTTTTAAATGGTGTAAAAGTTGATGGTTACTGCTCCGAAACAAATGAGGTATTTGAATTTGTATATGATTATCCGCTGAAATACCCTTAATCTGCAGGGTACCTAACTCTACGGAGATATTTATTGCAAAGGGCGGCTTTTTCAGTTTTGAAAGTATTCAACATTTACGAAATTCATCTAAATATATACTACGCTATACTTTAATCAAACTCACAATAGAGGGAAAGCGACAGACGAGTTTTAAACTAATGTGGCTTAAAGGATAATTTGTGTTGTAAATATTAGAGCTCATTTTAAAAGAAACTATAATCTCGTGACCGACAAAAAAAAAAGTACCCACTTCGATACATCATTTCCCCTATTTTAACGTTAAAATAGTAAATTATGTTATAAGCTCGAAAAATGTAGTATTTCAGACGTAATGCGGTCGCTAACCTAAATAGCCCGAAAAACATTTTTCGTCCATATGTCATAAGTTATTTTTTATTCGATCTTGTTTTTAATGCGATTGAGAGTTGTAAAATAATGTAGAAATGAAGTGAACCTATACATTTCATCTTGCACGCTAATTTTTTGGTCTTAATGTTTGTTAGTTAACGATGAAATCTGTAATAGCGTCCGAAAAAAAAAATTTTTTTTGACTAACATAAAAAGTGTTGTCTAGCTAGCAGGGCAATAATCAATACTTTATTGAGAAGGTTAGCTCTTCGTCTAAATATCTAATCTATAAATCGTCATTTTTTCCGACACAATCGGTTAAAAAGCATACAATTGTATGTGAACGTTTGTACAAAAACCATCGTGTTAAATCAGTTCTTATACCTGACTGACAACGCCGATCTTTAGCTTTTTTTTTTACTTTGTAAAATAAAAAGATTAGTTCTTACTATCAAAGAAATTAAATATGCAAGAGAAATAGGTCGAAAAGATTAATAATAATTTATTTATTCCTAAGTTATAAATCTTAACTACATCACTTTCTAAACCAAGAAAATAGATAATCTTCCTGCATTATTCCGTACTTAGATTTATTTTTCATGAAAATAGTCGAATCTATGATTTTCGTTCAAATCCATAAGGGGCGCTTGTTTTGTATAGATGATTTATGATCTTATTTTCAACTAAAATACTTAACACTCAGTATACAATTTTCAGAAATGTCATGATTAAGAACGGTTCTAGTCATTTTATACAAGATTTCACATGATTTAACAAATTTAAAACATTTTTTTTAATTTTTACTAAATTCTAAACACTCAGTATACACTTTTAAGAAAATATGACGATTTGCGACTGTTTTAGTCATTTTTTACAAAGTTTCACAGGGCTTAATAACGTTAAAACATTTTTTTAATTTTTTACTAAATTCTAAACACTCAGTATACAATTTTCAGAAATGTCATGATTAAGAACGGTTCTAGTCATTTTATATAAGATTTCGCATGATTTAACAAATTTAAAACATTTTTTTTAATTTTTACTAAATTCTAAACACTCAGTATACACTTTTAAGAAAATAGGACGATTTGCGACTGTTTTAGTCATTTTTTACAAAGTTTCACAGGGCTTAATAACGTTAAAACATTTTTTTTAATTTTTTACTAAATTCTAAACACTCAGTATACAATTTTCAGAAATGTCATGATTAAGAACGGTTCTAGTCATTTTATACAAGATTTCACATGATTTAACAAATTTAAAACATTTTTTTTTAATTTTTACTAAATTCTAAACACTCAGTATACACTTTTAAGAAAATAGGACGATTTGCGACTGTTTTAGTCATTTTTTACAAAGATTTACAGGGCTTAATAACGTTAAAACATTTTTTTTAATTTTTTACTAAATTCTAAACACTCAGTATACAATTTTCAGAAATGCCATGATTAAGAACGGTTCTAGTCATTTTATACAAGATTTCGCATGATTTAACAAATTTAAAACATTTTTTTTAATTTTTACTAAATTCTAAACACTCAGTATACACTTTTAAGAAAATAGGACGATTTGCGACTGTTTTAGTCATTTTTTACAAAGTTTCACAGGGCTTAATAACGTTAAAACATTTTTTTTAATTTTTTACTAAATTCTAAACACTCAGTATACAATTTTCAGAAATGTCATGATTAAGAACGGTTCTAGTCATTTTATACAAGATTTCACATGATTTAACAAATTTAAAACATTTTTTTTAATTTTTACTAAATTCTAAACACTCAGTATACACTTTTAAGAAAATAGGACGATTTGCGACTGTTTTAGTCATTTTTTACAAAGTTTCACAGGGCTTAATAACGTTAAAACATTTTTTTTAATTTTTTACTAAATTCTAAACACTCAGTATACAATTTTCAGAAATGCCATGATTAAGAACGGTTCTAGTCATTTTATACAAGATTTCGCATGATTTAACAAATTTAAAACATTTTTTTTTAATTTTTACTAAATTCTAAACACTCAGTATACACTTTTAAGAAAATAGGACGATTTGCGACTGTTTTAGTCATTTTTTACAAAGTTTCACAGGGCTTAATAACGTTAAAACATTTTTTTTAATTTTTTACTAAATTCTAAACACTCAGTAAACAATTTTCAGAAATGACATGATTAAGAACGGTTCTAGTCATTTTATACAAGATTTCACATGATTTAACAAATTTAAAACATTTTTTTAATTTTTACTAAATTCTAAACACTCAGTATATCATTTTCAGAAAATAATACAATTCTGTACAGTTTTACAAATTTTCACAGGTCTTAATAACATTAAAACATTTTTTTAATTTTTTACTAAATTCTAAACACTCAGTATACAATTTTCAGAAATGACACGATTTAGAACAGTTTTTACAGATATTTACAAAGTCTTAATAACATTATATTAATAATTATCTAACATAATGTATACAATTTCAAGAAATAGTAGATTTTTAATCCATGTACAAAATTCAAGAATCTAAAATACAATTAAATGTAGGCTTTTTTAATTGGCATCTCAGGCAAATTATTTCCCCCAAAATTATCTAAAAAAGATATACCAAAAACATTCTAAAGCGGTTTTTTTACCTCTATAAGTATGCAGGCCGATCCGACCCTTGTCGGTTTTATTACCCGCATAAATTAACACAGTAGAGGAATATGGACAGAGTTCTGGGGCAGCGGCGTTTCACTAAAGCTTTGGTTTCCTACAAAGCGGTACCGCAAAAGAGTGGCCGTAATTTGACGGCGAGCTTTGCCGCGACAAAGCGTGTATGTACTTGCAAATCGGAGTGTGTTCCTCCAGAGCGTTCGGCGCAAAAAATACGGCACCGTATTTTCTGAAGCGGACGCTCTGTACGTTGGGATAGTGCAAGCACGATTTTTGACGGTGCGCCAGTGTAGTGATTGTATGTTTTAATTATAATATTTGGAAATTAATTGGTCTAGCGAACAAGATAAAATTTTAATCGAGTTTTTTTTACTATATCGCTTTAACAGCGGCGTTTCACTAAGGTTAAATCATAAAAAGTCGGGTTTTATCTCGGGTCAGATCATAAATATTCAGGTTCAAATTAGGGTTAGATGAGAAGCCGCCTCGCGAAAGCATCCGGGTTAGGTTGTAAAAAGTCGGGTTTTATCTCGGGTCAGTTCATAAATATTCAGGTTCAAGTTAGGGTTAGATAAGAAGCCGCCTCATGAAAGCATCCGGGTTAGGTCGTAAAAAGTCGGGTTTTATCTCGGGTCAGTTCATAAATATTAAGGATCAAGTTAGGGTTAGGTCATAAAACGCACCACCGAACCACCCGGGTTAGATCATAAAACGCACCACCGAACCACCCGGGTTAGATCATAAAACGCACCACCGCACCACTTGGGTTAGATCGTAAAACGCACCACCGCACCACCTGGGTTAGTTGCACCACCAGCACCACCAGCACCACCTGATCCAGAACTGTCCGTTTCTCACTACTGAAATGCTTGTCTACTGGAAAAAAGGCCGTATTCCAACTCGAGACCTACAGCATTGTATGAAAGAAATACAACAATTATATGAACAACGTTTACCGATCAATTAAACGATTTGTTTGATATCGCCACGCAAACGCATTTAAAATGTTAAAAGTTAAAGAAGACATTTGTTACAGTTTTTGGTCAGTCAGCGAAAAAAATATCGTCCGGGATTTATGTATGGTGTAGACAAGAAGCTGACTGAAAAAGAGCAGAGGTGTAAAAAGGAGAAAACAGAGCTCGTGAAAAAATTGTAAAAAGTACTGGAGAGATCGATGAGAGTATAGGAGCCCCTTCAGCGTCGTCCAGCAGCTCGTATACAAGTTCTTCTTACGATGAAGAACTAGGTCTTGAGAAACTAGGACCCTCAGAACCAAAAAGACAACGGTTGGTAGGAAGAAAAAAATATAATAGCCCAAAGAGTAGTTGCAGCTCTCGACAAATGTAAAGTACGTGACTGAGATTCCGTACATATTTTAAGTGGTGTCGCCGAAGCTTTGGGACATGACGTACTTCCTTTGTCAATAAGTCGAATAACAATTCAACGTTATAGACAACAACTAAGAAAAGAATGGGCGAAAAAACTAAAATTCGTCTTTAAAGATCATAAATTTGTGGCTCCTGTAGTTCACTGGGATGGAAAATTATTTGCTGGCCTAACTAGATCCGAAAAGCACTATAGAGTAGGATGCCAGTTCTACACACTTCAACAGGGGAGAGCAAGCTACTGCAGTTTACGAAGCGCCAGTGGAATGGAATCTCCAAGATATGGTATTTGCGTTATATTGCGACACTACTGCCTCCAACTTTGGTCGTCTAAATGGTGCAAGTGTTTTATTAAAACAATAGTTAGAACAAGATTTAATTTATTTACCTTGTAGGCACCATATTCGTGAACTTATTTTAAAAAGTGATTATGATGTCAAAAAGGCCTCTTCTAGTGGTCCCAACGTACCATTGTTTAAACGTTTTAGAGAATTAATTAAATTATAAATCAACATTAGAAGATGAAAATATAAATGCATTATTGCAACTTGAAGATTTTGAAATGGTTGATATTTTTAATTTTGTGGAATGAGCCTTAGATTTCCAACAGCGTCGTGACGAGTATAAAGAATTTTTACGTTTGACTCAGTTGGTTTTAGAAAAGAACAATGCAGAATTTACAATTCGTGCTCCAGGAGCGTTCCATCATGCACGCTGAATGACGAAAGCTATTGATTGCTTAAAGGTATATTTTTGTTGGAACGAGTTTACCCTTAAACAGTCAGGGAAAGGAAGAGTGTCATAGATGTATGCATTTTTATCGTTAAAGTTTATGTGAAGGCTTGGTTCACTCTGTCCGTACAAAGCTCCATATCAAGATCTTCAATTTGCCAAAAATTTTATTAAATATAAAACTATTGATCCACAGATATCTTAAGCTGCTGTTAAAAAAATTAAGGATCACCTGTACTACTTTTCTTCTGAGATCATTCTTTGATAACGAAATCCCTGCTAAAATTTAAAGAAATATGATAAAAGACCTAGAAAAACAAGACTTGCTAGGAGGAAATGAAAAACAAGTTAAATTAAGTAATATATACGAAATAGAACATAAATAACTCTGAGAATTTATAGGTAAAAATACTCTTAGGTTTTTTGAAAGGTTAGGGTTATCCACACATTTTCCAAAAGAGAAACCAGAAAACTGGGAAAGTAATTATTTTTTGCTAGCTGTTTTACTTTAAGAAATAATCGACCGTTTCCATACATACCAACGACCCTGTATACGGGTGTTAATTAAGTACGTAGACAAACTTTATTAGGGAATAATTCCTTGTATAATTTTAAGATCAAAAGTTCATATAAACGTATATCCTAAAATGTTTGGTTTTCGATATACAGGGTGCTAAAGTTTTAATTTTTTTTTGGTTTTCTTAATATTCCTTTAGAATTTTTAGGAATAATTGATTCAAATTTTGCACAAATAATAGATTTACCAGTATCTACGAACTAACATTATTAATATTTAAATTAATCTACAGGGTCCTCGTTTTTTTGTGGTCATGACCGTCCAATTTACTTAATACGACGTCACTGACTAATTTTAAGAACAAAATCTAATTTGTCATTTTATTCTCTAACATTTACCTATCTTGAAGTTTTCAACTATCTCTTACGGCTTAGAAGATATTTTGAGAAAAATAAAATAATGCATTGGTAATATTGGATTATTTAATAAGTATTGTTTCGTCCATGAGACAACGTTATTTGATACATTTTTAAACCAAAATTATGGTAAACTAAATTAAAACTTAAGCTAAGAAATAAACTTACCCTAAAGCAACTGCTGGAAATGGCCCCCTCCGACTTCAACACATGCATTGGTGCGCCTCACCATCGACTGGCGGACCCTCTCGAAAATACCAGGAGAATTCCGTATAATTTCGCACGACTGATGTATCCTGTTTTTTAGATCCCCTTCGTTCAGAACTGGAGTTCTGCATACTAGCGATTTTAGGTGCCCCCAAAGAAAGAAATCTATTGGATTTAGATCGGGCGACCTGGGTGGCCAAGGTTGAGGTCCTGCACGCCCGATTCATCGATCGGCATAATTTTCATCTAAATACTGTCGTGCAGCTAAACTAAAGTGTGGAGGAGCACCATCATGCATAAGCCAAATTCGAGATCTTTTTCCTATTGGGACATCTTCTAATAGTTCGGGTAAAACATACTCCAGAAATTGCCGATAATTGTCGCCATTAAGTCTGGGAGGCAGAAAATATGGCCCAATAAGGAAATTGCCAACAATTCCAACCCAAACATTTAGTGAAAATTGTTCTTGAAAATTATTTTCAACGATAGCGTGTGGGTTATCTTCTGCCCAAATGTGATTATTGTGAAAATTTATTATGGCGTTTCGGGGAAAACATGCCTCATCCGTAAACAATACCTTCGATAAAAACCTCACATTTGTCACTAGCTTATTTTGTATCCAAGTACAAAATGCTACTCTCTGGGGAAAATCTCGCGGTAAAAGGGCTTGCACACGCTGTATGTGATATGGATAAAGTTGCTGTTCCTGTAAAATTTGCCATACCAAAACATGTGTAATATTTAACTCAGCGGCAATTTTTCGTGTACTTGTTGCAGGATTTTCTCCTATAATTTTAAGAACAGCTTCCTCTATTTGAACTGTTCTTACTGTTCTGGGTCTTCCTACAAGGGCATTTGATCTTCTAAAACTACCTGTCTCACTAAGTCTGGAGTGAATATTAGTAAAAGTTTGTTTGTTAGGCACACGACGTTCAGGAAATCTTTCTTGATACATTAGTCTTGCTGCACGAGCGCTACCATTAGCCATTCCATACACAAAATGCATATCTGCCATTTCAGCGTTTGTAAGTTCAACCATTTTAACAAAAACAAAACCAAATAATCTCTTACTTAAGTTGACAAAGTGCAAAAATAAAAATTTGTAGCAAGTTTTGATAACTAAACTGTCATAATTGTTTTGATATTTTAATATAAATATAATTAATTTTAATATAATATATTTAATTTTATTATTTTTATTGTTTGTCAAAGCCGACTTTGTTGTTTTTGGCTTAAGGACGCTGCCAACTTACCATTTGCAAATTATCCAATATTACCAATGCATTATTTTATTTTTCTCAAAATATCTTCTAAGCCGTAAAAAACTTTAAGATAGGTAAATGTTAGAGAATAAAATGACAAATTAGATTTTGTTCTTAAAATTAGTCAGTGACGTCGTATTAAGTAAATTGGACGGGCGTAAAGGGGTCATGACCACAAAAAAACGAGGACCCTGTAGATTAATTTAAATATTAATAATGTTAGTTCGTAGATACTGATAAATCTATTATTTGTGCAAAATTTGAATTAATTATTCCTAAAAATTCCAAAGGAATATTAAGAAAACCAAAAAAAAATTATAACTTTAGCACCCTGTATATCGAAAACAAAACATTTTAGGATATACGTTTATATGAACTTTTTATCTTAAAATTATACAAGGAATTATCCCTTAAAGTTTGTCTACGTACTTAATTAACACCCTGTATACATATACTATACAGGGTCGTTGGTATGTATGGAAACGGTCGATTATTTTTTAAAGCACAACAGCTAGCAAAAAATATTTTTAACAAAAGTTTTAGCGTTTTTTATAGTCTATTAGAATTTTAAAAAATTAAGTATACGGGGTGAGTCAGAAAGCCGTAGGGAAATAAAGTCTTTTTTTTTTATTGGAACACCCTATATCTTAGAATATTTTTGGATTTAGCATAAAATCAGAATTATTTTTTATTAACTACATTATAAGTCTAAACCTGATGGTTTCCGAGATATCGACTTTTGAAAAATGACATTTTTGAATTTTTACAGTTTCTAGCTTTCTAACGGTACGTCTTAGAGTAAAACGGCTTACATCCCAACAAACATATTAAGTAATGTAGACCAGAACGGAAGAAAAATAATCCTAAATTGGCAAATATTTGCTTATTTTTGCCTTAAATGTTTTCTTAAAAGTCACAAAAGATTCGAACTCTAAAATCTAAGTCAAAATTTGGATATCTAGAACTTAAATAATTTGTTATAGGGAAGTCTACTTGTAGTTTAATTTACCTAGTTAAAAATTACAAATAAATTACCTCTCTTAGACATTAAAAATATTTAATCCTAATAAGGAATATGATTAAGTAATAATTTACTTAATTGTTACTTAATATATGTGCTCAAAATTAAGGAATTTTTTGGCTATTACGCTAGGTAAATATTACCCAATTATTGCCTACAAATAGTCCAAATAATTTACTGACCATGTAGTTTTAGAAACAGGTAATATTTTGGATAATTTGCCCTATAAATTGTTCCCAAAGTTATAGATCTTTTGTGGTTAAAAATTGAGCTACTTCATAACTTTCTGATTAACCTCAAAGGCTAACATTGCTTGTACAGTTAATAATAAAGAAAAAAATAACTTTAAGGTTAAAAATATAAAGGCGGCCATATTTAATAATTATTAGTTTTCCTGTTTATCGACAACTATAAAAAAACAATAATTAAAATTTTAAGAATTACATAAGGTGAGTGGAAAATCCATTAGACTACGATATCTTTCGTCAACGAAAGTTTTTTTAAAACTTTAGGTACATATAATATTTATAATGAAGGCACTCTGTTTTTAGGTTATAATGGTAAAAATATTTTAAATTATCGTAATAATACATAAAAAAATGCATATTTTAAGGGCGCGTTTAGTTTTTCGAAGTATCATCACCATAATTCACAAACACATTTCTTTCGCATCCAAATTTCGATCCAGAAAAATGATAAAACTTAATTATATCATATTGTTGAAGTTATAATATGCGGCCATTCCAAATATCTACTTAAGTCGAACTCCATTTTATAATTTATTTTGTCCTGTTGGAAGTGTTGGCATAAGTTGTTGTCTTTTCTTTCTAACACCAGATATAAAATGTTTTCTCTGTATTTTTGTCTAGTGTCTTATTGCTCCTATTTAGGTTATATTTAGGTCGAAAGGTTGGTCTCACTTTCCACATTTAGACGTAAAATAGGTCTATATTTATTTCACTTCGTTTCAACTTATTGGACAGAAAAACCCTATCAACCTATTTTCGACCTTCAATTTACTTTAGTTTCTTTCCCCACATTGGGCAATAGGAAAACAAATGTAGGTAAATTATCCCTATATATAATTGGTCGTGCAAAATATTTGACCCGTTTAGAGGTCGAATAAAGGTAAATTTAACTTAAAATGTTTGTTGGGATGTCCCTATCTTAGTTATTAACTATCTTTCTGAATGTGTCAACTTCCGGTTAAACCGGATGTAGCTCAAAAGTCGTAAATGTAGTACTTCCGGCTTAACCGGAAGTTGGTATTTTTGGGAAGATAATAAAGAAGTAAGATAGGGGCATGTAGGCCGTTTTGCTCTATGGCGTACTGTTAGAAAGCTAGAAGCTGTTAAAGTTCAAAAATGTCCTTTTTCAAAAGTCGATATCTCGAAAGCTATTAGGTTTGACTTATAATGCGCTTAATAAAAAATAATTGCGATTTTATGTACAATCTAAAAATATTCTAAGATATAGGGTGTTCTTTAAAAAAAAGGTAACTCTATTCCTCTACGGCTTTCTGATTCATCCTGTATACTTATCTTTCTATAATTCTAATAGGCTGTATAAAACCATAAAACTTTTGTCTTAAATATTTTTTGCTAGCTGTTTTACTTCAAGAAATAATCGACTGTTTCCATACATACAAACGACCGTGTATACTTTGTTCCTATGTAGTCAGTGGTAGTTATGACAATAAAAGTTTTAAAATTTAAAAACCTTTGAATTTCATTCCATCGGCGACACCATGTTGGATTAATTAATTTACTTGAAATTTTGTACACGTCATTATCTTGACATTTACAACATTTTAAAAGAATGAGACAGAAAAAAAAGAAAGTCGCAGAATGTGGGCCACCCTAATACATACTGAGTATTTTCATGTTGTACGCCAATCATACAGTTTTTTTTATTGCCTAGAGAAAAAAACTTCAAATTACAAATTTGACTAGTTTTCCTGAAAGGCCCAAGATGTATTCGAAAAATATTAAAAATAATGTTTGTGTTTTAGGAAAAAAAACATTTTTTGTATTTTAAGCAGTTTTTCTTTGCAAGATTCGAGAAAATGTAAGAAGGGGGTAAGTCATGGAAACACCCAGTACAATATGAACATTGGTTAATAAATAAAATTGTTTAAAATCAGGAAATCAAGGTTTCCATATAAGATTTTAACGATCTCTCTGGAAGATTTAATACACACGCAGTGAAATATCCTTGCTCTTATAGATTAAAGAGAAAATACTTTTATTCTTAGATTTAAGCCCACAATTAAAAATAGTCTCTCCTAAATGGAATAAAAGTATCTCTCAGTTTGAGATATTTATTATTTAATATAAAACCTATCAATACACAAGCTAAAGAAGGAACTTTTTTAATACGAGATATTTTCTTTTATTCTAAGTGCATGAATACGAGAACATGTTTTTTTCTCTTTGAGATACTACTTTTTATGAAAGTCAATATGCTCTTGATTAGAAACTAACGGCTTTACGTTAAGTCATTATTTTTACGTGTGCGTGGACATATTGTAGAATTTGTATTTATTTGGTTCTGTCGTATTTACATCCTACTGAAATTATATTATAAATATAAATAAAGAAATTGACTGAAAAGCAAAAACTGCTGATTACTGAACACGTTTGCAAAGAAGTATTTGAGATCAGCTTTGCTTGGCTTAGCTTCGCATGGATAAACGGATTTGTTCGAATTCTTATGTTGGTGATTTCACACAGAAATTACGTGCATTATGTGTTTTAATTTAATGCAAAACAAAAAAATTGCAACAGCTGATTGCAAAGTTGCAAATGCGCATGCATGAAGGAAATTTTTAATGCAATGCACGTGGTTTCAGAGCTACACCTGTGACTGCGAGTAATCAGATTTTCTCTATTTAAAGTTATTTAGCAATCATCTAGTTCACTTTACAACATAAATTTCCAGCTAAATATACTTTGCTGCCTATAGTTAGTTGATTAATTGCAAAGTCTGAATTTCGGACGTGTTATAGCCAAAGGCAATCCATTTGTTATGATCGGGAAAAGGCAAGGCTTTGTAAGATATAACAAAGTTTCTGCTTACCAGACAATATGTTATTATGAAAGGTTAAGAGTTTAATATTGGTAAAATTAATTGATCTTTAGGGCTTTACTGGGGTATAATTCAACCTTATTGTTCTATTGAAACTGTTTGCCAGTCAATTTCTGACAGAATTTTACCGGTGATTTATAAACTTGATGTTTGTGTTGGCGCTCACCAATGCCGTTTGCATTTACAATTATTGGCTTTATGCGATTTCATACATTCGTTCTTGAGTGTCGTCGACCGTTGTCATTTGCGGGTGGGTACCGTTTGCGTTTAGTCGCCGTTCGAACCCAATAGAATAGAAAAGTCTCTAGCATACAAAAAATACACTGCCGGCTAGCACATCAAATACTTCATACTCGGTGGTGCATCAAAAACTTTTCACCGATATTCATTGTCCTGTAAATTAATAAATCAAAATACACTCCGATATGTAGACGTTAGTTCTCATGGGGACATATACTTTTTTGCTATGTTCACCCCCTCTGCTCAAATGGTAAGGGGGACCAAGTGAAACCGTATTTCAAAGAAAATTGAATTGTCTTTTCACCTTGCTTGTTGAAATCGAGTGAGTAGATCCTGAGAAATAAATCTGAAAAGTAAATAGAATTTAAAAGTAACAAAATTTATTACCATTTGTGTCCATCAAGTAAACGTTAAAAATGTCCAGCTCCAACCTCCATGCAATTAATATAAGGCACTGCTCGAAATATTTGCGAACATTGTGCAGTATTGCGGTAGTTACTTGTCGACACTCGTACACTATTCATTCTCGCCAGCCTCCTAAAGAATTGGGTTGGGTGGCATTAATTTTAGATTTTAAATATTCCCAAAGAAAAAGTCCAGTGGCGAAAAATCAGGAGATCTTGCAGACTGCTTGGAAAATTTGTATCTAGAAACTGCCTCACAGGAAACGCATAGTGCGGGGGTGCTTACCTTTGATATTTACAGTCATCTTTTCACTGAGTGTATCTTATATAGATATTTTGTTCAAAATCTGTTTATTAAATTGTGTCATCTTTTATATCCAAAAAAAATCGGGCAGAATATGTTTTCGCTTTCTGTTGGTTTATTGCACAAGGCGCACCAAATAGGGTTTACCACGTATTTCCGTTCGGGTCCTCAAGTCGCAGAATGCTCAGTTTTCACTCTTGGCAATTTGATGTAATAACAAAGTTGTTTGGAATTATTTTCTTTGTTTAATTATTTAACTTATATTCTGGTAAAGCTCAGACTCTCGTATCGTCCTAATCCTTTAAAGGGTGTCTCTCTATTTTTTTGAGTTATATTAAGTTGGAAACACTTTTGTGTCAGCTGTTTATTTTAGGAGAAAATACCACGAGGTCCTCACTTCCCTTTTAGAGGTAACATCCTTTAGTTCTTTTTTCAGTTTGTTATTTTTGTTGAAATTCATTGGGTAATTTTCTTTCTTGTTATTTTTGGGGATTTGTTTAGGTTTCACGGTTTTCGCAGCTTTGAACGATTTTGCCATTTCCTTGCTGAAGTTCCGCATTCATGTAGCATAGGAACCCACCTACCACATGAGCCCTAACTAGTGACTTCAAGCCACGAGCTGCCACATGGGTTTATAAAACCAAGCTAAAGACCACGTGAAGTCTGAAGAATTCGCTGACCAGTAATAAGTCAACTAACCTAAACTAACCTAGACATCTTTTTATTAATTTAGTTAACTTCTTACCATTAGTTCTTTTTTCATTTCCATTTTAATCAGTCAAAATCAATTTAAGTGCCCTCTTATTAAAATTGAAAAAAAAAGTCTAACCTTAATGTAAGGCTATCTTGGCAGGGGGTAACACTTATTATAAAAGTACATCGAATTGAAGATAACAAGGTCCTAGAATAGGTGATACCCAATTTCTAGCTTAAATACTTGCTCCGGAAAGGCTAGATTTTAATTCATTCTTAAACTTAAATAATATAACATCAATCTTAAATTTAAATATTTTTAATTGATAATAAAATCGCATAAAACCCTTTTTTTATAATATTAATAGTTGAATATTGATTTGCTTTGATCAAGTATTTTTCAATAACAGTCCGGTTATTTGTGTGGAAAAGTTCTGGTTTTATTTATTGTATAGATTTCCAACGTACTGTTATTCGATATATTTTCCTGGTTTGGACTTTTATCAAACCATGTGGCGCCCAAGGCAAACCAACAACGAAGGAAAGGTGTAAGTAAGTAACGGATCAAGACTTAGTACCTACGCAATAAGAGCTACCGTACTCATTGAGTGACAACCTATTGTCCGCGAGGAAAGGTCGCCAGAATCATAAGTAAACTATCTTAAATCCTCTGGTAGAACTTCTAACAAGATACTGCAATTGAGAACCCAGCTACGATGGCTTTGGAGGAGAACCCGATTTCTCTGGAATGCTTAGAAGGCGAAGAGACCGCTGCACTATCCGCGCGCTTGTGAACCTTATAAAGACTCAAATAAATCTTTGGGACATTGGTGATTAACCCAAAAGAAGTCAGGATCCTGCACTGAAATGTCGTCCTGACCTTCATAACAAAGTCAGGCAGGTTTGAAGAACCCCGCTACGCTTTTGAGCTTCGCGAATTGTGAAATTTATTTAAAACTCTAAACGTTCATAGAAAGATAAATAGGCTTATAATAAGGTGTAGTTTCAAAATATAAAACACAGAAAAAAGAGAATTTTTATTTCCGTATACATAAAAACAAGTACCTGAACATATCTCTCATTCTAAGTTCTAAAGAACTAAATACAAAAATAATTGTTGTCTTACTAACTATGACGTATTAATTTGAACATCTCCCGCACTCCGGGAATTTAAATAACTCTAAACTAGTCTGCCAAAGACAAAAGCTGCTTTTTCTCATCGCTCGCTCGGCTTGCAATTATTCTTCGGTAATTATATTAAAATATTCTGAACTTGGAGCGCGCAATTTACACTCAGTTTTAGTTGTCGGACCGAAATAATTTTACCATTTCCAAAGCCGGTAATGATGTCTGAACCAGATTACCTTCTATTATGAATGTTGCTATCTCTGCTCTAGTGCGAACTCAAGAATTAATTTGCATACTATAAAGTTTGGAATTAGAGCATATTATTGCCGTCACTGGTTCTGCCAATAAAATTATATTGATGAAATAATATATGGTTAATTTAGATGACAATATTTTTTATTCACGTCGGTTTCTAATTTTTTAAACATGAACATATATACGTTGACGTTAGGAATAACGACGTGACCAGACGTTTAGACTAAACAACGTAATATGAATATTCTTCATCATCATATAGGTATAGTTTATCATTTCGGCATGTAGCTACGCAATATCAGTAAGGGGGAATCAAAGTTATAAGTTAAGCTCATTCAACAGGGACAATCGATGCGCGTGCTTCTTTGTCTACATATTCTTTAAATGCTTTTGATAGATACAGAGTAAAAGGACGGTCTTTGATGTTGACGGCCGGCGGTTTGATGTAATAATATCCCCCAGTGGTGATCTAAAGCAAGTGAGTAGACTTTACCGGCTTAATGAAATTAGAATACGTATCTAAAAAAAAAGAAATTTTAAGGAACTAAGTTATTGGAAAATTTGCTATGTTGGCGAAAGTGGTGGTCGCCGTCTACCGAAGTACCAAGCCATGCACCATCCCCCACACGCAAGGCTAACGCGTACGTTCATTTATCTACGTTTAATTAGGAGCGAGTAGTTGTTCCCTTATTATTTTCATGTAACTCTAGCATGTACTTACTCGCCTAAACTATTAGAAACATATTCTCTAGCTTAAACAAAATAAGCTTCATAAATCTCAGGTAGCCTCAAGAAGTGTTGCGATTTTTAGTAATTTTCTTAAAGTAATGGAGTCACAACATTATAATAAATTAACCCATTAAGGTGGCAAAATGAAGCTGTTCGTGTTTTTAATACTATAGTCTATCTTTAAATGATTCGAAGTAATAAATCAATTAAAACCGTCTTCTCCATGGACGCGCGGATTTGAATGTTGACAATACAGCAGATATGCTTAACGTTGGGATACAACAATATATAAACTTTCAAAACAAGAGAAAGTGTTTGCGTCAAACTTCCAAAAACTTCTCCAGAACGAGCAAAACTTAAGCTGGATGACGTTTTAATGCAGAGAATAAGGCGAAAAGTTCATAGTTTCTTTTTAAAAAAAGAAGTTCCCATGCTGGACAAAATTTTGTCCTCAATCCGAGAAGACCAGGACTACCCATTTATGTGTAGAAATACGCTTTGGTAGTCATTAAAAAAACTGGGTTTTCGGTGAAAAAACCATAATAGGCAATCGATTTTAATAGACAGAAGCGATATAGTCTGTTGGAAAAAAAATTACTTAAGAAGCATCCGAAAAGCCAGAGAAGAAAACAAAAAAATATTTTACCTAAACGAAACATGGCTAAATGAAGGCCTCACTGTGACTAAATTTTGGCAGGATGAAAATATTTAAAGTTGAAGGCAAGCTTTCTTGGAAGGATTGTCCACAGGATTAAGATCATCATCTGGAAAAGGACATCGACTTATCATAACCCATATTGAAAGTTCTAAAGACCTCGTTAAAGGTGGTTTATTGATGTTCCAATCTAAAAATACAGCAGACTATCACGACTATATGAGTGTCGACGTCTTTGAAGAATGGTTCGAGCAAATGTTGGATCTTATACCAAAAGATGCAATAAATGCTGACGGAAAAATTACCGACAAGTGCGTGGCGTAAAAGTGAAATAACAGAATGGCTAAATTTAAGACAAATAGAATATCCATTAGATTCCTTAAAAAAAGAACTATTGGTACTAGCCAATTTACATAAAAATGCATTCAAAAAGTATGTAGTCAATAAAATGGCAAAGTTACGAGGAATATGTGTGCTCAGATTCTCTTCTTACCACTGCGAAGTAAACCCGATTGAACTTATATCGGCTCAAATAAAGACAGATATCGCCAGAAAAACACGACTTATGAAACGGTGGATTTAAAAAGACTCTTTAAAGAAGCTGTGGGTAAAGTCAGTGCGGAACAGTGGAAAAAGTGTATCGATTATCTGATAGAAGAAGAAGCCAAAATGTTGCAGGTAGATACATAATCGAAGAAATGGTTGAATCGCTTATTATAAACGATGTTGATAAAAGTTCATCTTCCGAAGCGGACTATGATTAAGCCATAACGACAAAGTATTATTCGATTTTTAAAAATGCTTTGTTTGTAAGCGTCTATATCATATCTTGTTTTTGTAATTTTGTTATGTAAAATAGTACCACCCATTGTTATTTATTAGTTAAAACGACTTTTTGAATGGTTTCATATGTCATAAATACCTACGAATATAATATAATATAATTTTAGGAGAATTGGCATGTAAGATTTTTAATTTAAAAACTTCCCTAATACACGCTGGCTTAGGGATTTTCCCAATAACAATGGTAAATCCTCAAAATTGAAAATAGCTTGCGATAAATTCAGGATGGACCTACCTAAAGAATGCTCATTGTTTGGATCATTTAATGTAAACACAATAGAGTTTAAGGGATGGTGTTTAAATTGTTTTTGATCCCCGATATGCGTTTTGCATATTTAATGAGCATTTATTACTTCGCGCCGTTAAGAGATAGACTATAAATAAAGTTTAAGGTCACCACCTATAGCTCAGCTAGCCCAAGCCTATGTCAATTGTAACCGGGGTGGTTCTATTGTGAATGGTCCATGCCACTAAAGCAGCAATGTGCACGTGTAAGTTCTCCAAAGGATATTGCTGTGCAAGCTAAGAGATAAGATGGAGTTTGAACGCCACTTACAGCTGCCAGTATAATGGGAAAACATCCGCTGGCTATGAAAATGTATTGAGGAACAGGGCGCCTATTTGGCAAATCTGCTGAAATAAACAAGAAGAAGTAAATCTTTCATCTTTTTAACATTCTTGCGTTAAGGAAGTGATTTCCGAAATGTCAAACCTTCTCAATAGTTCCTCTATACGGCATACTTAAATTTGAAAATGTGTCAGAATAAGTTATTCTTACATCCAAACAATTACCGAGTGCTTGTCCTTACGTTAGATGTACGTGAGCAATAATGAGATTTAATAGTGACAAATTTTATTTTTAAATTCGAATTATTAGTTATGTTGTAATTTGATTAGTCAATGTGTTTATATAACTTATGTTAATAAACTCGATTATTAAATAAATTGCGAAATTAAATACATAAAAGTGTTATACAAAAAATTTATTTTCCTCGAAAGCGGCAAATTTTATCTACACAAACATAGAGTACCTTTTTTAACGAGGAATGCTCAGAGTATTTAAAAAATCAACTTTCAGCTCTGTATTATGACACCTGTCAAAGTTTTGGTCCATTAAGTATGGTTTTATTAGTCTCTGTGGCCTACATAAAACATTACAAAGTTCATTAAATTATACATGTCGCAATATTGACAATAATTCGATTGTGCAAGAAAATTACTTTTAAACCAAGGAGTGAAATTGAATGTGACGCTTATTTGGCTTTTAGGTAAAAGTTAAGATCCCAAAATTTGTTTTAAATGCTGCTTATTCGGACATGTTTTAAAACACTGCAAAGGAAAACTCTGCTGCCACCAATGTGATTAAAAACATGATGGTAAACAATGCTCAGGAAACACACTGCTGGACTTCCAAACTGCAAGCGCTTGAATTTAAAAGATCGTATAGTAGTAGAGAACCGAAGTGCCCTGCTTTTATCGAAAAAATCAAAAATATAGAAAAAGTACAAATCATGAAAACCAAGTAACTATAGATGAGACTTTTTTAGGTTAAATAAATACTCAGAAAAAAATAAACTGTCTGTTATACACCAAAATATTCAATCAATTGGAAACAGCGTTGATCGTATAGAAGTGCTCCTTAAAAACAGGCCAGAATGTTTTTGTTTGTGCTTTACTGAACGTTGGAAAACACACACAGAACAGTTATCGAAAATAGGGATTAAATGTTTTAAGTTTGCATCATGGTTTTCTAGAAGAAAAGGTCAGCATGGGACAGTGCAGTGTATATAAAAAATCAATGAATTTTAAAATCATTAAAGGTCTGTCTGTACAAAATGAATATGAGTGTGCCGCTATTAAGTGCTTAATTAACGGAAGAGAGATTGGTATTCTATCTGTAAACAGACCGCCCACAGGTAGTAGAGAACTCTTTTATGATAAGCTGGAAAATATGTTATCTAGGGTTGATAATAACTCATTAGTATTTATTGCAGGGGACTTTAATATTGAGATGCGAAAAGACAATGTAAATAAAACTTATCTGTTTTCGCCTTTAAATCTTTTTAATATAGGAGGTATTGTTTTTCAAAACATCAGAGTTACCCATAATTATGGTAGCTGATTGGTTTTCACCAATCTGGAGGACACTTATCAGACTGACGTTGTCGAAACACATATGTCTGATCACGGGGCTCAAATAATATTTTCTGAAATGAACCAAACCAAAAAATGTCTCATTTATAAAAAAAATTTTTCAAAAGAAAATAAACGCGAGTCTATGAGAGCTCTGAAAGTGCAAGATTGGGAACGTGATTTTCAAGTAGATAGGAGAAACGTTAATCTACAGTGGGATACATTTATTAATACTTATACAGTGTGTCCACGTAAGTTGGCGGCATATGGGAAACTTCTTTATTATTAATTTTACGAAAAAAAGTTATTCTTCATAAAAAGTTCTGCAATTAAAATAAATGCTTATGGGCCATTTGTAATTAAATAAATAATAAATATAAAATAAATTAACCTTATTTTGCTGTAAATCCTCATAAGTTAGTAAATGATTTTTTTAATAGTCATCTGTTAAATATAGTTCCAGAAATTATGAAAAATAATCTATATCTGCTACCTATAACTAGTCACGAACTATTAGATATGGCGCAAAAATTAAAACACAAATACAGTAGGGATGACGATGAAATACCCGCAAGTTTTGTGAAACTTTCAATTGCTGAAACTGTTACAGTTCTAAAACACATAATAAATGATTAAAATGAAATATGGTATTGTACCTAACCAACTTAAAATTGCGAAGATAAAACCTCTCTACAAAAAAGGCTGTTTAAAAGATTTAAATAATTTTAGACCAAAAAGTTTACTTCCCAGCTTTTCAAAGATTTTTGAACTTGTAATGTGCTTTTAATTGATTAGTTTCATAAATAAATGTCAGCTATTCTCGCACACCAGCACGGCTGTATGGCAGGTAGGCCCACCACAACTGCCATTTTTCAGTTTCAATTAAAAAATAAAAACCTGGCTCTAGGCATGATTATGGACCTAACTAAAGCCTATGATTGTGTAGATAGCGACTTATTATTGTACAAACTGAATAGATATGGTATTAGGGGAAAGTCAAATGCGTGGATAAGGTCCTATCTTTCGGATAGACAGCAAAGAGTAGTGTTTCAGGATTGTAACAAAGAAATCAAATCTGACCTACGAAAAACAGTATTGGTATAGCTCAGGGGAGTATACTAGGGCCTATACTATTCATTATATTTTTAAATGATCTTGGTAGTATCGAGAACAATTTTTTAACAGCAAACTACGCAGGTGACACGAATCTCCTTGTTTCAGGATCAAATATCCAGAATCTTATTAACAATGCAGAAACTGCTTTTGTTATGACCAGTAACTGGTTTTCTCAAAACAAATTAATTTTAAATAAGGAGAAAACTAACTTAATTCTTTTCAGGATTAAACGAAATAAATTAGAAAAACTTAATAAAATCACTCTAGGTGACAAAGATTTTGTTTTAGAAAATAATGCAAAGTTTTTAGGCATTACTCTATAAGAATTTTTGTCATGGGGCAATCGTATAAACAGTTTGTGTCTGAAACTTGGCAGTATAGGTTACGGAATAAAAGTGGTGGCCAATTATATGAACTTAAATACCCTAAAAATTCTATACCATGCGAATTTTGAATCTGTTCTGATACTGATGCATACTGCTTTGGGAGAGTAGCTCCGAGCTACAGAAAGTTTTTGTAATCCAAGAAAGAACAATCCTTACAGAGTCGCCGCCAGGAGCGCATTAAAAGCCAATTCTCGGTTACGGGCCGAGTACCAACTATTGAATTCTAAAAGTTCCTCTGTGTGGATACCGGCTTGCCGGATTTTTACAGTAGTTTGCTTCTCCGATTCTGACTGATTTTGTTAGACGGGCCAGGTTGATGCATGTGATTGCCACAAGATGTCACTTAAAGGCTACATCTGCCATTATTCATCGATCTTTTAGGGTCAAGTAGGCTCTTAAAGTTGCTTTCCTTCGTCGGATTCTATAGCTTCACTGACGAACTGTTATACAGCGAAACGCGTCTGGAGATGAATCCGGCGAAGGAAAGCAACTAACTTTTGGAATTCAATAGCTGGTACTCGGCCCGTAACCGAGATTTGGCTTTTAATGCGCTCCTGGCGGCGACTCTGTGAGGACACCGGCTCGCCGGATTTTTACAGTAGTTTGCTTCTCCGACTCTGACTGATTTTGTTAGACGGGCCAGGTTGATGCATGTGATTGCCACTAGATGTCGCTTAAAGGCTACATCTGCCATTATTCATCGATCTTTTAGGGTCAAGTAGGCTCTTAAAGTTTCTCTTCTTGGTCGGATTCTATAGCTTCACTGACGAGCTGTTATACAGCGAAACGCGTCTGGAGATGAATCCGGCGAAGGAAAGCAACTAACTTTTGGAATTCAATAGTTGGTACTCGGCCCGTAACCGAGATTTGGCCTTTAATGCGCTCCTGGCGGCGACTCTGTGAGAATACCGGCTCGCCGGATTTTTACAGTAGTTCGCTTCTTCGACTCTGACCGATTTTGTTAGACGGGCCAGGTTGATGCATGTGATTGCCACTAGATGTCGCTTAAAGGCTACATCTGCCATTATTTAACAAACAACTTATTGTATCCGCGTAACTGCTTAACTGTCACAGAAAAAATTCCTTATTACATGTGTATCAGGCTCTACAACAAAATTCTAAATAATATATAATCTATGACTAGTATATCAAAATGGAAAAAAACATAGAAAAAGTGATAATACAGACTGAACCCTATTCATTACTAGACTTTTTAGACAAGGTATGGTAAACCTGTTCCATTTTGTGACGTCATTTCATTTTGTCTCATTTTTGTACAGCACAACTTGAAATGAAGAACGATTATTATAATTATTATTTTCTGACAGGTCGCGAGACCTGTCATGCACTCCCTCTACGGGGAACATTCACTCATCCCAGACTTACTGATATCAAAAGGATTGAGCTCTGTAGGGGCCCTTTCCGTGTTATTGGGCCCGTGGGGTTCTTCTTTGATTACCCATATACTTTTTGACTGTTCGGCTTATTGAAATTAGCACTGCTTTCTGCATATCCTTGTAGAGATCTTGAGGTACATCTAGTGTTCTAAGGTTTTCCAAAAGCTTGTTTGGGATTACTCCTGTTGTTGAAACAATAATCGGCATGGTTTCGATGCTGTCCATATTCCACTGTGTTCTTATTTGTTCCAGGAGGTCTCGATACTTCGCTTTCTTCTCAGCATGCTTCACTGGAAGGTTGTTGTTATTTGGTATGGCTATATCTATCAGAGTCGTTTTCCTGGCCCTCTTGTCCACTACAATGTCCGGTCTGTTGTGGGCCACCGTCTGATCAGTAAAAATAGTGCGATCCCAGTACATCTTATAGTGGTTGCTTTCTAAGATTGTCTGTGGTGTATATTTATAATATGGGATCTTTTCGTTTTGGACAAGCTGTAGTTTCACCGCTAACTCCTGGTGTAGGATCTTGACCACTGCATCATGCCTCTCCTTGTATTCTGTTGCAGAAAACATTTGGCATCCTCTCGTGATGTGTTGGATCAGGGCCGTATATAAGGGGGGGGTTTAGGGGGTTCAAACCCCCCCCATAACAACGAATGTTCAGTTCTACCTTGTTAACCACCGTAAATTTTAATAATAATTCTAATAAATTGCCAGAGTTTTCTTACCTAAACCCCCCCCATGGGTAACGCCTAGCTACGTCCCTGTGTTGGATCGTTTTTGCCGTTTGACATCCATATCTGCATTTATCTGCCTGTACTGAGTCGTCTCTAATTATGTATTTCAGGTAGTTTCTAGTTGGTATGACCTGATCTTGGATTGCCAGTAGAAATCCCTCCGTTTCAGGAAACATCTGTCCAGAGATGAGCCAGTAGTTTTGTAATGGTCTGGATTTCTTAACTATGTATTATTGGGCAAGCATACCTTATATTTCGGTCATTCCTTACTAAATTTTCAGGTACTCAATTATAGCTAATTATTTCTGATATCCATCGTGATTTCTCTTGCTTCGTATTTCTTTTTTTAGTCCATCATAATACATTTGTAAAACCAGATTTGATTTTGTTTACATATGAAATTTGCCAGTCAGCTGTTTGGTGGTTTTTGTTGGTACGTCGCTCGGACCGTTTATTCGCTTAGCCGTTTGCATCGTCTTATTTTATGCGTCGATATGGTTCGTTAGGGTGGGCGTAGGTCTGTTCTCATTCGTACTCTCTTTAAGTAGCCTACTGACCTAGAGTGGAATTGCAGTCTAAGCTAGTGAACATCTAAGGCTTGATTCTGTGGCGAATTTCTTGTCAATCAACTTTTGACACTCCCTCGTTCCTTAAACCTTTTTAGGGTCTCCATTTTACTTTTTGTCCAGACGTGAAACTAGCCAGACCAACCGACGAATTTCTTCGGAAAATTCACGCTGTGTAGCGGATATGTTGCCTGGACTACAATTTTTATTAATCCTAATTGGCCTTTATGTAGGTTTTGTTTGAATGGATTAATTAGCGAGTTTCTCGGATTTTACTCACGTTAGAGCCTACTGAACATCGGCTTTTTGCGACGCGTTTTTCTTTGGCCCTCCATGTTATTGAGAGGTAAGTTTGGTTCTTTTTTGCATTTTTCTATGGTTAAATTTTTGGTGAAAATTGATTATTCGGGGAAAATTACCTTAATTTCATGTAGATATATTGGTTTGACCATGTGTCAACCTTGAGTTTTTTTAAGGTTTTTTTTAAAGGTTAAAAAAAAGGGGCAGCACGTGTCTTTTATTTAAAGGGTAAACTTTGCCTTCTGAGTTTTCTGGTTTAGATTATTTACTAATGGAAACAATGCTTTCCTTAGGGTTTTTAGTTTGGGTACATTTTCTGGCTTGAACGCCAATCTAAGGTATTTCGGGACAATTTGGACGTTTGCCTTTAAGTCACCTATGGGCTTTTGGACCCGTTATAGATAGTTTGGTTTACCAGCCTATAACCGATTATCATGCTTTGCTAGCAGATCCAACCTGCAGTTTCCTTCGCCTGGTAGCAGTTGATCAAGTACATGGACCTTTCATTTTCATCGACAGATAAGTTTTTAAAATAATACCAATCATATCACTTTTACTGTGTCAGACATAGTCTAAGCATTTGCCAAGGCCTTTTACTTTATTAATTTTTCACACCTTTTGGTGAAGATACCTTGTATGCTTTCTTGTGGCTAAAGGCAAGCTTAACCTAGACTGCTGAAACCTCCTTAATTTAATATATGAATCTCTAAATCGTTACCTTTATTTATATCTATTTACTATTTCACTTAATCATCATGTTTTTATAATGCTGTAAGGTACCAGCATTTTGTAAGGTAATGTCGACATCACTGCGCTGAGTATACCAGGTTGAACTATTTATTTTAATAATTTATTGAAACTGTCCTTGAAATATTGCTCATTTCTGTTATTTTGGAATTGAAAATTCCTAGGTAGTTTATATTTTGCTTTAGCAGTCTTATGACCCTCTAAATCACACCCTATTATTTAAGGGCTTCACCCAATTACAGGGTGTTTTTTTTATAAATGTAAACCAGTCAAGCTTATCTTGTGATTAATTTGCCTATTTGTGGTCCTTTGGCTATAATATGTTATATTCTTTTTGGTAGTTTTGCTTATAGAAAAACTGTCTGGCGCCCTTTATATATTGTAACTTGATGCTCCATGGTCTGTAAGAAGTAAGTATGGCAGTAATGCTTTTTGGTAGCATCATGGTATTGGTCAGGACCGGATATGAAATCCAGTGAACCCACCCTGATGAGTTAGCTTGGGTAATTAAAAGGGTAAAGTTGGTAAACACATTTTAAAGTCTCATTTTATCTTACCATCCTTTCAGGTTAATACCGACCCCCATTTTAATCATAACACTGGCGCCCAACTGTTTTTTTGTTCTATTGGGTTACTAAAATACTGTCAGTTTGCAGGAAGTTGATGTTCCATGGTCTGTAAGAAGTAAGTATGGTAGTAATGCCTTTTGGTAGCATCATGGTATTGGTCAGAACCGGATATGAAATCCAGTGAACCCACCCTGATGAGTTAGCTTGGGTAATTAAAAGGTTAAAGTTGGTAAACACATTTTAAAGTCTCATTTTATCTTACCATCCTTTCAGGTTAATACCGACCCCCATTTTAATCATATCATAACGCAAGACTGTCGACGTGATCCTGGGCTGCCTCGTTCAGGTGTCGTCCGTGCAGAGGTTTTTCCTTCCATATCTGTAGCTTTTCTTTATTGGTCTTGTGGGGTTGTGGGACATTCTGATCTCTCAATCTTAGAGAAGTGAAGTGATTTACTTCGCAAATAGCATGGTGTAGGTCTGAAATTTGGGCTTTATTGCGTTGGTTATTGCTGATCCATTATTTTCCCAATATCTGCCAGACCTCTTCCGCCTTGATGTAGTGGTAGAGTGGTCCGCTCTACCGCACTTCTTGGGTGATGTTTGAGTGTTTTGGCAAGTTGGGTTCTGATTTTGCGCTGTACCCCTTCGATGTCAGTCACACTCCAGTCTACAATGCCGAATGAATAGAACAGAACTGAGCAGGCGTAGGTGTTAATTACTTTAAACAAGTTCTTGCTGTTCAGTTTCGTTCTCAGAAGCCAGTAGTATAGCTGTACCGTTTCTAACTCAAAATCCCATAAGAAATAACATGGAGCCGAAAACCTGCATTTTTGGTGCCATTTTAGGGCGTGGCACTTTTCCTGGAAGCCACCATCCTCTATTAACCTAAGTGGAACCCAGCTACTATCGCCACCTAGTGAGTGACGTCATAACTGTTCGATGCCGGTAATATAGGGCCCTATTGGCTTGTGTGGAACCCTCCACTGCTGCCACCTAACCCCCCACACATTATTCTAACCTAACTTTTGTCCCAACGGAACCCAGATCACGTGTTACCCCGATTATATAGTAATATCATTGTAGGGGTGCCACCTAACGGGGAGAGATGTACGTACCTGTAATCTTGAGACCTGTAGCGCCACCTGCTTTTCATATAAGACATCTTGTTTACCGCGATGGTAGGTGTGACGTTGTAAATCAGTTAAAATATTTTAAAATATAATAATACCATAAAAAAGTTTTTGTCCTCGGCGGGATTTGAACCATAATCCTCTGGGGCCGAACCTCAAAGCCTTGCAAAATACGCTACGAGAGCATATAGATTAAAACTGCTAAACAATGTTTGACAACGTGAAACCACGGGGGCACATCTGATTAGATTGCTGGAACAAAAGGTCCTTAAGTGGGGTTATGGAGGTGTTTTATAATGTACAAAATTAGGGTAAACCAGGCTGGGCCCTCCAATGTTAATTTCGAAGGGATTTTTATGGCTCATATCTCCGGAACCAATGGGCCTAGGATATTGCGCATGCGTAGCTGGGGTCTATGAAATGGGTTCTTGCGCATGACCCGAAAATGACACCTGTCACCTGTCAATTAAGAACTGTCGCCTGTCAGATGTCACCTGTCAAATGTCAAAATCGACAGCTGATGTATGTCACGTGTTTAGGGTGACGTCATGAGTCGTTTAAAAAGAAGAACGGGGTTGATCGGGCCAATAGGGTCAAAGTTGGTATAGCTATTGCCCTAACGGCAGGGGGGCGAAAGATTGCAAATACATATCGCGTGTTTAGGGTGACATCATGAGTCGTTTAAAAAAAGGACGGGGTTGATCGGGTCAAATCACAAAAGTATTTTGAGGATCCCCCCTGTATTTCAAATTTTATTATATCCTTCAAGCTTTTAATTGAATTTTAATAATCGATTGTCAGTTCAAAGGATGGAAAATAACCTTGACGAGTGCGATGCGAATGTAGTATCATTATGCAAAACACTAATTATACACGAGGCTTGTCTAGATAATGATTTATTTATGCTAATTGACTACTGCTAATTTACAACAATATATTGTGTCATTTATATGCAAAAGTGCATTTCTTAAACAGATAATTACTTGCATAATTTTATACAAAAATCTATAGAGGGAAGATGTAAAGTAAGTATACAAAGACCTCCCAGATCCCCCACAAATTCCCTAAAATATATATTCCCGACGAAATTGTAACCTTAGTATAGCTAATACATGTCGCGTGTTTAGGGTGACGTCATAAGTTGTTTAGAAAAGGAACGGGGTTAATTGAGTAAATAGAACCAAATTTAACAGTCCGCATGTGCGAGAAAAAAATTGTTTCGCGGATATGGGTTATATATTAAATAAAAGAAAAGACATCAAAATTATAGAAAATTATTTATTTATCTATACCTTGACTTAATAAAGGTATGCAATAGATTAATTAGTAAAATGGTACAAGATACGCATATAAATACAATTAAACTAAGCACACCATGTGTTCCAGCATATTCATCCACTATTGGAGAATTGTGAGAAGCATTTTGGTTTATTAGCGTCCTCCACTCGGTTTCGCCAAAAGTCAGGTCTCTAAACTGAAACCTAACCTTATATCGTAAATCACCAACTGTTGGAGCGTTTGATTTAAAAACAGCCGTATGTCTATTATCAATTTGTTCATATGTCATTTGAAGCCATGTGTTGTTTGCAGAAAAGGTTGGAGTTCCCAACATTACCGATGCATTATACGGAGCGTAAACGTAAAACACATTTTGTACTAAGGCAGTCAAGAGAATATAGGATGAACTTAACGCCGCCATGACTGTAGGTAGAATGATCTAAACTCCATTCCCTAAAACCTTTATTACTTCACGAGATTGGTACCAGACGCTCATAAAAATTATAAATATTACTAGCATACAAATGGCGTCGGTATATGAGAAACTCTTGTTTTTCTTCTCTTTTGTACACTTTATCGGTTTATTTTTTCTCAATTGGCGGCATCTCCATAAGACTTTAGCTAGCTCACAATGCTTGACATTCTTATAATGATCTTTCAAAGGATCATCTCCCACATACCAACCATCAAACTCACAATGACAAAATGAACACCTGACAATATCCAATCTCTCAGTGTAATAAAACCCCGCACTTGCCAACTCATCAGGATTGAGCTTGCTAGGCCAATTAGCGAACGTAATTAGCCTATCTTCAAAATTACGAAGCAAACTATAACCATCATCTCCACACATTTTATGAGATGTTGCTATCTAAAGTGTTGTAAGAATACTATAAAATAAAACCAATAAAACGGGTTAATATACATTTATTATCATCAAATATTACACATTTGTATTCTATCAAAGTCATCTAGTACCTTCTTGGGATTAAAGTGTATTAGTTCCAACATGTAAATAGCTTGTTCAGACATGTTTAAACTACAAATATTTTTAATAATCTTAAAAAAGTTTCCTTGGATGTCTTCATTAATGTTCATATAATTTAAAAAGTTATCATAAAATGCCATAAAATCTAAATTTTTTATCAGGTTCAATCTATAATTAATAATGTGACTTATACTAACAAATGAGGTTATGTCATGAGAACAGAAACATAACATTGTATTATTACACACAAGATTTATTATTTTTTCACTCAACAATGTAACGGACGACACTGTAAAATTTTCAGTTTCAGAATCAATTCTTAATAATGTATCATCTTCAACCATTTTGGACGCGATTTCGAGAAACTCATGCCACTCGAAATTGGCTAGTGATGCTGCAACTTTTTCCTCAGGTAAATTTAAAACAGTATTTATTAACTTCACACTCGGCACCATTCCTCTAGCTACACTAAGGCCAACGATTATCTTATAATTTCCAGCGGAATAATGCACCTCGTTCAACAGCTTTTTCTCATTCTTAATGTCTTCTCTACTTCTTAATATCATACTATCAAGATATCTCCAAGGAGACAAACTTCTTGAATCTTCTTCAACAACGTATTCGCCCATGACTAAATAAGTACTGAAACCGTCCAAGCAAATTATCGACTACACTCTGACTACCCCACTCCTGAATATTTATTAATATTAAGTTCTAGGAATAAAAGTTGCGACAAGGCCCACCCGCTACCCATCTCGGTAAATTCTAAAGCTTTTTAAGTAGGTTATTTTTATATAGTTCAAACACATGTTCTAAATTAGTACCTGGATGAATCACGCTATATCTCGAATTAAATGATTTAATTTCTTGTTCCTGCGTTGATGGTTGTAGACACCATAAAGTTCCATATTCATTGATATAGCTCGATGAAGACTCAACTGCTCCGCTAACACCGTTAGAACCTTATGTTTCAAGTCTTTCAGGAACAGCTTAACATCAGTCAAATTATTATTTGTCGATATGTGATAGGTATTCACTCTATTCTTAAAAGCTGTTTGAATAAGTTTAATACCAGAGCCTACAATCTCCCCACAGTTTTCCTTATGTTTCGTTGTACGATTATGACCTTTAGTCACCTCACAGTGGCACTGTTTGCAGTACATCTTATACTATAATACTAGCTGATTATTACGAAATATGACGTATTTATCCAAATGAGTCTGCATAACACTCAATTCTAGCAAACTAAACAACATCTTTTATCATGTCCACCCAGCTGTTGTGTGAATTATCAAAGCCAAGCCACTTGACAAACATTTTCTTCCCCTTTTTCCGTATAATTCTTTCAATAAGAAATACATCGGGCTGTTTAGTTTTCTGTAATTCCGCTTCATAAAATCCTCCACTGATTGGTCGTCCCTGCATATCCTCCAATATATAGGTTGTAGGATTTGTTATATTAACCTTGGAAATTTTGAAAAGCTCGGTTGTCCAATTAGGTACATAACCCTTTTCAAAGACATGCTTGGATTTACTTATACGAACAATATCCCCAACCCCAAATTTTCGTTTCCCCACAACCTTTAGATGCGTATATACAGAGTTTAATAACTTATTCGCGTTACTCTTATTAACATCCGACGGCTTCATGCCAATCGTGTGATGTTTAGTAGCATTGTATGTATTCACGATTTCCTCCAACAAATCAATCCATCGATGATTTCCATTTAAAGTAAACAATCTAAAAAGCTTTTCTTTAATTGTTCGAATTACTCGCTCCGCAATTGAAGCCTTCAAGATACTGAAAGTGCTATAATGATGTATTTTATGCGTCTTCATAAGATTTTGAAAACTAGTATTGTAGTATTCCTTTCCATTATCTGTAACTAACTTTTTCGGGATTCGCTTGGAGTGTATAAAAATATTTTCCATCGCTTTGGTTACTTCTTGAGCAGTTTTCGTCTTTATGGGTCTTGCCCAGAGAAATTTCGAAAACGAATCGATAACAACAGGTATGTATTTATACCCCCTATTTTCGCGCGCATATTGATCGAGTTGCGCAAGATCGGATGCAAATGTATCATCTAAACCATATTGGATAAATCTACGACGTTTAAATTTCGAACGAGCTGGGGCGTGTAACTCTTTAACAACCTGTTCTCGCGCCTTAGTGATGATACCCTTGGGCATTTTGTTAATAAAGTGAAATATTTGAAACATGTTAGACAATTTATATACCCCTATCAACTGTATCTGCTAATTTAGTTACTTTTTCATCAAGTTTCTTCAAGTCTGCAGCTAAAGGTGCAAAAGAATTTTCGATTTTTACATGCATGTAACTATGTAAGAGGTCCTCGAGTTTATCGAACTCTGGTTGCACTATTTTCATGGCTTCTTGCTGGTAATTGTCAACTAATTTCAATTTAACATCGATTGCATTAAAACGATCATTAATTGTTGAAATATCTCTTGTTATTCTTGAAATACTGGTAGAAAACTTTAACAAACGATCATTTAAATCGCGTAATTCTGCAGATACAGCCTTCATGCGACCTTCGATGCTATTGGTAGTATCGTTAACCAGCTTAACACACTCGTTTGAAGAAGCAATAATTTTCATGTAAATAACAGAAATTGCATCATCTAAAAATTTTTTATTAACATCATCTGTATCATCTGTTGGGGGACTGACGTTACAAAGCTTATGTTCCCTAAAATTGTAATCACCATCCCTAGTGAAGGAAAGTATGGTGGGTGCTGGTAAAACTCTCGGAACCCTGTAGGGGGAAGGTAAAGAACGTCCAAACTTATTCATGATTAATACTTTAATGATGCTTTTAAGGAATTACATGTTTATTTATAGAATTCAATAATTCCAAGTCTCTGCAATTCCTGTAAAATATTCTGAATCTCGTTCCAATTATTATTATTACCAACATGTTCGGAGGCCTCAAGCTTCTTCATTCGCTCAACTAGCTCATTTACATCGTCGTAATATACAAATTCCTTTGGTCTTTCGTTGTACTCCATTAATGCATTCCCAGATTTCAGTTTAGATCTTGTTACAGGCATTCTACTAATAGGCGGTGTTTTGTTCGAAGAACTTCTAAGATTTCTAGCATGAGAAGATGCTGATGATTGCAACAAGGATGTTGATCCTCGTGTTGAAGATGTTAGTAGCGGTCTAATAATATTTTTATATTTTTCCGATTTGCTACCTTTTAGTTGACCATTACTTAACCGCCTATATGCATTAGTGCGCACTAATATGTCTTTATAATGCACATCATCATCTTTCTTACGATTGATGGGATTCTTTAAAAACAATAACTCATATAGACCCTGACTTCCTGGATAAGCGACATCGCCTACTTTAATGTCTCCATTTTGCAAAAAGTCCACCGACAGAGAACCCATTGTCCATTTACCATTTTCAAAATTGTATGTTAGACCTTGTGAGTCATCCAAATCAGGGGAACTTGTCCAATACATTTTTAAATATTCGTGAGAAATTGGAGGATATTGACTGGTAAATTCCTCGAAAATTGCCGGATTCGTTCTCATAGTAGTTTCAAATACCTCCTTTAAATCTTGTGGGGTATTCTCTTCAAACACATCATCCTCGATTTCCTCATTATCAACCAAATCTCCATACCTAACTTCCGCTTCTCTGGGCAAAAATTGAACTTCTTCTGGTTTTGTTTTTACAATCGCCTCTGTCGGTTCAGTTTTAATCTTTGGCTTCTTGGCTCTCTTTTCCATAAGCGGTACAAGCATATTTAGCGGGGTAGTAACTGGTGTTAAAAACTTGTTAAGCGCAGCATCTTCTTCGTTTCTTTCCAGCTTTAAAGCCAAGTATTTCCTTCTTATTGTATTAGAGGCATCAATTATGCGACGTTTAACATTCTTATCATAGCTGTTAAATTGTCGAGACATTGCGACTAAATGGTCTATACTTTACAATGATGACGGTGATACTAACTACATATGATGACGTTATAGTATTATATAGGTATCGAATTTATTACGATATCTGCCTTTATTAATGTCGTTGTCTTTAACCATGACTAAAAACCCATATTTATCATTCCAACATTCAGAGCAAATGCGTTTAAACGAATCGAAAGACATGTCCGTGTTTACATGATCGCTATAAATATGTTTCAAGTTTAGCTCATCTTGTTTAAACAAAACTACCACGTTGGCATTATCGCGAATCAACTGTTTGGGTACTTTTGAATATGTTTGCGAGAGATAGAATGAGTCGATATCATTATGACGGCCCATACAGAAATAATTTCTAATTTTATCCTGTTTCTCGCAAGCCACATCGTCAAAGATGAATACAGAGTCGGGTTGAGCAGTTGACGGGTCTATTACATCATCATTCTCACCATATGTGAAATACCCCAAACGACAATGTTTCAATGTTTCTCGGAGGAAATCATATTTTTCCTGTTGTAAAGATTTCGAATAAACGTACACATTTTGAAATTTTAAACCATTGGCGTCAGTTAATAGACTCATCATTACATTGGTTTTTCCACAATTACTCGGTCCACATATTAACGCCCTAATGGTGTTTGGAAAAAGCTGCCCGTGTTTGTTTGTTTGTTTCTGTTTGGGCATATCGAAATTTTGAATATTTAGGTGGTGTTTTTGTTTCTGCTTCCGCATTACTATAAATACACTCTTTTCTCTTCAAGAACTTTATTTTTAATGACAACGTTGCAGGGTGCAGGTGTCTTAAATAGTACCATAAATCGACTCCCGTTTGAACTTCATTTACCTGGTTATTCATATTGTGGTCCCGGCACTCGATTAAAAAAACGTTTAGCTCGAGGTGATCCCCCAAAAAATAAATTGGACAGTTTTTGTCGAGATCACGATATTGCATACTCTCAGTCTCAAGACTTGAAACAAAGACATCAGGCAGATAAAATACTTGAAAATAGAGCGTGAAAGCGCGTGAAAGCCAACGACTCTAGTTTTGGCGAAAAAACATCAGCTTGGCTAGTTACTAACGCTATGAAGGTTAAACGTAAGTTGGGGGCGGGGTGCAAAAGCTTGACTTCGATTGTGAATAAGCTTAGTAAACACGGCGCTGGTGATATAACCAAGAAAAAGACCTTGAGTAACTTACTAAAAGCAGCACGCATGTCGATAAAGAAAGCCGGTGGACGTAGAAAAATTAATATACCGAGGGTTATACCACTCCCTAAGACTGGCGGGATCCTTCCTTTGATACCAATATTTGCCGGGCTTAGTGCTTTGGGTGCTCTCAGCGGCGGGGTGGCCGGTATTGCAAAAACCGTCAATGATGTTCAAAGTGGGAGAGACAAGCTACAAGAAGCTAAACGCCACAATGAAACGATGGAAGCCATTGCTTTAGGGAAAAAGGGTAGCGGTCTATATTTAAAGAAGTATAAATCGGGGTATGGATTATATCTAAGAAAAATGCCAAAAAACTACCACTGAAGCTGCCCAAACGCCCGTTAACCGATGAAGACATCAAAAACTATACATCTCAATTAAAGATACCCAACTTTAGGGGGGTCTTTATGCGAGATACTCTTCCAAAATCACCTAACCATACTGAGTGTGGTGTTGTCAATTTAGATCGAAACGTCGGATTCGGAACACATTGGGTAGCTTATAAGAAACGCGGTGATAAAGTTGTTTATTTCGATAGTTTTGGCAATTTGAAACCACCCAAGGAATTTATAAAATATATGAAAAATTGTAAAATTTGCTTTAATTACGATCAGTATCAGGACTTTGGATCATCCAATTGTGGACATCTAGCATTGGCTTTTCTCTACAATAAATCTCTATAAAACATATCATTCAAAGTCCCTTACAACAGTCATGTCTCAGACGTTTACGTTAAAAGGTCGTTCTCACCAGCTTGAAGCACACTTTGTTCCTCCCATAGAACTTGACCCAAACTACGAATACTCTCTTGCACTTATATCGCTGAATACTTGGAATACTATTCCAAACATTGAATCAGGAAAAAACAAGATTTACTATACTGAAAATAACGTGGAAAAGATATTGAAGATACCTACGGGGTCGTACGAACTGCAGGATATCGAAACGTTTGTTCAGAATCGCATTCTTGATTCACACGCTACTTTAGACGAGCGCAATCACGTCTTTTCGTTGAAACCTAATAATAATACGCTAAGGTGCGAGTTGAGAAGCCAATACGACCTAAATTTTCAGCCAGAAGATAGTATAGCAAGATTATTAGGTTTTTCTCAACGTAAACTAACAGCAGGTGTTGTGCATGAATCAGATCTACCTGTAGAAATAATACAAGTTGTTACTATTACGCATAGAGTGCAATATTATTTCCGGTTCGTATTATACAAATAATCCTTCACATACCTTATACGAATTCTCTCCAACAGTCGATCCTGGCTTCAGTATAAATATCGAGCCAAGAAATTTAATTTTTCTACCGGTAAGAGAAACGAGCATTTACAATATTTCCCTCACCCTATTGGATCAAGCTTCGAGGCCGGTTAATTTTAGAGGTGAAGAAGTTGTAATTAGACTAGAACTTAGGCGAAATGGTTCTAGTATTTAAAAAAATATTTAAACAGTGGTGCTTCATTAGCAGAGTCATTCGAGCATCGAAAAGCCAGAGAGAATCACTCACGTTTTTCAGCTATAAACTTATTTTGTATTCTCGCCAAAACTATCTACGGCTATCATGTCAGAAAAACTTCAGGTTTTTTAATCCAATACATAGTGATGAGTCAATCATTCGAGAAGAATGGCATACATACCATCCGTTTACCACTTCTTTCAACAACAATGACGTAATTGAGATTGTCATCAATCAACAAGATGTATTTTTTGGATATGAGCGAAGCCCAACTCTACATTGAGGGTGAATTTAAGGAAGAAAACAACTGCTGGAAAAAACCGGCAATTGTTCTTTAACAAAATAATGCTGGTGCATTCCTTTTCGAGTCCATATCTTATGAAGTCAATGGCAAGGAGATTGAAAAAAAATTAGAGATCCTGGTATCGTTAGTATGGTTAAAAGTTTGCTATGTTTAAATGACCAAGAAAGTCGTGCTTTAGAGATTGCAGGATGGAATTGGGCCCAGTGGTGTACTAAAAAAAACGTTAGAGAGCACTACAAACGAGTTTAATATACGTATTCCTCTCTCTTTCTTGCTAGGTGTTTTTGCTGATTATAAGAATGTAATTATGGGGAAACAAAAAATTAAGCTTGTACGTGCTCGACATGATGATAACTGCTATAAAAATGTTACTGCTAATGGCGATAAAAAGGCTGCCATAACTTTAAAGTCTATCGGGTTGAAAGTTAGACATATATATCCGAGCGACGCAATAAAATTGAGACTTTTAGATGACATTGCTGAAAAATAAAACCGATTTTTTATCCCTTTTTCGAAATTGGGGAAATACACGAATTACCCGCATTAAAAAACAACTAAGAAAGATATTTGGACCGTTAAAAACAATGTCTGAACGTGCTCGATATGTCATTGTATTTTTTATGGACAATCGTAAGGATAATTTTAAGTCCGACTGTACATATTTAGATAATTTGAGTATCACCGATGTTAAAATT